>JABTTQ020001163.1:0-50000 GCA_016081115.2 Rehmannia glutinosa
CTTATACTGAACTGGGCTTATATCAGGCCCAAAAGGCTTGAAAGACTCCTGAGGAAACAAGGCCTCAAGGGTAATTCTTATAGATTGGTGTATGGAGACTTAAAAGAGTTATTGAAGATGGTTTCTGAAGCAAAGTCCAAGCCCATCAGTCTTGATGATGATATCAAGCCAAGGGTCCTCGCGTTTATCGTCAAAACACTTGAGAAATATGGTATGCTAATTTTATGTTATGTTTGGATATTTATTTTGTTGTATAAAGAATGTTGAAATATGTAAGTTGTCCCAAATTAACGTGAAGGTTTCTTATAGAACGTGTTATGGATCGGGATCAGTGAGGGAGTCCAAACCACATAATATTACAAATATGATACTTTTCGAATATAAATTGATACTTTGTCACTACATAATATTGCAAACATGCCACCGCCTCATGGAGATACCAACTATACGCATGACCCGATATTATAAAAATGTCACCGCTCCCTAATAATGATGTTTGACCTCCTAAAATTACAAATATGCTACCATTCAAAAATTTTAAAAAATGTCGAGTTTTGGATCGGATCCGACTTATGAATTTAGACCCGTAAGACGGTTCTATATGAGTTTTTGTCCAAGTTAATTAATTAGGGAAAATATTCTACTTTTATAAGTTAAGTGAGCTACTCTTCTTTATGATTTGTTTGAAAAACCGGACCGGATGACCAGGTTCAACCAGGGAATCGGCGGTTTGTCCGATCGATTAGGCCCTAAAAACCATTTTTAAGGTTGAATCGGTCAAAACCGGTAGAATCGGTCAAAACCTTTTGTATTAATTTTTCTTTTTTTTTTTTATTTTGTTAGTATTTTAGAATTTTAGATTTTGTATTTGCTACAATAGTATAATTATTTGAATTTTGAGTTATGTTAGACATTGTTTTAGTTGGTTATTTATATATTCCATTCAAAAGTCTATACATAATAATTGATATGTTAATATATTACTATATACAATATAGCAAGAAAAATTATTCTTTTTTATCGACCGGTTGGACCGCCGGTTGAAATCGTGAACCGTGAACCGGTAGCATGTTCGGTTCGCTCACCGTTCGGTTTTTAAAATACTGCTCCTTATCACTAATTGTTTTTAAAATAAAACCTCACCTGGTGGATTTGGACTTTCCACACATTGGATACGCTTCACGATGTAAACCATACTAAGTCCCTCTGAATTTAACATAGTATCAAAATAGGCCTCATGCTCGGCTCGGGTGAAAAATGATTAATGAGTTGACGAATGACGAATGACAAATGACTCACAAGTGAGGGACGTGTACTAAAGGACGGCTCGCAATGTTTTATGTGGGGGCTTTAGGGCCCCCAAAGTTAATTGTCTAGCTCCGCCTCGAGTGAGTTACTCCTCCTATTATTAATTGGTTTTGGATGAAACCTCACTTAGTGGGTTTGGGCGAGTATCCCATATTGCGTATGCTTCCCCAAATTTAACAAAGAAAACACACCACATACACATGTGTGAGAATAATATGGCTTCATATTTGATGCTGATTAATTTTAGTGTGTCCATATATAGTAACAATGATGTGTTGTAGAATGATTTGAAAAGATTTTTAAATAGCAATTTCTGTTTCGGTTGATGATAAGAGCTCCCCATTTTCTGATATCTTTAATTACTTTCTTCAAGTAATTTGTTCGTGTTATGTAACTTGGTGGCTCTGAAAAGAATGGACCAGATTAAATTTCAGAAAGGGACAATTAAAAAAAAAAACTACCCCGAATTTTTGAAAATTACAAAAATCCCCTGCAAAAATATTTCAGACACTCCCTTTATGTTGAAAGATCAAGTTATCCCTTAACATTTAAGACAAAATCATTTTTTTGTAATTTGGAACTTCTATGGGATTTTTTTGTAATTACCCCAAACTTCAGGGTGGTTTATGTAATTATTCCTTTTTGAAATTTAAGATGATATTTTGCATCATGAAATCTGATATCTTTGTAGTAATGACTTACAGGAAATGGTTCATTTTTTTGGGTTGGCCCAAAACCTTCAGTTATCATCACAGATCCTGAACAAATTAAGGAGGTTATGACCAAGAATTATCTGTATCAGAAGCCAAAGAACCCAAATCCACTGACCAAGTTGCTTGCTCAAGGACTTGTGAGCTATGAGGGAGATAAATAGACCAAACACAGAAAACTCATCAACCCTGCTTTCCATCTCGAGAAATTGTAGGTTTAATATTTTTTTGTTGCCATGTTATCATTTAATTCCTATATTTTGTATAGATTTCACACTTAAGTACAATGTACTGATTGGAGGTTGCTTTTTGCTCTATTGCTTACAGATGATGATACCGGCTTTTTGTTTAAGTTGTGACGATGTTTTGAACAAATGGGAAAAGAGTCTCTCGCCGGAAGGAATGTGTGAGGTGGATGTGTGGCCTCATCTACAAAATTTATCTAGCGACGCCATATCAAGAACCGCCTTTGGTAGCAGCTACCAAGAAGGCAGAAGAATATTCAAACTTCAGGGAGAACAGGCCGAGCACCTCATCATGGCTTCACGGTCGATATATATTCCAGGATGGAGGTAATTGGCCTGTAAAGAAGATATCTTCGTTGAAAAATTAGATTCTAATAAAAAATATGGATAATTATTAAAAACTATGTACTCATTGCTTTTCTTGTGTAATGTGTAGATTTGTGCCAACCAAAAGGAACAACAGAATGAAAGAAATCGCAAAGGAAGTTCAGTTCTTGATTCGGGGTATCATTAGTAAAAGGGTTAAGGCAATGAAAGCAGGGGAAGCAAATAAGGAGGATTTATTGGGCATGTTGTTGGAGTCTAATTTCCAAGAAATCGAACAACAAGGTAACAAAAGTTTTGGAATGACCATTGATGAAGTGGTAGAAGAGTGCAAGCTGTTTTATTTCGCGGCCAGGAGACCACTTCAGTGTTACTTGTGTGGACATTGGTTTTACTGAGTAAATATCCAGACTGGCAGATTAAAGCTAGAGAAGAGGTTTTGCAAGTTTTGGGGAATCAAACACCCGACTATGACGGGCTAAATCATCTTAAAATCGTACGTAGTTTCCAATTAAGCATTGGGATAGTTACAACGGGCTCCCTAAGGTTTGGTCTAATTACAAAAAAATTCAGAAAACAGAAAACCTCCTCAGGGGGTAACTCTTATATTTCTAGAAATGTCAGGGTTTTCTTGAAAAGTTTTTTGCTTATGAAAGAGGAAATGTTGACGAAATCAAACCTTAAGGATTATTTTTTTGCAATTTTCAAAAACCTCTGTTTTTTTTTTTTAATTAGCCTGAACTTTAGGGAGGTTTCTGTAGTTATCCCTTAAACATTTGAAATCTTGCTAAGCATGAGACTGAACTATTTAATTTGCAGTGTACCATGATTTTGTACGAGGTATTGAGGTTTTATCCACGGCGTTTTCTCTTGATCGAAGTGTCAGCGAGGAAACCAAGCTGGGGAAAGTAACATTGCCAGCCGGCATTGAGCTTACGTTGCCAATTATTTTCTTACATCACGACCCTGAGATTTGGGGGACGATGCGATGGAATTCAAACCTGAGCGATTTAGTGAAGGATTGTCGAAAGCACAGAAGGGCCAAGGCATATATTTCCCGTTTGGGTGGGGGCCTCGAATATGTGTTGGACAAACTTTTGCGATGCTTGAGGCGAAAGTGGCATTGGCTATGATTTTACAACGCTTCTCTTTTGAGCTTTCGCCGTCCTACACTCATGCGCCTTACACGATCATGACACTCCAGCCCCAGCATGGAGCTCACCTGATTCTTCACAAGCTCTAGAATTTGACTGCGTTGATATTGCATCACATAAGATCGTGTAACTATGATAAAGTTGTAATTCAAGAGTCGTATTATCGTCCTTGTGGAAATTGTTGTGCTACTTTCGAATCTAATGATGGTACTCAGGTTCTAAAGATGGCTCTAATTTCATGTGGAGAAGATACTTTTACGCAAGGGATAATTGCAAAAATTTCTCTGAGTTTAGGCTAATTACAAAAAAAATCGAAGATATTTCAAAACAACAAAAAATACTAGCAGGTTTGCTTATATCTTAAATTCTAAGGGGGTAAAATGTAATATATCTATAACTATAGGGGGGTTTTGAAATATTTTTTTTATGGAGGGTTAAAATGTAGGGAAATTTGTGAAAATACCCCTTTCCCTAGGAATAGTTTTGATTTTTACCCCCATATTATTAAATTCAGATTTTTGCCCCTTCTCTTGTACCAAAAAGACCAAAATACCCATTTACTTAAAAAAAAAAAAAAGGGAAATTTGTTAAAATACCCCTTCCCCTATGGGTAGTTTTGATTTTTACCCCCATATTATTAAATTCAGATTTTTGCCCTTTCTCTTGTACCAAAAAAGACCAAAATACCCATTTACTTAAAAAAAACAAAAAAAAGTAAAAAGGAAATGAAGGCAGAAGAAACCAAAAAGACGTCTTTTGGCTTCAAACTTCAAAGCAAGAAGAAAATCTTCTCCCTCAACCAACACCATCGTCCGACCATCTCCCGCCGATTGTCCGCCGCCCGCTGCCACAGCCATCGACCGTCCGTCGACCGCCGGACGTCACGAGTCGCGTGATTCGCCCCTTCTCGAGCACTTTGGTTCGTGTACTAGCTACACATTTCTTCTTCTTTCAAAAGGTATTTTTATCCTCCTCCATAATGTATGTTTAGTATGTGTGTGTAGTGATTGTGTGTAGTTTTTGTAAAATTGGTGTGTAAGAACTAGGGTTTGGATTTATTGGTAGATGGGGATTTTGATTTTGCTGCTATATTGCTGCTATGGAGAGGTGGAAAAGTTTATGATTTTTGCTGCTATATTTCTCTTTTTGCTTCTTTTTTTCTTGGGGTAAAGATTGCCATAATATGGAAAGGTTTTGAAGGAATAGCAAGGCAGCATTCTGACACATGACTGCTATTATTGTTGGATGTTTTATGCTATATTGCATTAATGTACAGAATGCGTTTTATGTACATGGCTCGTCGTTTCACGTTGTGCAAAAACCAAATTGTGACTCAAAATAAAATAATTGACCTCAAATCCTGGTTGGCTTTGTTTGCTGTGCATTTTGGTAATCCAGTGTACACAGAGGTACAAGGATCTATATATATATATATATATATATATATATGTTCACTGCATATGTGTGAAGGCTACATGTATGCCTACTTCATAATCTATTCATGTGTGATTTTCTAATTTGTCCACATGTATGCCCACATGTATGCCTACTTCAAATCTATATTTTGTTTTTAGGTTGATCATATTGCAACGAGCACTTAGCTTTCTTTGGGAACTGATCATTCCGTGGGCATGAGATGCAACAATTAATTTTTTGGATTTTTCTTTTTTTTATCTTTTGTAACTATATGAATTTACTTTTTGAGAATAATTTGACGAAGAAATGGCCAAAAAAGTGGTCAAAATCAAAGGAAAGCATGGTTAAATGGTCGTGGTAGGAAATTGACGAGGCATTAATGGAATATGTCACCGGTCGGCTACCACGTGACGGGTTCCATCTATCGTGGGTGGCGTTGAAAAGGTTTATGGAATTGCTCATATGAATGGAAACCATTGGGTGTTGTACGAGCTCAATATCCGAACAGTCCATTATGATTTATGATTCGTTGTCAAAGAATCATCCCCTTTCTGAGTATGTTGAGGACTTCAACATGATGGCAAAAATGCTCTCAAAGATTTGCGATGAAACAGGATGTGTGGACTAAAAGAAGGAGCGCCGAGCCACGGAAGGAGGCTTGGACGGTTCATCGCCACGAGCACCCTCCACAACAAGCAAATCTCAGTGATTGTGGTATTGTGGCTGCTAAATACATGGAGACATTAGTGACAGGACGCCCGATTGACAAATTGAAAACTAACCGTTGCCATGATTATCGACTTAGAATTTGTGCTGAACTTTTTAAAGAAGACAATATTAAGTGGGGATTTGGTCATAACTAAGTTTTTTTATGAGTTTTGAAAAAGATTTGTAGAATGTACAATTTTTTCATGTTAATTATGTACATTTTAGTTATTATGGAATGTACATTTTCAGTTATTGTGGTATGTGCATTTTCAGTTATTGTGGTATGTGCACCCATCTGTCCCTTGCATTTTTAATTTAATGTACTTCATTTTTAGCAAACAGGTGGGCAGGAGTTTAATTGAGAACATATAGGTTATGTGGGCAGACAAGTGGGCAGATGGGTGGGCATGGAGGTCGACAAGAGTTTTATATTGAGAACATATAGTATATGTGGGCAGATGGGTGGGCAGGGAGGTGGGCGGGAGTTTGGTGAGAACAAATAGTATATGTGGGCGGAGACAAGTGGGCAGATAGTGTATAGGACATGATGTACCACCTGCAAACAAAGCCATGATATAAGATAATTAATTAGATATTCTACACAACTGCCCACCTCTCTGCCCACATTTCTGCCCACTCTCCTACCCACATCTGTGCCCACATTTCGGCCCACTCTCCTGCCCACTTGTTTTAAGTAAAAGGGTAATTTGGTCTTTTTGGACTAAGAAAAGGGGCAAAAATCTGAATTTAATAATGTGGGGGCAAAAATCAAAACTACCCCTAGGAGAAGGGGTATTTTCTCAAATTTCCCTAAAATGTATTCTAATTATACGGCAACTCATTTGGCCAAAGTATCACGGTAGGGGCATTTCATCAAACACATTGCTCATGTCAAACACTGATCACGTTTTAGACTTTCTGCCCACCTTGCGTTGCTCTGTAAGCAATCCAATGCACACTTCCATTAACAAACGCCTGTGACCAAAAATAATCCGCACTATTAGACGCGAAAGTAGCAGAAACACTAGCGCTTCCTGAAGCACTGTGTCTCGACAAACAATTTAATCCCAGTTTAGTGGAAATCTAAGGTAAGCGCTCTGTTTCGACAAACAATTTAATCCCAGTTTATGGGAAATCTACGGTAAGCGCTCTGTCTCGACAAACAATTTAATCCCAGTTTAGTGAAAATCTAAGGTGATGCTGCTGCTATCATACTAGCAAATGACGGCGCTCTCTTTCCAGCCACATGTGTAGCTCTGGTTAAAGACATTCGGATAGCTCGAGCACAGTTGTCCCCTGCGGGTATTTTCTGACGAATCGCCACAACAATTTTATGGCCCATCATTTTGCTTTCTTTGCTATAAGAACATGTTAGTAGATACCTTCCATTGGCATTCTATCTCTCTTTGTCACTCATTGTTGGATGATTTACACAACACCTTTAATATTCCTACATTTGGCTTACCAAGAGCTTCTAATTTAAGTGATATTGTTTATCCTTTCTAAGGATGTTGACCATATTTCGACCTATATTATATTTTGCTATTCTTTCCAATGCAATAAGTTTATCCAATTCCATCAACAAAGGGAATTGAGGCCTTAGAATCTTCTGTTGCGATTGGTTATCAAGTTTTTTTGTAAAATTTTCCTCAAAAAATATTTTTGATCTAAAATGTGATTGTTTGTAAAATAAATCAGATAATACACTATTTATTTATACTCACTTTTCAAATTATCAATCATCTCAAATTATTATGTACTAAAGAAAACATCACTATCAATTATCATTATTATGCAATTACATCATAAATACATTATTATTCTCTCTTATTTTTCAAATCATCAATAATATTCAATCAACATTTTACTAAAAACTTTTCTCAACAAAAAAAAAAAACATTTTACTAAAAACTTTTCTAAAAAAATGTTTTACTAAAAACTCATCACATCAACTATCATTATTACACTTTTATCTTACATCCAATCATATACTCAAAAAAATTCACAACTTCTTAAAAATAAATTTTCATCACTATTCACTTGTAAAATAAAAATGAACGGAATGAAATCTCATCTGCCTTACCATTGTATGTGGAGAGATCTTTCAAAGATGTTAATATTTATTTATCTTTGAAGCTTTCCTTCTAGAACAACGATCTATTCTTTCATAAGTGATTTTGTAATAAATTCAAACCATACAATTGACATTTATGTATGGAAGTTTCTCTGTAGGAGAATTGGGTGTCCCTCTTGGAGGCAAAGCTTGAGTCGCTAAACTTCAAATTTCAAACTTCTCTTCTACTCGGATCCGAATTGTGAATCATCCATAATACTCTTACCTACTTTCGCTCTCAATTACTAAGCATATGTCATTGATTACTCTAGCTAAATTTGTAGTATAAGCTTGTCTAGTCACATTTCCATTTGTTTCCCCACCCCTTGATTTTATTGATTCTTCTTTGAGTTTTTGGTTTGTTCTTTTCCCTTTAATTCTGTAGCATTTTTCACTCTATTTCTTTTCTAGTTTATGGTGTTTTTAAGTTTTGTTTTCTCCTCTTCTTTGTTCTGAGCTATTGATTTTTCCGAGAAACCCGGGTGACACACCCTTGTTGGTTCTTTTGGAGCGGTGCGGTTGGGTTACTATCAATGGTCGATGACATCGAAGAAAAACTTAGCCGATTCTCTCTTACTTAAAACCGAGTTGGAAGGGATAACACTAGATGAAAAAGATGTGAATTTCACTCGAGAGGAAGGCGTGAAAGAAGTTTATTCGGAAAAAAATTTGGATGCAAAAAGCCAACTTTCTGTCTAAAAAGAACTATGACAAACATATGGCTGTGAAGGAGGGTTTTAGCATCGAGAAAGTTGGGGCAAAACTTGTTCCAATTTGTTTTCAAGTCTCGGGAGGACAAGAATAGTGTCCTTAAAGGAAAATTATGGAACTTTGATAACCAATACCGATTTTAAAAGAATGGTCGGAAGACTTTGATGTCTTCAAGGAATCATTCTCGAGAAATCGACATGTGGGTGCAAGTATGGAATCTTCCCTCCCTTTGGTTGTGTATGGAAGCGAGGGCTTAAGATCGGGAAGATTTTTGCGAATGTGAAGGATGTGTTGGTTTGAAACCGGGAGCTCCGAGAGGATGTCATATCAAAATCTTGGTTTGATTGATTTGGAGAAACCAATGCATAGAGGAACGTACATTAAAATGAAGGAGAAATCAGTGTGGGTAGACTTCCGATATGAAAACCTACTAAACATTTGCTACTACTGTGGAAGAGTAGGCCATTTTGAAAAACTATGTGACAAAAGAAAGACAGACATACAAGAAGGCACTCTGGAGGAAGGTCAGTTTGGTGAGTGGCTAAGCAGAGTCCCCTGCTTCTATAATCAGGCAAAGTAATGTTGAAAAAGGCAAACATAAGGTAGATGATCAGAACATAAGCAAAGGCGAGTTAGAATGGATATCCCCTCTAAAACTAGGGGTGTCAATTTCAAACCCGATACGCATAAAACCCGACACGAACCTAACACGAAATTATTGGGTATGGGTCCGGCCGTGGGTCCGGGTCAAAAATGGGTCGAACCCGAATAACGCCAATTAAACAGTCGGGTTGGGTCAACCTACTACGACCCATTTAACCCGTTTAACCCGTTTGTGAATTTAAAAGAAAATTAAGTAAATAATTAATTGTAAGAAAAAACAACAAACAAGACACATCCTTAAAACTTAAATGATAAAACCTCCTTAATTATGTATTTGTTATTATTATGCATGTTTTTTTAATATTGTCGTAAAATATGATCGTGTTATGTTATTTATGCACTTATGTTATTTCTTTTTGTATGTTGTGAATTTGCGATATTTTTTATTGATTGAATAGTGTATGATAGTTATTGATTTTAAAAAAATTAAATTTATTGATTAAAACTTTTAAATATATAGGAAAATTTTTATTAGGCGGGTTACGGGTCGGGTCCGTGTTATCTGTGAAATAAGTAGGTCGGGTCCGGGTTCAAGATTTCGACACGAATAATTAAGCAGTCGGTGCAGGTGGTACATTGTTCGACACGCTTGTGAACACTGCGAACCCGGACCACGAACCCGGACCCAACCCAAATTGACACCCCTATCTAAAACCACTTCAATTAGACCCGATTTAGAAAGATACCGATCCAATTATAAGCCAGGAGAAAAGAGCAATACAAGGAAGATGGAAAATACTCATACTCATACTCGGATGGAGATGGGCTTAGATAATAAACCATTAAGCACTCCCAAAGCTATGGTAAATGAGCGGCTAAAGGAAGTTTAGAAAGGAGTTGAGTTAGTAAACATCCCAGTCCAAGAAAAGAAACAGAGAGCACCACTCAGGGAAATGTCGAATCTTAAAATCGATAGAAAACCGAACAAGCCAAAAACACATAGTCTGACAAGACGAGTGGCGACACAAAAAAATAGCATAGAAGAACGTAGGAAATACTATTGGTAACAAAAGAGGTCTTCAATTGATAGATGAAGAAGAGGAGCATGAAGGTGACGAAAAGGAATGAGATCACATCAACAAAAAAACAAAATGTGTGTCGAAAGTATCTTAGAGGTGGGGAGGCCAACCTTAATGAGTGGCCCCACCAACTTTTGATTATGAAAATCGTGGTGTGGAACTGTAGAGGTTTGGGAGGGCCCTCTATAGTTCCCAATGCCATTTTCTCACCTTTAAGGAGACATGAAAACTCCACCTTCCGGATTTGGTTTTCATTCGTGAGACAAGAAAAATCGCATTTGTAAAACATGTGTGTAAAAATCGAGAGTGGGTGAGAAGTGGAAATGTGTGGATCCTATAGGCTGAGTGGCGGCCTTTTAATTTTTCGGAGAGACTTTATAGAAGATTGAGGAGATCTTAACAAGCCCTTCTTTTGAAATCAAGGTTTCTAAGGAGGAATTGGTTATCCCATTTGGGTGATTTTTATATATGTCAAAGACCATTTGATAAGCAAGTTAGAGAAGCACAATGGAATTATCTCGAGAGCCGCCATGGATAAATGGGAAAAGAGTTGGGTCATGAGAGGGGACTTCAATGGCATAAAAAACAATGACGAAAAAGAGGGGATTTGGGGATATCTAATGCTAGTCTGAAGTCTTAAAATCCTTTTTAGTTTTAATCAAATTATTGCGAGACCTTGGAATGAAAGAAATCCCCTTCTTGAACGCGTCATTTCACATAAGGCGAACGATAGAAAGGACAAAGGTTTTGTTGAAGAGAAGCTAGATAGGTTCTTTGGGTCCCCAGTTGGCTCCTTCAACATCCCAATGCCATTTGTCTCGTTGGACTTTAAAAGCGCATCCCGATCATGTTGTCTTGCGACTCTAAATGATGACCCTACAATTGCTAAGGAAAAGAAAATGTTCTATTTTGACAAAAAATGGTTCGACAAGGGCAAAGTTGAAGGAATTATCAACGAGCCTGGTCCGTCAAATAGAGGCCACCCATATGTTCCAACTCCAATCCAAAATAAGGAACTATAGAGTTGAACTTCTCAAGTGGAGCGCATCGTTCAAAACAAACTTGCGGACTCAAATTGAACAAACAAACTCGAATTGCACACATTGAGAGATGGGGGTGGAAGAGATTGGACAATATGGAAGGAGCTTAGGAATAAATTGGATAATCTTTACAAGCGGGAAGAGTCCTACCGGTAGCAAAAATCACGAATTTATTGGTTAAAAAGTCTTATTGGTGATAAAAACACCCGTTTCTTTCATGAGTCCATCTTCCAAAGAAGAAAGATGAACCATATTAATTATCTTATATCGGGGATGACAATACGAAATGTGAAAGCGTGAGTGAGATCGAGACATAAATCTCTACATTCTACTCGAGGAAATTTTGTTTTTCATCGGAGGGGACTTTAGGGGTCTCGGCTACTACTTGAGGGTATCCTATTTGCCATCTCTACGGAAACTAATATATGGTTCTTTTGTCACTAGTTGAGGACTCGAAATCAAGCGGCTACCAAACGAGCCTTGCATCTATCAAAGACCCATCCTTAAGCTTTGAGCTTAAACACCCATTTACAAGAAATTGCACATTTACCAGGAGGTAAAGTGGTTAAAACCAGTGTCATTCTTCTCATGGGCTAATAGCTCGAATTCATAGCATCAATCCATTTCGAAATTATAAATACCGAGGCTTGTTCATAGGAATATGGTTCAGTGAAGAAGAAAGATTGGCCAAAAAACGGTATATGTAGGGTGAGAGCGGGGGGACAAAGTAATAGGAAAAGTGGAAAGAGAAGAAGCACTACTGCGGGACCATCTCAATGTGGGGTTAGAGAGGGGAGCTACTAAGCAAGGCACAATAGAGTTGTTTGTGACAAAATCGACAACCAAGAGGGCTGAGTTTTAGTGTGGACACCCTTTCAAAGGGCAATAGGTAATGAAGGGACTCGTAAAGACTACGTGGCTCGAGGAGAAGTCTCGAGGTTGATGACCAGTGCGCAGGTGATGGGAAAGAAGTAGATCGAATATCGAGAATCGAAGAGGATTCCACTATGGGAATCGTGAGATACGGGGTAGAGGAGTAACAACGGGGGACGTAGAATGGGATAAAAAAGGAAGCCGATCCTCTAAAAATCTCACCTCCGGAAACCACAACTTGCTTATCATCAAAATTATACAACTTATAACCTTTCTCCCTTGCTCATATCCCATAAAAACAAAATGAAGGCAATCGACATTAAACTTGGGGAGGTTCGTTTACGAGGAAGAACATTAGTAGCAAACACCAAACAACCAAAAGGTTTCAATTGAGTATAATTTTGGGTCTTAGGGAGCAACACCATAAAGTTTCTCATAAGGAGTGGTCCAATGAATAATCGAATTAGGTAAGCGATTGATAAGAAAAGTAGCGATAAAAAGGGAGAAGAGCCAAAGAAAGGAAGGTAGATTAGATTGAAACATGAGATTTAGTGATTTTAAAACAAACCGAGCCACATCCAACAAGTGGCGGTGTTTCTCGCTCAACAATCCATTTTCTTTGGGCATATAAGTGCAGCTCTTATGGTGCTCAATACCAAAAAGGATGAAACAAATCAACACACTCATTGTAACAAATTCGAAGTCTCATTATCCGTTCTAATCATCTTCATGGTTTTGTGAAATTTATGTATCCGCACCATTGTAATGAACGCCTTTAATAGCCTAGAGACTTGTGACTTATGCCCCATCAAGTAAGTCCAAGTTGACCTACTATGATCATCTACCACAGTCAACATATAAGGAGTATGGCGATAGATGGTGCAAGGCAAGGACCCCAAACATCCCACAGGGAATTAAATCAAAATTTTTCAAGCATAAGAATGACTCGAGAAAAAGGTAATGGCTTGTTTAGCCTTATAACTTGAACTTTGAGTTCACAATGAGTAGAAAGTTTCTTAGCATCAACATTACACGAGGTTTCAAAAAGAGGATATGTTCAAAAATATTAAGAGAGGCATGCTATTTTTCTTGTAGATGCCCTAATCTCGGGTGCCATAAATCCAGGCCATTATTACATAAAGAAGTATTACGGGGAATGAGAAAATTCAGGAACATGATTAAGAGAGGTGTGTGGCTGAAAAATATAGAGTTTGCCAAGTGTCTTGCCCACAACCAATACCCTGTTAGTCGTCTGCGGTCCTGCAAAGAGACAAGTGAGAAGGAAGAAAAACACATTTTAGGTGAGAAGAATGGCATAATTGAGCTATATATAACAGATTGTACTTGAAGCTTGGCACCAATAACACATTGGTAAGAGTAATATCGGGAAAGAACCACCATTCCAAAAGTGTGAGTTACTTGCTTAGTACTAACATACGGCAAATAAACATTAAGTGCAAGATTCATTTGCACCAGGTTAATCATCATATGTGGATTCACACACATATGTGTCCCCCTGTATCAATAATCCAGGCCTCGAACCAATCCTCTCATAGGTGGACAAGGCAAAATGCATACCCGCACAAGCTACATAGTGAGCATATTAAACACATGAACATTGTCTGTATGCATGGGAGAGATTTTGGTTGCCAAAAATTTTGAGACCTCTTCTTGAATAAGTCTTTGCCAATATTTCCACTAGAAGCATCTCAGTATAAGTCTTATTAGTACAGTATCATGTCTCTTTCATCTGCATAGAAGTCCGTATCGATTAATGGAAGTTGCTCCATTGACAAAATTAGCCACAGTCTTCCTCATTTGCTCCTTGTAAGCCTTTATACCAATCAGAAAACCGTGGAGCTTGAAGCGACCACTCCTTTCATGTCCATTAATATTGCAATAATCGCAATACATCTTAGCCTTCTCTTCCTTAGTCCTCCGATAAAATCCTCTACCTCTTCCTCCTTGCCAATTCGATCCAGGATTATAGCCTCCTTGCCAATTCGATCCAGGATTCGGACCTTCTCTCTGCCTCTTCCAACCATGGTATTAGAAGCGGACATCACACCACCACCATCGAGAAAATCGGTTTCTCCCACGATTAAGCTGTTCTATGTCGTTCGACTCTCAAAATCATAGAATAGGCTTTGTTTACAGTTGGTAGAGGATCCAGAAGTAGTATTTGATTACGCACATGATCATAAGCATCATTTAACCCCATAAGAAATTGCATTAATTTCATATTAACATCAAGTTCTCCCAACGACTTACCAGCTCCACAATTACACATGACTTGTTATCGGAGTTATTGTGGTGTACTCATCCCATAAGCGCTTGTTTCATGAAATAGACAACAAACAGAAGTTATACCTTGCACCGTGGTAGCGATTTCCTTTTGTAGTTGATACATCATCGGACCATCGCATTCTCCAAAACGTTCGCCAATATCCTCCTAGAGAGCTCGAGATTTTGTATCAACGTAAATAAAATAATCTACGATGTCCTTCAAGAGAGTATTCAAAATCCAATCTCGGTCACCATCCGGTCCACACGTTTCCACTGGTCATATTCATGAGAACACAGATCCTTCTTAGGTGGCTCAATTTTTGCCATTAATGAACTCACTTGGTTTTGTACCAAGCGCAATAATCATTGCTCGCTTCCACGAGAGATAATTCACACCGCAAAAAAAGGAGTTGAAAAATGGGAGATGGAAGAAGACATGAAAGCATGCCAGGGTGATCGAGCCATGTAATTGGTAGGGAGGATCGATCCGCACATCGATCTCCTTCTTCGAACCTTCCCTCGACTAGTACGTTCAAAGTGACATGCCTCGTTTCTTCGTCATCTCGGATCGATTTAAGCTCGGATACCATGTAGATTTTGGTGATGTGAATTTGTATCTCGGATGCAACACGAAATTTGGAGGAACAAATTTTGATATATTTATTTCGTATATATTATGAGCAGTGTATTGTGAGCCCTCTATTTATCCGATAGAGGAATCACGAGTTTAAGCAACCGACTAACCATAAAAAAGTAAAACACGACTATTATAGGAAATAACAAACTAGTAACTCTACAAATACATCATCGTCAACGAACAAATAATATCACATGATCGAATTTCGTCTTTCAATCATTTTTTATTTTTTTTCTTTATTTTTTAAAAAAAAATTTTCTTTCAAAAAATAGCCTGTCTTTATTAAATTCTAAATATTTAATTATGTTACTTGGTTATAACAAATGCGGTGATCATGCAAAATTTTTTAAAACAATGAAACACGATAAGCGATGGTCGATCGGATGCTCCGCTATTGAGTGGTGCGGTCGTTTTCGCGTCCATCCTCGAGGGATTACACAAACGCTTCTACTAAATGCATTGAGCTTTTCTAGCAAATTAACAACTAATAACGTGTTAGTAGAGTTGCTATTGTTTATAGTTTAAGCATGGACGAAGATATTATTCCGCCAGAATTAATTTTTGCGTTTAGGGGCTGACCTACATCATCTCAAGTGGAGGTTAGAGGCTTGAAGGAAAATTTCTATATTTTTGTTCTTTTGACGATTAGATCAAAATATGGTTTGGTCCAGGTTTCGACCACATTTTAGACGCAGCCCTGGGTGGAAAAATTCTTTCTTTCTGGTGTTTAAATTGCTACATAGAGCATTATGTATTGCATGCTATTTTCTTGTATCAAGTTGGAAGGACTTGGTCCATGCCAACTTGGATAGGTTGTTTGTGTCCATCTATCCCGATAAGATTGTATTAAACAACCAAAACCATAAATCAGTAGAAACTCTGTTAAAGTGTCATGTCACTTACCACTCTTACTAATGTGTGGGGTTAGAATTCGAGTTATATATATTGAGAGAGGAATATTTTTGTAAGCATGTTTTTCACCACCATCATATTTCCTCTTCAAACATCCAAGTGTTTTTTGATTTCCTTGAGATACATATGATACTCAGGACTTTGCAGCCCATGCACCTGAATTATCATCATAAAAAACACTTGAACCTTTCAACATTCAAAAGTAAACTAGTAGAATTTAGGATAAATTACAAAACAACCTCTAATGTTTAGTCTAATTACGGAAAAGGAAAATCAGTTATCATTTAAAATTACAAAAGTCCCTTTAGGCCGTATTACAAACATCTCATGTGGTTTGTATTTGTTTAATAAATATATCCCCTGTTGAGGGGCGCAATTCGTAAAATAAAAAGAAATAATTTTAAAAGATAGCTATTTTTTTATAAACAAAATTAAACTGATTCTTAAGGGTATTTTTCTTAATTAATCGTAGAACTTATTTCATCTCATAATAGCATCAAAGAGGTTGGAAAAAAGATGGATATTTACTTAGTACTGTGTTCCATGGAAAAATCTTTAGAGTCCATGAGATGATTCAAACTTGGATTATTTGATGCTAGCTAGCATCTCCACATTTGCTGTCGTTAATGAGCTTGTGGACCACAAGGCCAGTATATTACTTAATATGTTTATCCACAATTGTTTGTGCATCATCTCTTCGATGTGATCATATCGTATCATTGTCATTCTCTTGACATGTCGGACGTCCGTGGATGGCTACTTTTATTTGTTGTTGGACTCCTTCTGGTTCTTTCGATAATCTTTTGGGTTCTTCTCGGCACTAAGTAGCCCAGTGGTTATTTTTTCTTTTTCACTTGGAATTTTGTATCTTTGGTTTATTTGTTGATTCACTTAGACCTTATCTTGCATCAAGCACTAAGCTATTTTTCTCAGACCTTATGCACCGAGCTTTCAATGAAAGCCCAATATTGATAGGCCATCAAGGCGAATGCCTTACTCCAAAACAAAAAGCTAGCTGGAGGTTGGGGCGGAGCTAAATATGTAACTTTTGGGGGTTAAGCAATTTGATTTTTAAATGTGATCCAAATTCCAAAATAAAATAAAATTGTAAGATATTTTTTTCTGCCCAATTACTATTTTTTTCTTTACATCCAAATCAGTATTCCAATAGGGTGCATAATTCAACTCTTAATGATTCACGAATAATGCTGACCTTCATGTTTGAATGCTTCCTTATAGTGTCGATGACATGTCCACATCCAATTTCCCAATAATAAGCAATTTCCATAACAATATAGTTTGATATATACAACCACATCGAATTCACTATCAATTGTGGATTGATACTTAATATTTGGGCCAAACCTCCGTGAGGGACATATCTCCTTGTAAAGCCCCCCAAATTTTTCAGAATTAATTCTTTCTATTTATATTTTATTTTAAAATATTAATTTTTAGTGTTAAATATTTACTTTTTATTGATTTAGCATCCCAACCTTTCTCTCTGCATACTAGTTGAGGCGGTATATAGTTTTGTATCTCCGTCCATTTTTTCCAAAGGGTTGACGGGACAACTTAAATCTTTAGTTGACATTTTTTTTTTTTTTTGAGAACGTCTTTAGTTGACATAATTACATGACCTAACGCGTTGGTACGTCATGAAATTTTCAAGGGAACAACAGCATTCATTTTTTAAAATTTCATAAAATAATTGATCATATTCTAGTTTTGGGTAAACTTCCCTTTCATTTCACCTCTTGAAAAGGTCGCAAGAAATTAGTTAATGCTCTTTGGTGGTTTGTACAATGTGATTTTTAATATTAAAACTACGTGAAGCTAATGTCATAGACGCAGATTAACATGAGACGAAAGAATTGTTGGATTTTATATTTTAATTTCGTGTTTCATAAGTAATATAATATTCATATTACAATGTTTATTGTTAATATTAATTATAAATTTAAAGAAATGTTTTAATTTATTTTATACATATTGTGGCGTGTATATATGTGTTGTACGCAAGGTGAAATATTTAAAATGCGCAGAGGCACAATGAATTGAAAATTAATGAAACCTTACACGGATGGACGTGTTTCGGTGAGAATTCTCATTTTCAATATTTTATATTGAGAAGTTGGCTTTGTATGGATTTTTATGTGAGAAGAGAAATTATGTTAGATTAATTAATTGAATATATTGAAATGAGATCAATATGTTTATTTATTTGATACTATTTTTTAAAAAATGGTATTACTTTTAGAATTTATGTATATAATAGTTTCTAAAGTTAACGGATTCCATGTACAATCCACATTCAATATTTAATATGAATTTCCTCAAAAAAATATTTAATATGAATATGTGATATTCTATTTCTCATAATTATGAACTTTGAAATAATATATATAAAATAAAAAAGGAAGTTATATATGTAACGAAACCTATGAAACACCAACACTTTCTCGAGGATGTCGCACCCGTCATTGGATATGCATTCGATATGATACTTTGTCCGATACTTCATAGATACTCCATGGATACGGTGGCGTATCCGAAATTCGAAAATGGGGGGTACGATAAATTTTAGGCTAATCACAGTTAGATTCTATAATTATTTTTGGGAACAAAGTGTTTGTAGGCGTAAGAAGAAAATGTGGGAAATTGTGTAAAAATATGCAAGATATTTTGATTTTTTGGATTTTAATTGTTAAAAATACCATTTTATATAAAAATTGGGGGTACAAAATATTATTAATATTATTTTTAAACTAAAATATTTATTTTTTTCAAATTGGGGGTACAACTCCTTCACATGGCTCCGCCATCGCATGGATACATTTGCACATAGAAATAGATATATATAATTTATTCTAATGTTTATTTTTTCAGCACTTTTTTGTGTGTCGAGTTATCATGAGTACTTATAAAATTTTAGTTTTTTATACTTGAAATATTATTTTTTTAATTATACTTAGTACGCTTGTATTTTCAATAGTATAAAAAAATATATAATTTTATATGTATATATATATATCGTACCGTATCCTTAAAATTTCAAAATATAGCGTATTCTCATACTCGTGTCGTATTGTATCGTATTCGTAACCGAATCAGTACTTCATAGAATGAAACCATACAAGCCTTCAATATATATCAGTATATTATATATATATATATATATATATATATATAAGTATTGCCTCTCTCTCGGCAACCTGGATGCAGTTATTAAGAGGTTTCCAGCAATGAAGTTTATATCTTGGTGTGTGAGCAAGTTCCATCACTATGTTGTCTTCTCCAAGGCTTGGTGTGTCAGCAAGTTCCGTCACTATGTTGTCTTCTCGAGGGCGATCTTATTCATCTTAGGTAATAATAGTGTATTATTGTGCTTTTTTTTAGTTTAAAGCCTGACATTGAAGGTATTCGGACCCGAGTCTCGTCATTACGAGTAATACTAAGTGGTCACCGGGTTCATTACATACTTTATTTCTTTCATGGTCTCGACTCTAGCTCAATATTTATAAAAATTGATCTTTTCTTGATCATGAGCATAAGTTTCTAATGAATATTGCCGTTTCTATGCACATACAGGCCTCATGTTTAGCTACAAGTTAGTGGATGTGGCGCTGTTCAGTATCTTGATCACTTATCTCACATATGGGTGGGAACGTAATAATCTTCCAAAAGCTGCTATAGTTGTTAATTTACACGAAGGAACTTATGAAGTTTTGCAGATTTTCTTCGCTTTTTAGCCGATGCTTACACGGGACTCTTCAAAATGATGGTTTGCTCCGCCACCATTTACATTATTGTAATCTTGACGGACTCGGTCTTATAGATGCTACTACTAGAAGAATATATTAGATCCGATATCTGAAGTCAATATGCACACAAGATATACACCGAATCTGTGATTGAGTGTAAATATTTACACATTTATAATAAACTAGTAAGGTGAACGTGCGTTGCACGTGAACCAAATAATTTTATTAAATTAATTCAAATTAATTATATAAATTGGAATCGATTTTTATTATATTATTTGTATTTATAAGAAATGCCATTCATGTATTTTGATCATAAAAGAAAGTTTGTGAATGACAAAATTTAAACTTATTTGTTGGTGAAATGTGGTTAAGACATTTTGAACTAAAAAACATGATACGTAAATGATATTATCGCTTAACAAAGTACGACGGATATTAAAAAATTAATGAGCAATCTATATATAAATTAAAAAAATATATTCCAAGAATTCGTTTTAAATTAATGCATCTCTTTTATTTTTGAGTGTCTACTTCTTCTTCATAATTAGCTTTGAGATTATTTTACAATTTTTTAATGCACTTTTAGCCCGAGCATGATTGGTTGGACGTATAGATGCATTTCTCTTTTATTCTATTTCCTAATGGGTGTTATCTTTTAAATCGGTTTGACTACAAGATTTAGTTTTTCATTCACCACATGTGCCTCTTTGTTAAGAACGATGAAAAAGTAAAATTTCATTTTATATCTAGAAGCTTAGTTCGCAATATTTTGATTCATGTTCTCCTTTTTTTATAATTAAGTACATATGTTAGGAGGGCCTATGATGGGATTCAAATCCTACACCTCTAGCATTTGGGATAAGAGTCTTAACCACTTGACTATTATCAAATTTTTCTCATGTTCTCCATGATTAAATTAATTATTTATATAATAGAAATGAAGATAAAATAGACTAATCAATTGTAATTGAAAACGGTCAATAAATTTTCAGTTTGAAAGAATAGTCACATTTACATATCAAGTTAATGACGGAGAACCACATCATAGAGAATAATAATAGTTATGCTCCATTCTATTATCATTAAGAACATGCACGGCATCATAAATTTATTGCTTCCACATAATATTTTATTATTGAGTGCATCGATGTGATTATTAATTATTCTAATTAATTTTTATATCAAAAATTATTTATGTAATATAGTAATGACAAATTTAATAACAAAGAAAATTTATTAATTAATACATTGAAATAAATAATATGAAGAACCTCAATTACGTCTTTCATGTCGTTTTCTTTTAAAAAGTCACTTTACATTCTAAAAATCCATCCAACGTAGCATATCCAAAAAATAATACATCATTGAGCTCTACAATAAAATTATAGAATATAGAATATAATAGTCTTGAAGTAAGTCAAATAACCGTAAAATATAGGTTAAGCTCAATTATAGCATTTTTATAAGAATGACATAACAAAAAAAAACTCCTCACTTTTTAGTTGTCGTGTTCTATGCATGTGTGACATTTTTAAGCAAAATATAGATCTTAATTATTTAATTTTTTTTGTGACATAAAAAAATCATATATAAACCGATAGTCTATCTTTTTATTGTCTTAGGCATAAAAAAATCATTTATTCATTTTATGTTTGTCATGAGCATCTTTCAATGTAGCATAAAATTTACAACACAATTCACAAAAAGTATAATGCATTATCATGCATGTATTTGAATGCTTAAAATGTTAAAAATAAATATCTTCGTAAATTTAAATCTTCGACTTAATATTAAATCGGCTTTACGGATGATGAATTTGATATTGAGGAATGTCAATATATACATTTGAGTATTTGATTAAAGGATTAATTGTTATCTATATATATAATTTTATATATGAATATTTAAAATTTTACTTTTAAATTCCAAAGAGGAAATAATATAGCTTTTGAATCTTACTCAAATTATTGTCATTTTTTGTCTCTTGATATTCCATCACAACATTTTTATTTATTACTTGTATGTATGTATATTGTTATTCGTAGATAGAATTTTATTTAACAAAATAAAATATAATATGAAAATTTATAAGAAAAAAAGGTTAAAAGTAAAGAGGATTGGAAATGGTATATCTGTCATTGTAAAATTTGGAAGAAAAACTTGAAAAATGTTATTTAGATCTTTGTTAATTTAACATTTATAATAAAATATGGCTTCACTTGAAAAATACACATTTTAAAAATTAAATTGTTTAAGAGGGGGACATGTTTTGAAATGCATAACTATGAAAACAATGTTTGACCAAAATTTAAATTATTACTTTAACAATACATCTATATGTACACTACAAAATGTTAGATCAAATTCATAATTATTTTTTATATATAGAAATTAGTATATAGTGCTTATATCTTCAAAGAGACTCAAGACTTAAAGTTGACTAAAATTAGTTACTTTTGTTAATGAAATTAATATTTAAATTATAATGAACAATTTATTTTCCGAAATCATGTCTATTTTTGAAATAACAAGGAAATATATTACTTTGATCCATAAATAAATTTTTGATAAAGAATTTCAATCAAATGTGATGTTGTGGTCGCCATTCAAATATCAAGTAAGTTTTATACTTATTGTGCATAATTTAATACAATATTTTTAAATTAAAAGATTAACATATCAACATGTAGATTAGGAAATATGTATTTATGATATAAATGTCAGATTATTAATTTTTTTTAGTTTTTCTTAGCATATATATATATACTTCTTTAAAATTTTCAGATTTTGGTTCTTGTTTTCATATCATATTATTTTTTTTTTTGTTAAGTTAGATTATTTCACTACATGAATAATATAATACATATCGTTTTACCTAAACGTATATAATTTATTAACGGTATGTAAGATTTAAGCAAAAATAAGTGTTGTCATAAATGTTAAAATGTACATACGTAATCTTCATCATTTCTTCTACCATTCTTACAATAGTGTATATATATATATAGCAATTTTAAACTGTATTTTATTTAAATTTATTATATTAATTTTTATTTTTGTAAATCAAAGTCTGTTTTATTAATGTAACTCTTTTAATCAATACACCTCTATATAAGTAATAAATAAAAAAACTACCATAAAATAGAAGAGATTAAATTGGAACAATAGTTTCAATCTAAAATTCTTGATATGTAAAATATAATAAGATTATTAAAAGATATATTAACTTCTTATTTATAATTCAAAATAATATATTTTGTTACAATAAAATAACTTAGTTTCTTTTTTATCCAAACTTGTTAGACTTTTCATTCAATTAATTAAAATTTGATTATGCCAAGAAAAATATAATAAAAATTAAAAAAAAAACTTCATGCTCTCTATACCTCCATATGAAAACGTAATTTATAATTACATTTCGTTAAGTTTGAGAACACATATTTATCCTTTAAAATATCTTTTATAGTTAATTTCATATTTTTATTATTATATTTTGGGCTTATTTAACTAAAAAAATATACAATGATATATTATTAAAATTGATAAATGATTCTAAATTATAGGATTTGAAAGGTCAAATGGTGTATCCATAAAAAAAAATAAGTGCATAAATAAATATTAAACAAAATTAGTTCTCTTATATTGTTTCTTCTTGGAACCAATTTTTCAATTTAGCATCAAAACGCTTAGTATTAGCTATTTTATATTGTTATTGTAATTTTTGTTGTAAAATCGTTTTTTTTTTTTTTTTAATTTTACAATAGAAATATGTCAACTCTTAAAAAATAAAGAAATTATAAATATACGATTATGAATAATCAAAATTAAACATATCTCATCCACTCACCTTGAGATTTAAAATCTCATTTTATTAATTTCAAACACATAACCCTTAACCAAGTTTATTTTATTTTTAAATTTTAGAGTATATACTTTTTTGAATAAATACGAATATATATATATATATATATAAATGAAAAAGAGTTGTCCCGATCACGGGTGATCAGTAACCAAAGGAAAGCCTGAAACAAAGTCATAAAAGATAACGAAATGGTCACAAGCTAATCGGATGGTGAATGGTTGGGGCCTCGTTAAAATCTTCCAAGGTAAAACCCACCCTTGGAAGGAAAAAGAGTACCCCCATAATATATACTTATAATATATTTTTAGAGTATATACTTACAATAGAGTACCCCCATAATTTTAGAGTATATACTTATAATATATTTTTTTGTAAATTTAACTTTACATTGTCACAATGGTCGAGTTTTTTTTAATCAAAAGTATACACGAATAAAATAAACTGATAATTGAATCAAAATCATGTTAAATGGTATATCCATTATTACGGGAAAACGTACATAAAGATAATGAATAAATCTTAGAAACAAAATAATAATTATTCAAAATTTTAGTAAAAAATTTATTTAACTTATCTTAAAAACTAAATATTTTTATGGGAAAAAAATAAGATTCCTTGAAATTTTTAATAGTCACAAATTCTCATCTTCCCATACTAAAAAATGAATCATTTACTCAACCAAAAATAAATATTACCTCACAATTTAGGGTGTGTGATAGATGATAAATTTATTATTATATGGATATTTTCAACCAATAGTGAAGTTTAGAAATTTTTGTCATGATATTTATTTTGAATAAAACAAAATTAATTATTTTATTTATTTATTTTTTCTATTCATTTTGATGTAAATTCATCTCTTTTTTTTTTTTGATGTATTTAACTAGTTAGAAAATTAAAGAAAGATATTATATGTGTACATTTTGCATAACACTCAACTTTAAATGGCTAAAATTCTCCCATATGAAGTTTTTATATATGCTTATGATGTATAGTTGGAAAGCTCTCGATATCTAGTATAATATAAAATAAATATTATCTTAAAATTTAAAATATTCTAAGAATTAAAATTAAAATAAATCATATAAGAAAGGTTTGGAATATAAAGAAACACTTGTCAATATTATTAAACAAATAAAAGCAAAATCATTATAGAAAACTACTTATTTACCCTTAAAGCTAACTTTACCATAAGGACTTTTTGGCAATTCAAAATTTTCAAAAAACTTTAAAACCTATTCACACTTTTATAATAAGTATAGATCAATTGTACTTTGAGTACTTCTTAAGGTGTTGAAACTGAACATACTCAAACATATGATGCACAGTTTCAATATTTTTAAGTAACTTATACTTACAAATATTGGTGGAGGGGGGGGCCAACCTGGGCCCCGCCCCCTTTTATTCAAAAAAAATAATTTACATAGGTGTTTTTTAGAAAATAATTCTTTAGTTATATGCATTTTAGTTAATTTTTTTATCCGACTCACTCCATTTTCGTATATCAGACACCCCAATATAAATCCTGGTTATGCCACTGGTTACAAAACTACCATGAGATCTCGAGCTAGTTAAACGGAAAAAAAAAGAAGTTTTAGAACTGAATCTTTTATATATTTTTACGCTTATCAAAAAAACAAAAACCTGGTGGTTTTGATTGTATTTATATTTTTTTATCAAATATTTTACAATCACATCTATCAACTTTTCTAAATATTATAAGTAATCCTAATTTTTTCGTCTTACATTTTACAATTATATCATTAATTTTTTTAAATATTACAAATAGTCGGATGAAAAGTTGAGACTATTTGTAATATTTAAAAAAATTGATAGAATAATTGTAAAACATTTAATTACATCAGCAAATTTTCTCACATCAACTAACAGTTAGGGTAAAATATAAGACAAAATCAGACATCAATAGGTTTCGATGATTTTGAAATTTCTCTGGATTTTTTGTAAGTGTTTCGTTTGTAATTATCCCTTAAAGTAATGGAAAATTGATTAATTAAGTTTCTTTCTAATAAGGAATAATTAGAAAAAGCCCCCTAATGTTTCGGCTAATTAACAAAAAAACTAAAGAGTTTTGAAAATTATAAAAAAATTCCTTGAGGTTGATTGTGTCTTAAATTTAAAAGGGTAATTGTAATATTTTGACAAAGTAAATAGATTTTTTGAAATATTTTTTTGAATGGGAAAATTAAATGTAAAACGCATCAAACCTAAAAGGATTTTTTGTAATTTCCATGAATCTCTGAATTTTTTTGTAATTAGCCCTAACTTCAGGGGTGTTCTTGTAATTATCCCTGTTAATTATTTGCAGGGATTATGGCTAATTTTCGTTGCAGCCCATGTTGAACATTTTCTTGACCTCAGGGTATTTTACACAGCACTGGTGCTGGTAACTTTTTCAGAAGCAGCAGTAAAGGTAACATTAGAACCGTTTTTTGGTGATCAAATGTTAGCAAAAGATCATCCAATCACGGAAGAGGATGAAGAACGATCTAACAGCCGTTGTGATTTCTGGTGGAACTTTGCTTCCTTGTTGACTGCCATTGTTGCTGTTTTTGGCCTTTCAGATTCATTCAAGATACTCTCAATGGTATCAGCAATTGTGACGTTGGCGGCCTTTATATGGTTCTTGCTCGGCACAAAATTTTATATATTCACGAAACCAATTGGCAGCCCTCTCGGTGATGTTGTGTTCATCGTATATACTGCGGTGACGAAGAGAAATGTCGAATATCCACAGACTCCAGAGCAGCTATTTCAAAACTCTAGTGGTCTTGTGCAGATTTTGCCGAACGTTTCTTGGTTGAGGTGTGTACTGGACAAATACGGGACGGATTTCCTATTCTACTTTCTATTCTGATTAGATGAATGACATGTACTATTAAGATAAACATGCCTCGATGGAAGTGTCATTCAACCGGATATGATGGAATAAGAAATAAAATAGAACGCACGTGGAATATGAAATCTGAATCGACACTACAAGATCAAAGCTAAGCATATCTTTCAATTGTTGTCATCACAAATTCCATGTTCATTAAATAATTAAAAATAGTACTCTTGAGGTTCAGCATAATTACAAAAAAAAAAAAAACAACTTTCTAAATTACAGATACCCTTAAGATTTGTCTGTATTTTACAAATTACATCATTAGAGTTAGAGGGTGTATCTATTAACTAAATATTGAGGGTGTTTGTAATATTTTTAACATGTACTTATATTTTTGAAAGATACTAGGTTTTTTTTTTTTTTGTAATTAGGCTAAACATGAGGATAATTTTCTAATTTACCCTTAAATAACTGGCAGGTGGTTAGATAAAGCAGCAGTACTTGTGCCACAAGATGAAGAAAACCCAGGAAACAACATTTGGACTGTTGAACAAGTGAAGGGAGTGAAGTATTTGTTAAAGATGGTTCCCATTTGGACAACATTCCTCACATTTAGTGTGGTATCCGCCACGGGGAGCACTTTCTTTCTAGAAGAAGCCAAAAACATCAATGAGGATTTTCCAATTCTATTTTTCATAATTTTGCAGAGATTTACAAAATTCACCGTCGCAAATACATCCAACTACGTACTTGAAAAGCTTGAGAAGAAAAAGAATTGCGTAGGACAAAAGTTGATGCTTGTGAGAATGGGCATTGGGATGGTATGTTGTGTGGTATGTTGCATAGCCGCTTGGATAAATGCACGTGATTGGTTGCATTTAGTGAAGATAAACACAGTGGATCCTGAGAGGTATATGAGTGTTTTTAGACTAACTCCACAATATATGTTATTGGGAGTCATGGGAGGACTTTGTGAAGACGGGCTTGAGAATTTCTTTGTTTCTCAAGTTTCTGAATCAATAGCCAGATACGGAACGCCGTTTCAAGAATTCGTAAATGGTGTTGGCAAGTTTGTGAGTGTTGTTTGTATACTCGTCTTGACAAATTGGTTCAAATGGTTTAACGTTGACGTAAATTCCAGTCGCCTGGACAAGTTTTACGCGTTGTTGGCAATCTTGAGTTTTGTAAATATGATTATTTACTGGCTGGTTGCCTATTGGTATGGTGATGAGAGATTTCTTGCAGAAGATGATGGGGCCGACATAGAAATGGCAAATTCTACTGATCAGGCTTTGCAAGAAGAAGATGGCCTGCCTTTGTTAAACCTGGGAAAGTGTCAAGAAACAACATCACCTTCCAATTTAAATGATCACGAAACTGAAAAGCTGAAACCTGATATTACTGATGGTCGATCAGATGTTCCGTTGTTGAGTGGGGTGCGATCATTTTCACAGCCGTCCTCCAAGGGATTACAAAAACTCTTCTACTCAATGCATTGAGCTTTTCTAGCAGAACTTGTCGGATGGACGTCTGTTGTAGACTTTCGATGGTATTTTGTCTTATCACATTGTCTAAATTGTTAGTAAAAGCCAAAGTGTTTCAAACTAGCGTTATGAAATCATTAATAGGAAGAATTCAAACAACAGGTTTAACGAGCTCATCCAAATGAACACTTGGATGAGCTTTCAAATCCTTATAATATCTTTTATATTGCTCGCAGATCAGGAGCATCCGAAGGATTATTTCCAAACAAAGAATCTGTGATATTGTCCGCAGGCAGATCAAAGATCACTATTCTCTGCTGATATATTTTGTCCAATCTTCCCGATACATTTCTCTGTTAATACACACATTTTTCGATACATCACATCAAATCACACTTCTCTAATCACCCCAAAAAACATTCTCAATCAAACTTCCCGATATATTCATACTCATGTGTATACCACATGCATAAAATAATATTATTATACCCATCGAATACATATTGGTGTATTGAATCACCATAAGAAATAAGCGATCCAAATTATGTGTCATCTTTAATTTCAATACACCCATATGAATACCATGAGCTTAAAATGTTATTATTATTATACGCATGGCATACATTTGGTTATTAAAATTAAACACCATAAAAAATAGGAGATAGAAATTGGTGGAGTAGGGAGTGTAGTACTCAAGCAGCTTAAACTTAAAAAAGACTTAAAAGTAACGTTTATTATACACACGAAGCCAATTTCATTAAATAAACTGGAATGTGAAACTGCCACCGAAGAACATTTCAACAAAAAGCCATACCGACCAAGAATAATAAAATTAGCAGTACCAAAAATAACACTACCAGAAACACTAAATCCAAGTAAAGCAAAGAGTATATCATCAAAACCATGTTGTGACCCTTTTCTCAGCTCAATCCTCCCAAGATTAACTTGAGCCAATTTTGGAAAACTCCATGCCCTATCCTAATCTGATTCAGTTCAATACAAAAATTCTGTTGCTTGATGTAAAATTATCCTCAACTCTGAGGATGTGGAATCCACCATAACAAAAAAAAAAAAAAAACTAATACAACCACGGCCGAGATATTATCATCAACAGACCCTGAACTTATTAAGGAGACTATGACGAAGAATTATCTGTATCAGAAACCAAAGAACTCTAAAATATTGACCAAGCCGCTTGCAGAAGGGTTTACAAGCTATGAGGGAGATAAATGGGCCAAACACAGAAAACTCATCAACCCTGCTTTCCATCTTGAGAAGTTGAAGGTTTAATTTTCTGTTCCGATAGATCATATATTCATATTTCTTAATTATTAATTCCTATAATTCTTAATTTTCTTGGTAGCAGCTATCAAGAAGGCAGAAGAATATTCCAACTTCAGGGAGAACAGGCCGAGCACCTCGTTATGGCTTTACGGTCGATATATATTCCGGGATGGAGGTAATAAAATAGGGAGAAAACTGTAAAATTGGTTCGGTGACTTGGCCTTTCTAGGCTTTTGGTCTGCTCATTTCTCAAAATTTAGGTTATTTAATCTGATTTTCAATATAAACTTTTAATTTTACTAGAAATTGCTGATTTGGACCGAAATGTTGATGAATTAAAAATAACAAATTTTGACAACCAAGGGGACAAAAAGTCTAAAAAGACGAAGTTACCAGATCGATTTTACAATTTTCCCTAATAAAATATGTCAATGGCCTGTGAAAAAGATGTCTCCGTAGTCTATTAGATAATAATTCGGCAAAATTGTAAAATTGGTCATGTAACTATAGCTTGGTAGCAAAAAGATCCTGTAAAAATTGCATTTTACAAAAAAGTCCCGTAACTATAGCAAACTCTCGATTTTGGTCTGCAAAATACACGGTTTGTAAAATAGTCCTGTAACTATATGAAAATTTCAATTTTGGTATTAATTTCACCGGATTTCAATCACATGAGCGGCACATGTAGCTCCAATTTCCGATGACATTAGGACCAAAATTGATATATTCATACAGATTATAGGGCTATTTTGCAAACCGTGCATTTTGCAGACCAAAATTGAGGTGTTTACATAGTTACAAGATATTTTTGCAAAACTTGATTATTACAGGACCTTCTTCTTGCTACCGCCCTATAGGACTAATTTTGCAATTTTACCTAATATTTCAATTGGACATTCCATCACAAAAGACTTAATTCTCTTCCTATGTGTAATGTGCGCTTTCCATGTGTAGATTTATGCCAACCAAAAGCAACAAGAGAATGAAAGAAATTCAAAAGGAAGTTCAATCTTCGATTCGAGTCTCATTAATGAAAGGGCTAAGGCAATGGAAGCAGGGGAAGCAAATAATAAAGACTTACTGGGCATTCTGTTGGAGTCCAATTTCCAAGAAATCGAACAAAATGGTAACAAGAGTTTCGGAATGAGCATAGATGAAGTAGTAGAAGAGTGCAAAGTGTTTTATTTTGCTGGCCAGGAGACCACTTCAGTGTTGCTTGTGTGGGCATTGGTTTTATTGAGTAGATATCCAGATTGGCAGATAAGAGCTAGAGAAGAGGTTTTGCAAGTTTTCGCAATCAAACACCCTGCTACGATGGGATAAATCACCTTAAAATCGCAAGTACACTACTAAAAACTTCCACTTTACCGTCACTAAAATTTTAAAGTTACCTACGTACATAGTGTAGGTACAAACAAAATCGAAAATATTGTTTTCCCCAAACTATACTGATCAGTTGTCACAAATCACCAACAGTCTTTAAATTTACCGACATAAATATCAAAGACACGCACGAACAAATTTGGATTTAGTCGCTAAGTTTTTATTTACAACAATTTCACCTATAGTTTTGATTTGCTGAGATTCTTTCGCTTCTTCAGTTCCGCAAAAAAATTATTATTTATATATACATACAGAAAAAATTGTAGTAAACCTTTTTTTCTTTTTTTTTTTGTATAGTAGTTTCCAATTAAATTTGAATCTTTCTCTTCTCAAAAAAATTTGAATCTTTCTAAGGGGGCTGGCGCGGTGATTGCCCCCTCAACTTCAATCTTTTTCTTAATTATTAGGGATAATTACAAAAACACCCCTAAGGTTTGGGCTAATTACAAAAAAACCTAGAGTTCTTTGAAAATTACAAAAAAAAACCTTGAAATTTGATTTTGTCTTATATTTTTCCAGGTGATTTTCGAAAACATTTTAAAAAAACCCTGATATTTATAAAAATATTACGATTTACCTCCTTTAAATTTAAGAGAAAAAGAAACCTGAAGAGTTTTTTTTTAGTTTTGAAACATGTCCATGTTTTTTGTAATTAACCCAAACCTCAGGGGGTATTTTTGTAATTAACCCTAATTATTATAAATTTTCTATATTCCCCTCAAAATATCAAAAAATGCCTCTTTATCTATTAGTTTCGAGAAAAAGACTCGCCTCCCTCGTCTTCATTTTTCTGGCTTCATTTTTCAATTTAATCAGACTAATCTTAATTTTTGTGCTTGATAATCTTATATTTACTTAACATAACTCCATTGAAATCTTCACCACAGGTTACCATGATATTGTACGAGGTATTGAGGCTTCATCCACCAATAGTTGCTCTTGATCGAAGTGTTAGTGAAGGCGCGATTTTTGAATAGTTCAAACCGAATTGCTATATATGCGGTTCGGACAAATAATATTTTCAAATCGCGGGCGAAGCGCGATTTGAAGCGGTGGCGGACGGTGATGTGGTTTTAATTAACAAAAAAATTATGTAATTGATAAATTAATATAATTTTGCTATGATGTTTTAAAGAAAAGGACAAAGAATAATATTATAATTGGAGAGTGGTTTTTTTAAACAAGTTGTATTTTGCGAATAAAATGCACATTACAATATCTTATATTTCAGTTACATTCAATATGTAATGCAATGTAGTATTTGTTCTATTTTCGTGTAAAACATAATGCATTGTAACAACATTAAAAAAGGAATAATTACAAAAAGTGTCCTGAGGTTTGTTTAATTACAAAAACTCACTAACTTTAAAACTTACAAAAAGTACCCGAGAGGTTTGATTTAGTGTTAAAATTAAGGGGTAATGCAATGATTTTACAAATATGAAGGGGATTTTGAAATATATTTCAAACCTCGGGGGTACTTATTGTAAGTTTTAAAGTTAGTGAGTTTTTTTGTAATTAGGTCAAACTCGGGGGTACTTTTTGTAATTATCCCTTAAAAAATGTAAAAAATAGGGTTGATTAGTTTTCTGCGTTTGGCCCATTTATCTCCTTCATAGCTCACAACTCCTTGTGCAAGTAGCTTGGTCAGTGGATTTGAGTTCTTTGGCTTCAAACACATAACTTTTGGTCACAAATTCCATTTTTTTGAGGTCTACCGACTATCGAGATTGTGCGTTTTAGAGGCTAATAAATGATACACATCACCAACAACATCTTGGTCACTATAATAGTCACCGCCCCGAAATCATCATTAAGTCCACTATCACCACCATCATCATCGTGACCATCCGGATGACCGCTACTATTGATTTGCGAGTTGATGCTCTAAGATTGGATAATTATTGGGCACAACATATATTGCATATACGTTGGCATGTATTGTGGCGGACTATGTATATAATTTGTGCGAAGGTTGAATTATATGGATTTAAGGGCATGAATTGAGTGTCGATACTATAAGAATAAGATTGAGCAGCCATGAGGTTCATAAAACTATTTGGATTTTGATTCGGTATTACCAAAATGAACTTTTGGTTAAGTGATTTATCATAGAAACTCATTTAAAATTAACTATCATTTGAAAATATGAAATTCCATTATAATCGCTGAAAATAGGGAGCACAACGAAGAACCAGTCAAAATAATCAAATATGATAAATAAGATTTATCATATGAGTCTACCGGATTTATAAAGGTAATACTAGCATAGATGAAAACCAAAAAAAAAACAAAAAGTCATAATTGTTGGACAAAACTCGTACCCATGAATTTGATATCGGATTTATCACAAATTTTCATGAAACCTCGTCAAAACAGTTGGATTTGAACAAAATCACAACAATTAGATCTTCGTAAACATTATGGACTTAACACTACTTAATAAAATAACAAAACTCCACTTATTAAAGAGAACACAAAGGAGACTTAAAACTCAATGAAAAGAGACAAACATAAATTAAATAATAATAATAAAGTGAAATATGGTCCCCATCCTCCCAAGATGAAGGAAGAAGCTAGGGTTGTGACGTTTTTTTTTTTTTTTTTTGAGTGGATGGGTTGTGACGCGTTTGAGTTTATTAGACTTTTTGAGTTATGTGTTTAATTTCATTTAACTTTTTTCAAGACCTCAAATAGCAAGGGGACCGTGGTCCGTGAGACTAATTGAGAAAATGGGCCATTTCTGTTTGAACTTTTGGACTCATTTTCATGTCATCTTGTGAAGCCATTTTTTAAAATTATTTTGAAACGAAACTATGATATGTGATAAATGAAATTAATAAATTATGCCTCAATTGATGCACTTTGTAAGGTTTTCACCACCTCTTGGTTGATATGTGATAGAACTAAACTATGATATAACCGGCTAAGGGACCACTTTGGTTCGAGTAGAAGGTTCGTCTTCGGGAAAAAATCTTTTTAAAAAGAAAAGACACTATGATATAACCAGTGCGTATAAGATGATAAATGTGGAAACGGAAAGATGATAAATTATGATATTAAAAATTTGAAAATAACCACGATAGACAATATATAAAGAACTAGTCAAAACAATCAAATTTGATAAATAAAATTTATCAGATAAACCTACTGAACTTACAAAGGTACGACTAGCATAGTGAAAACTAGTAAAAACAAAAAATTATAATTGTTGGACAAATCTCGTAACAATGAATTTGATCTAGGATTGATCACAGACTTCCATGAAAGCCCATCAAACAGATTGGATCTCAACAATAACACAACTGAATCTTCTTAATAGATATCATATGGGACAGAACGTCACTTATTAATAGGACAAAACTCCATTTATTAAGGGAACACTAACACTTATGGAGGAGACTCAAAACTCAAGTTAAATGGGACAAGTAAAAACTAAATAATAACAAGGGATAATAAAAACCCAAGTTTTTTAAAAAATTGCAAAAAAAACCCATTGAGGTTTAATTCTTTTTAAATTTTCCCATTTCATAAAAAAAATATTTCAAAACCCCCCATAGTATTTCTGAAAATATTATAGTTATTCCCTTAAATTTAAGACAGAATAAAAGATGGTTTCCCTGTCCTCTTGTAAAGGGAAGAAGAGAACAAAGACAGCTAGAGTTGTGATGTTTGAGTTTAGTACACATGTGAATTATGTGTGTACAATTTGTTTCGAATACCTCAAATAGCCAGGGGACCAGTGCCAGAGAAGAAAAGAGTGGTCCAATGGCCGGAGACTGGAACAATTCGGTAATAATTTCACACCACGACTAAAATGGTGTACAATGATTGAAAATAATGTTTGTGGAGATTGGGGAAAATAATTGGAAATATGGACCCGTTATGTTTGAATGTTGGACTCATTTTCATGTCATCTTGTGAAGCCATTTTTTAAATTATTTTGATATTACCCTGAATTTGGGAGAATGTGTTGCCATGAAATTAATAAATTATGCCTCAATTGATGCCTTTGTAAGGTTTCACCAACTCTTGGTTGATATGTGATAAAACTAAACTATGATATAACCGGCATGGGCATAGCCAGGATTTTTAGCTAGTGCGAAAAAAAAAAAAAAAAAATTTGTTTGGTGGGCAATTATCAAGCCAAAATTTTAAGAAATAGAAAATAAAAAATAAAAAAGACAAATTTAAAGGTCGTGCCTTTCACAATTCTTTGTCGGTTTTCAATTTTCATACTCAATAAATCCTTTGGACTTTTAAATTTTAACTCAAGTTTTTTTAAAGGTTGATTTTTTGAGTGATTCAACCCAAATTTAATTAGACTACTCCGAGTTGCGATGCAGTCCAACTCAAATTTAATGGGGGGTCTCCGAGATCCCGATGGTCAGTCGACCACACTTTGGTCCTCATGTGGCTACGCCATCGATAACCAATGCGTATAAGATGATAAATGTAGAAATGAAAAAATGATAAATTATGATATTAAAATAACCAACGCGTAAGATGATAGGCGTGGAAATGGAAAGATCAAATTACCTCTAGTTATTACTTATTACTATTTAAACAAATTAGCGTATTTTTTATATTTTAAAATAATTTTGTAGATTTTTTAACGTTTTTAATAAATTATAAATATTTTTAAATTTTATTGAAACAATTTTTCAGATTTTTTAAATAATTGTTTTATGTTGTTTTTAATTAATTTTTGGATAAATGCATTTTTTGGACCAAAAGTGCAATTTTCTCTATGTATATGTATCCGTGTATTCTTCTTATGTTTATATACATGGGAGTTGGCACGATATATATTATGATATGTATATATACATATATGTATATGTACATAGGGGTTGACACGATATTGTACGACATGGGCATGATATATATCATGATATGTATGTGTACATACAAGTTGTCACGATATGAAATAATATGGCATGATATTGTGGTGTGTGTATATAGAGGTGTGTGTATTTGAGGTGAAGTGTACACGATTTTCAAAGAAAATAATAATTAACATCAATTTCATAATTCAAAATCTTCAAATTAAAGGAGGAGCATTTTGGTCAAATTGTGTAAAAAAAATATTTTGTTTAAGTTGGTGGGTAGAAAATAATACCCACCATCCATTGTGGATAGTTAAAAAGTTTCCCTTTTATTTTATCCTAAATTATAGAAGTCTGATGCGGTGCGATTTTGGTGATTTTTCAGAATCTAAAACCATAAGGGCGCGACTGGATATGCTTCATTTTAAAAAATTTCCATGTTGCTAGAAAATAGTGGTAAAAAGAATTTGGAAGAAAAAAGATGAATTTTGAGAGTGTGATTGGATGTGAGATGAAAAAGTAATGATGAAAGTTGATTTGATTTAAAAATAGTGAAATAGTGATTGGTAGTTAGAAATGTGTGAGTAAGTGAATAGTAAAATTTGTGGCGAGAATATGTAATAATGGTTAGTTTTTGTGAAAAAATGTGAGATGTAATTGGTAAGAGAAAAAGTAAGAAAAAGTAAAAATGTGATAATAGTATATTTTCGAAAATTTTCATAAATAACGCCATTTTGGTCCAAAAAAATCTCAAGCGGAACAAAAATGGAATCTCTTCTACATCCAATCGTAGCCTAACGTAACCAACTAAAGAGGTGCGGTTTTTATCTAATATTTTAAATCATGATTTTGGTCATAAATTATTATGAACAGTGCGACTTGATGCAGTCCGGGCGTTCCGATGCAACTTGGTCACAAAATTTTGCATGAATATGTGATTGCTTATGAAAAAATTCAAAAAAATATACTATTCACTTTTCTCCTTTTTCAAATCATCACATCTATTTCTAATTTTTTTTTTAAAAAAAATATCACATCACTATCATTTTTATACAATCATATCACTAATACATTATTCGATCTCTTTTTTTTTTTCAAATCACCAATCGCATCTAATCACTATTATACTAAAAAAACTATCACATTAACTATCATCGTCACATTTTTCAACTTATATCCAATCACACTCTCAAAATTCATTCTCATTTTTTTCAATAATTTTTTCAATAATGATATTACCTACAATGATTTTACCTACACTTTACAATTTTCTTAATAAATACCTATAGATTTTTACGTAGGTAAACTGATTTTTTCTTGTTGTGTAAAAAGCAATACCATGAAGAAAATTGTAGAGGATTGCATCATAGGGGAACTCGAACATGGTATTTCTAGTCCGAACACTCTCTTATAAGTTCATTCATGTTGGATTGTGCATAAATAGTCAATACTTATTGTACATATAACTCTACGGCGATGCATGATGTTTATATATGTGCATATTCCAACAAAATGATTTACATATATGTGACTATAATTACGTATACAACAACAACAACAACAAAAAATTGGTGCATGTGCTAAACGATTCAATGCTTGTTTGAACGATAAACACATACAATTTCTGAAATTGAAATATTCTCGAATAATATCACAAAATCACAAATTATATCTCGGATATTTTTTGAAACATTGTTAAATCAATAGAAAGATGGAAATATTTTATTGAAACATCGACGCATGTTTAGTCTATTATTGGTAATACCCAAAAATATCCGATGGCTATGATGACTTAGCTCTACCGCGCACTCCGACCGAGCTCCTCCATTCTACCGAACACCCACGAGAAGAAAGGGGGTGGAGGGTTTTTCCGGCGTACCCTCTCCGACGCTCAAGTCGAATTTATCCCAAAGAAGATAAAAATAGCTCAAATATCTTATGGAATAGTAAAAATGCATTAGTCTTAGCCATACGAAGGATAGCTATTTATAAAGCTTACTTTGTTAGGGTTTCGGTGTTTTCGGAAATAGTTAAGAAGAATCTGTCGGGTATTTGTTACCAAATCTTATCTAATCGACGATCTTAAATTATATTCTAAGATATCCAAAGCTGGTGTATTAATCCCGAGCACTCCGGACTTCTAGAAATTGGGCCTTAAGGAATAATCCTTGATGGGCCTGGAGTTGGACTTCAGCTATGGGGGCCTGCTTATCAGTTCGGCCTATTTCATGTCGAATCAACCAGTCCCCCCACTATAGCCGAGCCATTCTCAGAAGAAGCTTGGTTATAGTGCTCCTTTAGTCATTTAAGCCGAGCTCTCGATATATATTAATTTTTGCTTATACCGAACTCTACAGTATACATTTGGCCATTTATACCGAGCACTTTTCGCCTTTAAAGTTTGAACTTCCCGCCTCTTTGAGACCCGCGCCTTTGTCATCATTACCTATTGATGAGACGCTCCTGTTGCTCCGCCAATGCATCCCCATCCGTAGATCTCCCATATATAAAGGAGCCTTCCACTTCCTTCTCACACTTTTGCACTTTTCCTCTCAAGTGGTTTCGGCGATATCCGACATCTTCTCCGGTGATTCCAAGCTTCGATTCCGGCGAGCAATCTTTTTCCTCATCCTTTCTAAGGTCTGCTCCTTCTATCTAGGTACTCTCCAATCTATTTTTTCTCTCAATCTCTCTTTTCTTTCTTATTTTTCTTATTCTCGTATAGTATCATGTCATCTTGTAAATCTTTCTTCTACAGTACCTCAAGCGGACCACTGAAATAAGCCATTTTGCGGCCGGGTTGTGAACAGAGCTTTCTTTTGAAAACGCTGCTCGCTCCCCGCTTCACACGATACCGAGGACTCTTCCTCTAATATCGATAAGTCCAGGCTCTATTTCCGATAGGAGCTATTTGAATGTTGAAATAAGACCAACTATCCCGACCTCCCCTTGTAGATAGTGTGTAGCACCTTCTAGGTAATTGTGTTTTTAATGCGAAAATAAGTAATTATAATAGAAATACTTTAAAGATTTCTTAAAAATACGGAATAATAAAACTTTTACTTTTTAAAGTTTACAAATGAAATAAAGATTAATACTGAAACAATTATAAACAATTATAAGTCGTAAACATTCATAATGAAATAAAAATCCCAATAGAAATTAAATCAAACTTTTTAAATAAAATAGAAATAAAAATGAGTCATCAACATCCAATAGAAATTAAATTTCAAACTTTTTTTTTTAAAGAGACTTGAAAGACATAAAAATCATGAAAGACGTGGGTTCTCAAGTCATGCTGCGCGCGCCATCTCCTTCCTCATCGGGGTTCTCATCGAAAATATTAAACATTCGTGGAATGAGCTTAAAGAAGCTCAACAAGTAATCTCATGCATGAATGCATGCCTAATGCAATATGTAGGTCCCAAGGGGTGTAAGTGTAAGGTTTAGAAGGGGGGTTGAATAAACCTTACCAAATTTTCGATTTAGTCCTTTTAAATCTCTGAGTTAATTCTACACACGTGTGTCCTTGATGGACGGTCGAATTAGTCACTCAAGTAGAGTTAATCTTTCAAATGAATATTGTTGATGGAGTAACTTGGTTGTTGGCTACAATTTAACTCATTTGTGGTTTTATTTTATTGGAAGACTTAACACCATTTAAGTTTGATTAAACAAAATATTAGAGCTTGATTTAGTACTTGTAAATTATCAAATGGATAGCAAATTTATTAATAGATATAAGCAATTAAAATAGAGAATTTAAATCTTTGAAATGTAAATGACACGGTAAAGTTTTTATAGAGGAATTTTATTCTTTTTTAAATGAAATAAAGATTAATACTTGAAATGCTCTTCTACTCCTCTCTTCTCTCCAACTCCTGGAGGAATCCACTAAGTAATGATCGGTTTACAAAGTGGTAACAATCCGAATCTATACAAGTCTTGATCACAAAAACGACTTGATCCTTTGGGACTCGGTCACGAGACGCCTTGATCACTCGGTGGCTTCTCGTTCAAACTTCTTCCCAATAGAAATGCACTTGCTACTCTGACTCACTTGCTCAAGCTCTTTGGATTTGATCACGAAGCCCTCCAAATGCTTAAGACTTAGTTCAACTTTGAACTTTTCTACAATCCTTCCCGGAAAGTAGACCCCTTGTTTTCAAAGGTTTCTTCTTCAAGCGGTTGAAGCTCTCTTTCCTTCACAAGGTAAGTGTTGGATTGATGTACTTGGAATGTAGGCTTGAGGATTGAGATTGTTTGATTTTTCTAATGTGCTTGTATATCTCACGTATGTGTCATTCATGCATCTTCTTTCTCAACCAAACTCCTCGGCCTTTTATAGTGAACTTTCAAAAATTTGCCCGTTGAAGAGATAGGCTTGTTTTTGAAAGTCACTTTGCGATCGTTGGCTTGCGTTCTTGGAATTGCCGTTTCCTCGTATGAATTATTCTTTTCACCTTTTTGAGTTCGACACGGTGTAGTGCTTCCCATTGGTTCATTCTTTTGCACGCTTCGACGGGAGCACTCCAAGAAAGGTTGTATGGAGATATTACTTGTTTAAGTAAATCTCTTGATTTACGCAACCCGTTCTTTTCTGATTATCTCGACTTTGCATTTCCTTGCTTTCCCCAAGTGACTTAGAGTCGACTTCCAATCATTGGATGACTCTTCCATCACTTCAACTTGAGACTTGGCTTTTCTTGAGTTGACTTGACCGATGCTCCACTCACCGCTTCTTGATGAGTGTTCCGTCTACTCTTCTTTGCCATACTCATTTGTCTCACAGAGTCTTCCTTCCGATCTTGATTGTCTTCTTGCATGTTAGGCGGGCGTTGTCTTGGCTCGACAGCGGCTCTATTCATTACAATGCATTTTACAACAAGAATTGGGGTGCCAACTTTCTATTCTAAGTTTTACATGGCATTCATCAAAATCTAAACAATAAAGTTCCTAACACAATATTATATCATTTACTTCAAAACTTTTCATTTTCTTTACTTAAAACTTTCTTTAAGACGCGAACTCACTTGGTGGCGCATTGCTCTATTCAGGGTCGCAGATGGGTCTTGTTATTTGGAACCGATTAATATTTTGCCCGAAGGCCCATTTCTTTTAACATTAACATTAAGCGACACATTATCGGAATACGGTCCCCGCGCCCATTTCCCACTCACTCCAAAGATCAGAACAATGTGCACCCATTTCTTTAAAAAATATTGTTAATATCCAAACTTTAAGTCTTGACTTTATATATTGTTGGGATGCTCGTGAATTGCTATAAACATAAATTAACATGATGCATGAATCAAGTGATGCAACATATCATTATATACGAGAATAAATGTAAGCATATATCATAATAATTACGTTAACTAAAACAACTTGAGAGCAAAATCACATTCAACTAATTAAGGGAAACATTCCATTCAACTAATTCAACTAATTAAGGGGAATCATATATTCAATTAGTTAGAGAAAAATATTTATCCAATTAATTAAAAGAAAGCCCTATGTTCGTTTACTTAAAAAAAATATCCACAACTGATATAACAACTTCCGACAACATAACAAAACTACTAAATAAAATAATTAGCCTTATTATTAACCCGCATGAAATTCTTCTTACACCAATTAAATGAAAGCAAACAGGTCACTAATCACATTTGATGGTTGTACATTATTCATATGATTCGCATTGTAGGCTAGTATTTATCCTTGGCAAAAATGTTTTTTTTGTCCACTAAGTGGACGACTTGAGAGATTTAGTCCACACTTTTAAAATTTTTTGAAATTAGTCCACTAAGTGGCAAAAATTCGGATTTTAAGTCGGTGACTGCAATAGCAGTCACAATCCTATGTGGATTTTTTTTTTTTTTTGCTTTTTTTTTCTTGCCTCAAAATATGAATTGTTTTTGTTGATGTGGCATTTTGGAGGAAAAATATTATTTTCAATGTAAATTAGGTAAAAATATAATATTCATTATGAATAAAATAAAAATAATTTGCAGAATATATTTAATTTTTTATTAGTCGAAAAACACAAAATATTTTTTAAAAAATTGGTGAAAAATAAGAATAATGTTAATATAATTTAAATATTTTGATTTAATAAATATATTCAAAATATTTTAAAATTTATTAACATTATTCTTATTTTTCAAGAATTTTTTTAAAAAGCTGTATAAAAAACTTTGAATTATAAAAAAAACAGTATAAAAAACTATGTAAATTTTAAAAAACTGGACAAAAACTATTTAATTACAAAAATCTGCATAAAAGATATTTAAATTCTAAAAAAATGTATAAAAACAATTTAATTATTTCTCTTTAATTGTAAATATAAAATGTTATTTATACAATTAAATAATTTGTAATTTAAACATATGATATATAAATATTTTTTATTTTATAATTTCGAATATATTTCTCCAATTAAAATATCTTAAATTTTATTAACATTATTTTGTTTTTCATGGATTTTTTAAAATTATTTTTCCGTTTTTCAAATTAACAAATAATTTAAATATTAACATTATTTTTGTTTTCATGGATTTTTAAAATTATTTTTCGTTTTTCAAATTAACAAATAATTTAAATATATTCTGTAAATTATTTTTATTTTATTCATAATGAATATTATATTTTTTTACCTAATTTACATTGAAAATAATATTTTTTCCCTCCAAAATGCCACATCAACAAAAACAATTCATATTTTGATTCAAGAAAAAAAGCAAAAAGAAAAAAATTCCACATAGGATTGTTACTGCGGATGGAGTTCTTGGACTAAAAATCCGAATTTTTGTCACTTAGTGGACCAATTTCAAATTTTTTAAAAGTGTGGACTAAATCTCTCAAGTCGTCCACTTAGTGACGAAAAAACATTTTTGCAATTTATCCTTAGATATTTATGATTAGCCATTCATTAGATGATGACAAGTGGATGGCTTAGATTATGTAATATTTCTATTTATAGTACCATTGGTACGTTCAAAAAGTAGCAATTAAGCAATACATAAAGTTTTTTTTTAATATATATTTTTTTATCTATTACCTTTCTTCTTCCTATGGATCTTGCTAAGTTCGCCATGATAAACTCCAAAATTTTTCATTCTTTCATTTATCAACTAATATAAGATATAATTAATTATACGTAAAGGGATTCATGGGCACCTTTATTTACATGTTTGAATGATGTAATTATAATACACAACTCAACCTTTGAAATCATAATTCCTAACCTTTGAAATTAAGTCATTAATTTTTTTTTTATTTTTTTCCATGAGATTTAAAAATCTTATTAGTTGTAGGAAAACAAACCCATTTGAATTAGATGGATAATAAAAAATTTGACCCCACTCACGTATATATATAAATTAAAATTGAAAGAATTTATCAATTAGTATATACAAACAATGCATCTTTAATATTTATGCCACTTTACTAATATTACTAGCTAAAGGAGATTTTGTTTGTAAAAGTAATATATGGATTTCAGATTTGAAAATCTAATTAACATGAGTTTCAGTATATTTAAATTTATTGATATCCAATAAACAATCATTAGTATTCTTCAATTTAACAAGTGCGTACAAGGGATAACAAAAATAATATATCATAACCCATTCTTTGACATACAAGTGTATAAAATCATTAGTATTGCACACAGAATACTAAATCTACATGATCTAGCGAGATTACTTGTCTGGTTTCTCGGATGACTCGGATCAACTAAGATAAAATTCACCCCGTCTCCTAACCAGTAGAATCTATACATAAATTATATAATAGAATTAGTAAAACTTAACCAAATTAATATGAAACTAAAGAAATAATTACGAAACCTTCAAATTTCTCGAACAATTTGTACCGCAAATCGAATTTGCTTCTTGTATTTTCCTTTCCTCTCTCTCTTCTTTCTCTATTTTCTCTTCTTTCTTTCTCTATTTTCTTTTCTTTCTTTCCTTCTCTTTCCTCTTCTCCTCCGATCTCTTCTATCAACTAATACTTCATATCATCTTTTATTTCCTTCTTTTTATTATTTTATTTTCCCATTATCCCCAATAATTTCTCCACTACCATTTTCTTTTCTTTCTTTTCTCAACTTTTCCTTCCACTATCCTCATTTCATCCACTCTCATTTCTTTTTTATTATCATTTTTTTAATATGTGGCTATGACATTCTCCCCTCCTTATAAAAAGTTTCGTCCTCGAAACTTGCAACCATATATATAAATAATATTCTAATGTATGATAAATTATATATTGAGAGTTCATTTCTTACCAAATAATTGGGGATATAGAACGCATCTCATCTTCGTGTTCCCACGTAGCTTCTTCCATAGTGTGATTCCTCCATTGGACCTTGACTAATGCAACTTTCTTTCTTCTAAGCTCCTTCTCAATCTTATCCACAATTCTAACTTGTGTTTTTTCATATGTCAGATTGTCACGAATATTGCGTGACTCGTAACTCAAAATGTGTGATTGATCTGGAATGTACTTCTTAAGCATCGAGACATGAAAGACATTGTGAACTCCGGATAGTCTTTGGTGGTAAGGCAATTCGATATGTCAAACTACATATCCTCTCTAAAATTTCAAATGGTCCAATATAGTGAGGACTTAACTTTTCTTTCTTTCCAAACCTCATAACACCTTTCATTGGTGCCACTTTAAGAAAAATCATATCTCCAACAGAAAATTCTAATGGCTTTCTTCTCTTATCAGCGTTGCTCTTTTGACGGCTCTAAGCAGTTTTCGTTCTTTGTCGGATTTTCTCAACTACTTCAGCTGTCTGTTGGACCAACTCGGGTCCTATTAGTTTTCTCTCACCAACTTCATCCTAATGCACTGGTGATCGACACTTTCTTCCGTACAAAGCCTCATAGGAGCCATCCCAATAGAACTCTGATGGCTATTGTTGTACGAAAATTCCACTAGCGGTAAAAATTTATCCCAAGTACCACTAAAATATATCACACATGCTCGGAGCATATCTTCAAGTGTCTGAATTGTTCTCTCTAATTGTCCATCGGTTTGTGGATGAAAAGCTGTACTAAAACTCAACCGAGTACCCATAGCTCGGTGTAGGCTTTTCGGAAAGAAGAGGTAAAATTAGGGTCCCTATCGACACAATGGACAATGGTACTTCATGCAACCGAACTATCTCACTTATATATATTTCTACATATTTCTCCATGTTGTGCGTTCTTTTCACCGGTAGAAAATGTGCGGACTTGGTGAGACGGTCAACTATAACCCGGATAGAGTCGAATCCCATTTTTGTTCTTGGTAGTCCCATAACAAAATCCATACCAACACGCTCCCACTTCCACTCAGAATCATCGGTGGTTGCAAAAGACCGGAAGGTCTTTGATGTTGAGCCTGACTTGTTGTGGGTAAGACACCTCACGGGCGTATGATGCCACGCCCTTTTTATGCCAACCCATGAAAAATGTTTTTGAGGTCATGTTTCATCTTTGTACTTCCCGGGTGAATAAAGTAAGGAGAGTTGTGAGCTTCCTTCATAATCTCTAGTTTCAAGTCCTCGTTGTTGGGGACTACAAGTCTATTACCCAAACGTAAAGTTCCATCTGTTGAGATCACATAATCATGTCGTTTTCCTTCAATGACTTCTGAACGAATCTTGTTTATCTTTGGGTCATCTAGTTGTGCAGTTTTTATCCTTCCCAGAATTGACGGCTGTAAACTCAAGGTAGCCAAATAGCTCATGTTTTGTCGGGGAATAATTTCCAACTCAAGGTTTTGTATATCCTTTAACAACGGTACATTGAACCACATGCAAAGTAGAAATGGATCCTTGACCTTTACGAATCAAAGCGTCTGCTACCACGTTGGCCTTACTCGGATGGTAATTGATAACGCAATCGTAGTCCTTCACTAGTTCGAGCATCTGCGTTGTCTCATGTTAAGTTCTTTATGAGTGAAGAAATATTTTAGACTTTTATGATCGGTGTAAATTTCACACCTAGCCCCGTATAAGTAGTGTCGCCATAATTTTAATGCAAAAACCACAACTGCTAATTCCAGATCATGAGTTGGATAATTTTTCTCATAATCCTTCAATTGTCTAGAAGCGTATGCAATTACTTTCCCATGTTGCATAAGAACACAACCTAAACCCTTCAACGATGCATCACTGTAGATAATGAAACCATCAATCCCATTTGGCAGTGTAAGAACTGGAGCCGTCGCCAATCTTTCTTTCAACTCCGTGAAGCTCTTTTCACACTGGTCATCTGTGAAGCCCCAGATTTTTCAACTATAGACGACACGATCGCGGTATTATTATTTTTATTATTTTTTTCTTTCTTCTCTCTTCTTTTCTTTCTCGATACAATTTTTAAATACACTGGTAATTTATTCTTATATTTACTATTTATTTTGCGATTCGTATTATGTTAATGGATTTAACATTTGGTTATCTATTTCATCTTTGAAAACTCTCTAATACTAAATTAGTATTTTAAAATACAATACTTTGTCTTGCAAGTTCATAGAGTACAAAATTTCTATTTCCAAAAGAATAGTACATTTGATTTATTCTAAAAAAAAAAAAATATCCAATTCTTTTTATTGAAAATAACAAAGTCTCGTTTTTTTTTTTTTTTGTGGTGTATGTTAATAACACCTATTTTCACTTCTTTCACGATTGTCGATTTCTTTCAACTTTTAACGTGTTACATTGATAGGTTGGATTTCTTTTCTTAATGACTAGCTATTAGTTTCTTATAGTAAAATATTTATATATATATATATCTTGTTTTTGAAAATTGTATATATATATATATTTTAATTTTCGAAAATTGTATTATATATATTATTTTTTTCGAAAATTGTAGTTATATATATTTTAAAAAAAAAATTCATATCCTCCCACTACTCAAAAGAAATCGGCTACAACTAATGTAGTAGAGGAATCAATCATTTCTTTTTGTAACCCCACCCATTAACCCTTTTACATTAATTAAAAACCAAAAGAAAAAGAAAAAAAAATAATAAGCCCCTACACTAGCACTTTCAGCCATAGTACTTTTTAGGAGAGGAATCATTCTATTTTTTAACATTCCTACCTAATAATTGACAAAAAAAAATGTGCAAGTGTGTGCAAAGGTGAGTGATCGGCCATGACAAAGAGTAATGGGGGGGACAATTTCATTTCTTTCTCCTACAACTTTTACTTTGCAAAATTATTAAACACTATCTCCTCTCATCAACTCATTCCTCAAACAATAAACAAAAAAAGCAATTTGGCCTTTTGCAAAGAAGCATTCGGCAAAGTAATCTTGTGTGGAGGAGAGAATTTAATTCATTTTCTTCTATATTCATCAACCACTTCAAATCATCACCTTTACCCATAGACTTCCATTTTATTAAAATTGAAGAGTGAAAACCCATTTGCCGTGAATTGAGGGGAAGAAATTGAAGAATTAGAGACTTAGACTTGACTACAAGCTTGAAGAGGAAATTCAAGACTACACACATTTAAGGTGAGAAATTCATGATTTTAGTGTTTTCCACTTGACAACATGAAAAATTAATTTTTGACTCAAGAATATGATTTTTGGAGATTAGGGCTGACCTACATCATCTCAAGTTGAGGTTAGAGGCTTGAAGGAAAATTTCAATTTTTGAGACTACTTGAAGACATTAAGGTGAGCGAGTAATCATTTGGTCCTAGTATATTTTCTTTAGACTTGAGACTTTAATTTTAACACCAAAATATGGTTTGGATACCATTTAAGGGCTGACTTTCAAGAGTTTGAGTCAAGAAGTTGATTCAAGGAAGAAGACTACATTTTAGATCAACCCGAGAAACTACTACGAGGTGGGTGGAAAAATCCTTTCAACTTCTAGTTGTTTTAAATTGAAAATATGCATGTAGTATTTTGTTATTGAGCACTTGAGATATATATTATGTATTGCATGCTATTTTCTTATATCTAGTGGAAAAATTCTCAAGTGTTGCTCAAAAATGCGATTTATCGAAAAATAGGACATACATGTACACTTTATTGTTGTACTTGATGAATGCTTGCATGAAATGGATATGTATATTTATGACTCTTGTAATCTATGTTTTGAATGATTTATAACCTGGAAAAGTCGAGCATAATTGATTAAATTTCGATTTTTGGACTTAAAATGCAAAAATGGAAAGTTGGTGGACTTAATTGCAAGAAAATAAAACTTAAGGGACTCCTCTGTAATTTTTGATTTTTGGGACTGTAATCAGGTTCAAAAATTATGTTTTGACATTTTAATAAAGTTTTAAGAGTTTTTAGATAAATAAAATCAACCCTTAAAAGCCCAAGGACTAGATTGTAAAATTTGAGAAGTTTAAGGGCTAATTTGCAAATTTCGAAACTGTACCAGACCCTAATTTAAAACTTGAAATTTTAAATCTTAAGGGACTGGAAATAACATATTTTAAGTGTATTCCAAAAATCCAAGTGTTTAGAGCTTGGAAAGTAATTTTATAAAACTTGAGGGACCAAATTGTAAAAGATTTAACTTGAGGACCCAAATGAAATTTCCAGGACTTATGCAGCCCATGCACCTGGAAATACTAATTTACCTATAACATAATTATATTTTGGACCCAAGGTTCAAATTTCATAACAATTGGACCCCTAAAAGCCTCAAAGGCAATTATTTCAAAATGGGACAAAAATGAGATTTTCAAAAGTTAAGGGACCTATACTTATGACGTTTTAAAAGTGTTTTTGTTCCAATATCCCACTAACCTTAGTGACATTTTCCAATTGGAATCACATTAAAAGCCCTTCCGGTTTGTGAGTTCCGATTATTTTAAACTTAGGGCCCGAAATGACAATTTTAACAAATTTGGGGCCAATGTGAGAATTTTATAAAAACTCGACCTCAAAACTTTAAAAACCTGAATCTCTGAACAATTTAGAGAATTTAGGAACTGACCTCATAATTTTTCAAGGTCGGGACATTTATTTATTTAACTTTTAACCCCAAAAGTATTGGTTTTTACAAAGCGGGGCTAATTGTAAATTTTATTTTATAAGGACCTAACTCAAATTATTTTCTTTTAAAGAAACAGCCCTGGACCCTCTTACTTTAATATTTAATTAAAATATTTTATTTTCTTAAAAATCCCTTGACTTATCGGATCGTCTTGACCGATTAATAACCGATCGTGGGCGACTTCCCGTCTCGCGATTTCGAATCTATAATCTTGGGACCTATGTTCCTCCTAATCCTTAAGATATCGAAGACTACTTATCCTCCGGTAATTATCTTCATCCCAATAACTCCACCAACGCCAAAACTATTTTGTGCAAAATTTGAGAACTTTTCATGAAGCTTCCCAATCAATAATACTCGATTGCCTGGTTGACTACCCGAACGTGTACTTAATTTCTGCTGAGTCAACTTGGTGTGTCGAGCTCACAATCGGAATGGATACGTCGGGGGATGGAACCGGGCAGCTCGGCTGCTATTCCACTCTCCGACCCCATCGTCCTAATCCCGCAACTGAGGGACGGAGTTTGTCCAAGGGAAGCGGGTCGTAGTACTTGAGGTATAATCATGATTATGACGAATCCGAGCCTTGCTAGCTCCAACGTGGATTTTGTCTTTGCCTACGGAGCGATAAGGTGACAGGTGTTCTTTGACCATCATGAACGGGAGTTACAAGGAAGAACAAAGGAATCATTGTCGATCCACACGATTCGGAGTTGAGCGAAACGGGTTGACGCTACATATCGACGTTAAACCACTAATTGTCTTGTATAGGATTGGCGCTACACATCGACGCAATCCCCATGTCTTGCTTGAACCATAATTCATGCGTGACCACGAACTGTTTTCTTAAACTGTATAAGTATATTACTTAATATATTTATCACGACGCTTGTGGACTATGTGTGAACACATGCATCATACCTCACGCGTTTTCATACAACCGTTTTCTCGCATTAACTATTTATATCGCCACACTTGCACACGATCACCCCATCCATTGAGATTTTGTCTCATTCCCTCATGTTTTCTAACCTTTAGATGAAGAGTTATTTGAAGACATCGAACCTACTGATTGAATCCCTATCGTAATGAGGAGCGACATTTCCTTTTACTTTTATTTGTTGTTGGACTCCTTCATTTTATTTCGTTGGGTGTAAGTTAATTCGGATAATCTTTTTGGGTTGTATTCGGATACCGCCGGACTTTAAGATGTAATTTGTACTCGTGTTTATTTTAATTCATTTTGCATTAGACTCTATTTTACTTGGAGTTTTGTATCTTTGGTTTAGACTTGTTGATTTATTTGTTTAAGTGATTGATCGTTGTCGCGTCACGTTTGGGCGTGATGATTATGGTATCGTCGAGCTCGGCTAGTAAGATGGAAACTTACACCGGTGACCC
>JABTTQ020001164.1:0-274137 GCA_016081115.2 Rehmannia glutinosa
GAAGTTACGTATTGCTGTCAACATATGCTTTAGTAACTTCAATTTCTTTCCTTTTAGAAATGGCACAACCTTCAATCATCTGTGAACAAATGAAAATTGAAATAGAAATCAAGCCAACTGCTTAATGTACATTGTTATGTATAATAGGCACCCAGAGAATCCTCCATAATCTGGTAGTGGATCACTGAATGGGGATGTGGAGAAGAAACTGTCTCTGTTCACATGAGAAACATTAATGAATTATATGATCTCTTTCGCTTCCACATACCTGCAAATATTCTCCTATTTTATTTGCAAATAAAGTATACAGTGGGACAATCTTCTACAATATACCATTCATCCCATCGAAAAGGTACTTTTAACAAGATTTGGTCAGTCATAACATGACGTAGTTGATTCTCTTAGCATATGACATCTTCCAAGATTTTCAAGTAGTTGTACAAGCATATATTAACTCCTGACTCATGGAGAAGTGCCTGTTCCCATTTCGAGCAAAGTGGGAGGAAAGTTAGCTAAATCTTTTCTTTTTCTTTTTCCCTTTCGAGCATTTATAAGTGGATCCTACTTCTCCTGTGTTTTCCTAAGTAGAAAATTGAGAAATAGCATTTTCATGCTCTACATAAAAAAATTCATTCTTATTTTCACAGACGCACCAAGAAAGAGCAAAGAAAAAGGAAAATGAAAATAGCCAGACCTTTTCTTATCTCTAACACGAACTCCTCTAATGAAACTTTGCTCACTTACTGAGTTTAATGTTCACTAATTAATAAAAATGATGCATATGTGTTTCCCAACAAAATTTTGGATGTCGTGCATCCTATTAACTAATTTCCTAATTTTCCAAGTGCTTAAAAAATGAAAAGTAAATGACTCACTGTACAACAAACCATAAACACAAATCACTTTTCCTCCCCCTTTCGTTCACATTACCCCATCATCTTCTGAAATATAGTTTATCATAATTTCATAAAAACTATACAAATCATTAGAACTTACTGATAACATAAGCCTGAGATATCACCAATGTTTCTTAATATCAAATCATCCTTTACAAAGCATATGACTTCATATTCTTATAAGAAATTTACATGAAGCTTTTTCTAATGAAAAATATACTTAAAGAAGCTGTCAGCCTGTATCATAAGTTGAGCTGTAAGCAACTGCTCTAACATGATCAGTATTTTTAATGGAAGAGTTGAATAGTCGACACTATATATGAGTGCACAGAAGATCAATATAATATAGTGCTTCATGCAAAATAAGAAACCAAATCAGAAAATAACTGTACATCTGAATATGAATGTTCAGATTATTAAAGTCAATATTGTTGCACACATATATGTCCATGTCATGTGCATACTCAAACAATGTATGAGCCATCCAAAATCTCTGTGCATGAGAAAGGAAGAAAGGTTAATCAGAAGCATTTACCTCCTGTAATATCAATGCAAATGAAAAAAACGTCCACCTTAGTATCATATTCCTCATTTCTAAAAAAACTCTGGAGCTACATACCGCCCTGAGTTTGGAAATAAAGATCATTTGTTACACTTACAATAAACTGTTCCACTTGAATACACAGAGAGAATAGTACATCCTCTTTATCACGTGTATTCCAGAAAGCCTATGAACTACCAGGATAACAGAATAACCCAGAAGCAATAGTGCAGGCCTTAGCATATTATCTTAAGTGTGTATGGATAAAAATGAAAACTTTTACGCTGAAATTAATATGGTGAACATCAAGTCTGTGCAGCATCATCAAAGTTGTAAAACCAAAAGTTGCATGCAGAAGTAAAAACAGCATAGGTATTGCTCTCCAACACAAATTGCAGAGTATATATTTAGTCAAAACAAACAGAACCCAACCAAATGGGGACTTACAGGAAGTCTGTTGGCAAGACATAGGTTTGTCTTCTTTAATTGTTTGGCAACTTTCATCAAGCTTGTTAGCCCAAAGTCTGCAACTTTGAGATGACCGGAATCATCTCGCAAGATGTTTCTGTCATTATTCTCAGTCTATCAAAACAGTTCCCAGATACACTACAACTATCTTTTAGTAATTAGCAAAATTGGAGTTACTTGACTAAATCCCATCAAAACCCAGAAAAAGAGAACTAGAGAGTACGTACGGTGGTTCAAGATCTCGATGAATTATTGCTTCAGGCTTATGCTCATGCAAGTAGTTCATTCCTCTGAATTAAGAAGTATGAAAGATGAAGCTAGATAAGGAAGTAAAACCAAGTCCAAGAATATTGAATACAACAAGATAAAACTGGTCTTAAAAATTTCCACAAAGTTAGAAGTTAGAAGTTAGAACACAAGGTTTCGCTTGTCATCAATTGTAAATGTGTACCCCTTTTTCTTTTCTGAAATGTTTTATCTGATCTGAAATTGCTGGTGATATGCTAGGCATTATTAAAAATGTGTTCAATCAGAAGAAGCAAAGACTAAAACTACTGATGCATAAACTAAGATGAGCTTTTGTCACAAGCGGAAATTCATGTGCGCCATGATATAAGATGCACATTGCTTTTAACAGTTGGTGATCCAAGACCTGGTGATCAACGTACATGGTACTAAACGTCAGGCGAGTTCAGCATAACAGCGTAAAACCTAAAACCTAACCTTGCAATATCCAGGGCAAACTTGATAACCAGTGTCGGCTTTAAAGCACCTCTTCGTTTCAAATATGCACCAAGTCTCCTGCATAGAGCATTCAGATATGATGATGTAATAAGAATTGGCTAGCAAGAAAATAAACTTCTTTGAAAGTTTAATGCCCTCAAGAGTGTCCCATATATAATCAGGTTCAAATATTGAGTTTTTTTATTTGCTAGGAAAAGGGCCATGATGCTTTATTATTTATTAGTTTTGCAAACCAAACAAAAAAAAAAGAATAACCAGAAGTCTATAGCATGTAACAGTAAACATATATAAAGCAGAGCGCAAAGATACTTTTGGTAGATATTCAGTAACAATCATCATTGGAGTACTTTGCGTCACAGCACCAAGAAATTGGACAACATTTGGATGGCGCATCTTCTGCAGTAGGGCAAGTTCATCCCTGAATGCCTTTCTGAAAATCAACAACCCACCAGTCAAATACACAGATTCAATGATCATAAGAACTAAGAAAGAAGATACAGAATCAACAGAAAAAGTTATCTGCCACATAAATAACCACACTTTCTCTTCATCAATGAAGAATTCCTCGCCAAGTTTCTTAACAGCAACCTGAATCCACGCCACGAGGCAATGCAAAATGTTCCTGTAGCACATTATGTAAATAAAAATAGAATAAGAAAACTAAATAAATTATAATAACACAATCTTTCCATTTGGTCCTATACTCCCTGTAGCATTTTAAACTTACCATAAACTTTATAGTACTGGAGGTAATTCTATTACATAATTATTCCATTCTACAGCTCTGAAGACAAGATTTCATTGCAGGCACTAACTAGGACTTTCTTCAACAATTTAAGAAAGATTAAAAGATTCACAGAAGGGCTCACGTGCTTCCATGTTGTTTGTAAAATGAATGTAAAGGTGTTACAGAAGGATTGAACAAGTGAAGATGTTACCTTTGTTATTTCCACACTGTTAGTAAAATCTAGCTCCTTGGATCAATTTCGTACTCAGGAACTTCACGAGCATTTTCAACATGCATGGGAGCCATCTAACACAAAGCATAAAAAAATATCTGATGCTAACAGTATGCAATAGCACATATACGAGTACAAATTCACAATAGACAAGGAGGAGGGGGAGGGGGAGGAGGAGCATCAGGCATGTAAAACACTTACTTGAGGTTTTGCCCCATGAGCCTCAAAATCTTAATCACGTCATTATTTTTGTAGTATATTGCATCTGCAAGAGGCTATTCAATTAAACTCTGTCATTATCATACCTATTAGTAGCTCATCTAAAGATTGATTTCAAAACAACAGTAAACATTTGACGTGATGCATAACAAGATGGATATATGTAGCACCCCATTTCATGAGAAACTAGTGTACATCTGTCTTACACTTTCAACCACTTGCCTTCTTATCTCTTCAACAAAAGAAGCTCTTCATAATTGAGCTCCCATACGTTTATTTGCATATAGAAAAAGTTGCAGATGTCTGTCTGCTGTGTAATTCAATCCCACAAAAACAAAGAGTAGAGAGAGAGAGAGAGAGAGAGAGAGAGAGAGAGAGTAATCCAATCATTGAAATACAGTTTCTGTTAATGGAATGACAAGGAAAAAACAAAAAAGAGAAATTCACATAAACTGGGTGTTACAACAGCACATAATGGGTAGTATCATTTCAAGGGAGATGCTAAAATTTTCCAGGCCTACGTGACAAACAGCAACTCACTAAATTTAGCCACATTACAAAAATTCTGGAAAAATATATGGCCGACGAAAACATTATTAGCTACTTCACGCTACAACAAATGATATCCCACAGAATCCAGCCTAAGTTTCACTTCCTTTACCAAGGTTAAATGTTCAGCCAATTATACTGTCAGGCATAAACAATCAAAATGCTACAGAGTCACCAATAGAAACTCGATTCCCTTTACATTTTCCTCCTCGCTGAGAACCAACTAATAAAAATGCAAGCAAAACATTACCAACAAAATTCTACGTTGACCGGGCATATACCACATATAGTATTCATTAAATCACAGGCCAGAATACACATACCGTGCTGCCCCATCGGTCCTCGACATCTACTTCAGCGCCGCGTAGGAGCAACAACTCAACAACGTCCGTCAGTCCCTGGCAAGCGGCCACGTGTAAGGCGGTGCGGCCATCAATATCTCTGAAATTGACGGTGGTGCCGGAATCCAGCAGCTCCTGAATCCCCTCCAAATCACCCTCGTTGGCCAAGTACATTAACCGGACACCAGAATCCATGGCTGCATCTAGACTATCCGTGGCGTCAGAGGCAAGGACGGCGTCGTTTGCCGGGGGTCCGGAGGACTGCCTGCCCAGTGTGAAACGGCGCTGCAGCTTTGAGTCCATAGGAACAAACAATTCGAAGAACCTAGAGAGAATATAGAGAGACAGAAAGGGGAAACGTAAAAGAGGGTTGTTGGTTTGAAGGGGGAGGAGAATAAAGGAGTGGGAGAGGTGTAATCATGTGTGCTAATTAGTGCTTGTAACAGAAGCCATTTCAGAGTTTTGAGAAAGGAAGAAGTGATGCTCTAATATTTAAATATTTGAAAAAGTTGCAATTAATATTCATGCCCTTGTACTTTTCCAAAGTTGAATTTGTACCATTTTGTCCTTTTCTTTAATTTAATATTAATATTAATATTTAATAATTAATAATTAGGCATAAATGCAGCTTTGTGCTGTAAATGTAAGTAAGTTGCATATTTAGCTCTGTAATTGTTGAATGTAGAAATTCGGTCCTGTAACTACAATAAATTGGCATGTTTGATCCCCTAAGTATGTATGTGGTAATTTTGGTCCGTAATTTTTATTTTTGTGTAATTTTGAGTCTCATAAATTTTACGTTTGTGCAATTTCGCCGAAGAAAATGTGAAATATGACTTTCCTATTGGGGTCAAACTTGCACAAAAATAAAATTTATGAGACCAAAATCATAATTAAATTTACGGGATCTAAATTCTACATAGGATCTTATAAAGTAAATACCATCCCTCTAGATTTAAATGACTAAAATTGCTACGCTGAAATACTTACGTGATCAAATATGTCAACATGGCATACTTACAAAATCAAAATTGCAATTAAGTCTCATAATTAATAATTACTTTTATCATAAGCAAGGAGAGAAATAAACTTGTGATGTTACTATACTCCTTTTATAACTTTTTATTTTATGTATGTCTCATGTTTCTCGAGCTTGGATATGGCAGGATTGTCTTTTGAAATTGCACGTAAAATAAGTGAAAAATATTTGTTTTTACAATATATATTGAACTCGCTTTTACGTAAATAAAGATTGTAAAGGGGTGGGTAGGGCAAGTAAACATTGCATGATAATATATTAATATACCACTAATCACCAACCCACCGCCGCCCCCTCCCCTCTCCCTATCCCACTTGTCTTCTAAAGACTTTTTTCTCCTTTACCATGGCGGTGAAGAAATCTCGTGGTCTTCGATCCATTAGCCCTCATTCCATGGATATTTCTTCTCTTTTCGGTATGGTTTATTAGAACTTGGCTTGCGGGTTTAGAAGTGACGAGAGCGGTGGTGGCGGTTTGGATGTAGCTTTGGCGGAGATGGATTGCGATGTGGATCACGAGGAAGGAGAGCCGATCTTTTCCCTCTTGATCTTTTTGTCTTTTCAGAATTGTGTTTTTTTCTTGTCCCATTAGGTGGTTTGTTTTGTCGTAATAAGTGGTTTTTTCGGGTTTTAAATTTGTCCTTTTTGGATTTGCTTCGACGTCTTATTACGGATGATATGTGATAGAAAGCGATATCAAATTTTTGAGACGTCTTTTTCTAAGCGCTAGTTGCGGAGTTCCGAATAATGGATTAATCGGTGCATTTGTGGTTTAAAATTTGTGTTTAGATTGTATAAATCTATAATCCGCTTCGCTTTATAATTGTTTTACATCTATTGTGAATAACGATTGTAAGTTTCTTCATTTTATGAATCAGTTCGACGTAAAAAAAGAAAAAAAAAAACATTAAAAATGTAATATTTGTATTCTTCTCCAAGATGGAATCCATTTGCCAGTTGTCACTTCTTAGTTTACTTTTGAGGATTCGAGGAAGGTTGAAAAAAGGGAGCAAGATACTTCTGCCTAAAGTTTGTGGTGTAGAATGTAAGAACTTTTTGTATTATGACGCAATTTTATACATGTTCACAATAATTTAATTCTTTTAAAAGTTATGCCTCAGCTTAAAATTTAATCAATTTACATTTAGGAGAGTTACAAAAAGTACCTTTGAGGTTTGCTCTAATTTACAAAAAGACCTACCTAACTTTCATAATTACAAATAATACTCAAAAGGTTTCATTTTGTCACAGCATTTTAAATCACAAAAGCAAAAATCATTTCAAAATCCGATTCGTATTTATAAAAATATTACATTTTACCTCTTAATTTTAACACACGATTCAAACTTTAGGAGTACTTTTGTAAAAATAAAAGTTAACTAAATTTTTTGTAATTAGATCAAACCTCATAGTATTTTTGTAATTATTCCTTACATTTATAAGTAAATAGATAGATAGAAGAGGAAAGGTCAACATAACAACTCATTTGACATGATTATAGGAACTTTCTCTATCAAATTTCTTGATTGAGCCATAATTATATTTAAATAAGCCAATTTTGATAATGTTATTGTTCAATAATTATTTAAATTTTCATCGTATTAAAAAATATTGTAAACTTAGTTAGATTGTTAATAAATTGAAGGGATAATTACAAAAAAATCCATACATGTTCGAAAATTGCAAAAACCAATGAGGTTTGATAATGCATATTACAAATTGTTAAAATATTCTAGTGAATGAAATGTAGCTTAAGTTGAAGATGTGGTATTTTATATATAGAGCTCATTAAAAAGAGAGAAACTAGAAAATATTTATTATAGGCATTGGTCAAATCAACGCTACAGAATCGATAAAAAAAAAGAATTATGTAGGCCTATCATACACACAGTTTTTTAATGAGGTTCACAAATACCCTACAAATTTACATTTGGATGGTATTTGCAATATATGTTAAATAACACCTAAACTCATCCTTTGTGAAATTTATTAAATAATGAATGAGAATTTAATAATTATTATTATTTTTTTTTTTTAGTACAATGGGGAAATTTGGGAGACACACACTGCGTATGAGATCAATTTACGGGTTAAGATATCCTATTCCACTTTCCTATTCACTCCCTATTTCATATATTGGATGAAAGACACGTGTATAGTTTGTGCGTCACGTGACATCATCTTGCACACGTGTATTTCCAATGTCTGATGGAATAAGAGTGAAATAGGAAAAATGGAGCAGAAGATCTCATCACAAATTTATAAATACGCTCCTCAACCATTATAACACAATATCAATTTATTTATTATTATTAAATACTAAACGGCGCTAAAGGCAAGAAGGATCAGAACCGAAGGTAAGGCCACAAGTGGGCATGCCACGTGTTATTGCATTTTTCTTTCCAAATGAAGCAGCAACTGGAGTCGGTTAGCCATAATTAAGAAAGAAACGGAAAAGGGGCATTATGTCCTGAAAAATAATGAGAAAAATTAAATGAAAAATATAATAGTTTTGAAAGATAAAAAAAAATGTAAATGAAAGATAAAAGTGTATTAAGTTCAGTTAATTTAACAATCTTAAAAATAACCAATCTATTTTGGATATTTAGTCAAGAATTTTCAGTTAGATGGGCCTAAAAAATGAATTTTGGATATTTCTTTCACATTTTGCGGCACAACTCTCAAAATTCTCCATTAAGAACTGGCAGTCTGGCGACTGGCACCAAGCACTCAAAAGTATTTGTCTTACTATTTATATAATAGGATAAAATACTGAAAACATTACGAAAAAGAATTATTTCAAAAAAGAAAAACTCATTCCAAAATTTAACTTTTGCACAACCGGTTTAAGAACTTTATGATCTTCTTTGAGTTTCTTATGTAGAAATTAAAATATTAATTGTGATCTTTCTGTAGTTTTTTTTTTTTTAAAATATAAATTGTATATGATGTGAATTAATGCCAAATAATGAAGCCTTTGAATTTATATAATTACTGAACATCTAATTTCTTAATTAAACCTTAAGAAATTCTCACATAGAAACCAGTGCCCTTTTAATTGAAGTGAAAAGTTGCCAAGTGACCCCACTAGGCTAATTTATATATCATCCAAAACCCTCTGTTTCGTTCCTCCCATAACTCAGAACAGAGCCAAACGAAACTTAACGATGAAGATACAGTGCGATGCGTGTGGAGCGGCGGCGGCAGAGGTGGTGTGCTGCGCGGACGAGGCGGCGCTCTGCGGTGGTTGCGACCTGAAAATCCATGCAGAAAACAAGCTATCCACCAAGCATCAACGTCTTCTGCTCTCTGCCTCCTCTATGCCTAAGTGTGATATTTGTCAGGTAACCTATACATAGTTACCTACTTACCTACATCGTTTTTTGGTGCTATGTTTTTCCTATGCATATTTCCTATTTTGTACTATATTTCATATTCTGATGTTAAAAGTATGATTTCATTATCGTACACTGACATTCACATAAATTATTGAAACAACCAGATGAAACACAAAAATAAATCTTTTGATACTACTAAATCCGCAGATCACTCTTAATCTCCTTAAAACTCCAAAAGTAGTATCTTTGTAGTTGGGGATCCGACATTTACACAAACAACAATAACGGTCACGGGATTGTCCAAGCTCCTCCAATGTTTAAGTTAGCGATAGTTCCGATAATAGTCTTAAAGAATTAGAGCACAAAGTAACTACCTATAAATTGAGATTACTTACAAATTAATAGAAATAAAATATCTATATTTTTACTTGAGATTTTGGGCCATAACGCCTTGCCTAATGGTTTGGGCCTCGTGGTCAACAATTTAACAATAACTGTAAAAAACCCCATTAAATAACAATATTCCTTAATTGTGATGTAATAATTATAGGAGGCTCTTGGGTTCTTCTTTTGCTTGGAGGATCGAGCCGTGCTATGCAGGAAATGTGACATAACCACACACAAAGCAAATCATCTTCGGGCCATTCACCAGAGGATCTTGCTTACCGGGGTCAAGGTAGGACTCGAGCCAATAAAATCCACCCAATCATCACCACCTAAGTCCCAGTTTTCTGAGGTAAACACACTTTCACACGTATGATCCTATTCGGATGAATAGGATCTATTTGGAAACAGATTCTTTGTTCCACTTTTGGTGTCCTACTTTATGTTCCGTTATTTGGGTGATGGGCATACGTGTTTATAAAATAAACACGTGGCATTGATTTTTAGATGTATATACACGTATCCATTATCCAACTAGTGGAATACCAAAAATGGAACATGAAATCTGATTCCGATTTATTTGGCGTATGAGGATTAAGGACTAATGGCATATAGTACCTATATTAAGGATAATTATAAAAACTACTCATAAAAGTTTAGCTTAATTACAAAAAACTACAGTTATTTTTTAAAATTACAAACACTCACATGAGGTTTGTATTTACTTAACAAATAACCACGAGGATTTTCTGGTTTCTGAATCCCCCATTCCCTTTTTTTTTTTTTTTTTCTGAAGAGATGGTGTTTAGATAAAATGTGAAACATCATTTTGCTTTGTTGAGAACCGAAATCAACTTTGCTGAAATACATGTATTCATGAATTGAGTTTGAAGGCAATAAAGATGGGGTTTGCAAATGGTCAAGAAGCATTCAATCAGTGGAGGAGCTACTGAATGGAAATTTAGGAGAGGCAAATATTGGTCACACTTCTTCTAACTGGGCATACCCTGTGCGAGATATTCATGGTGCCATCTCAACCGATCACACAACGGAGACGGAGTTCAACAATGTACAAAATCTTGGCTTTCTGAGTATAGATGATCATTGTTTTCATCAGCAGTAGAACCATAATCCGGTCGATCCAGAAAAACCCAAAGGGACGTACGTGTTATAAAGTCGTGATATATATCCATGTTGTTAGAACAAGAGACGATAGTCTTAGCATTAGCCATTATGGCATAATGTGAATTTTTATGTGGTTGATTTCAGTGAACGAATACGATGGTTTATTTTTGCTAGAAAGTTTTAAGTTATGATATTTTGTTTTGGATCCGTTTTGAGGTTTGGATACATCCGTTTTAAATTATTGATCAAGCTTGGCTTGTTCTTAATCGATCAATGTACGTATATTTTCGTCTAAAGCATGAATCTTCAAACTTAAAAATATTTTCACAAGTTTCTTGTGAGGCGATTGCAACTTGAAAGAAGGTGGGGGCCTGTGCATTAAGTACTTATAGTTTGTAGCAATTAATGAATCTTTTCAGACCGGATTGAGATATTATGTTAAAGTTTTTTTCAGACCGGATAGATAATTGTCAATTGATGCCAAAATGAGTTTTGCCCCGTTATATGTACATCTACTGACCCTTCAATGAGTTCAATTCACGTACAATAATATATAATTTTAAATTGTGTGTTTGTTTAATGTTCAAATAATATTTGAAAGATTGATATACATATAGAGACAAAATGTCTCTGAGTGTGGAGAATATTTAATTTTATTGTAATAGAAATATTTTTTTGGTATATATCTTGATTTGTAAGAGTTCATATATATAATAAGTTTTTACTTATGATTTAATAATATGTATATTGGTTTTCAATTGACAAATAGTCCGATGGTGTATATCTTATATATTATTGAAATAATAATATGAATATAATATATATAGATTACTGATATAATAATTTTACTATATGTACACAAATATATAGTAATTATATATATATATATTAATAGAATGATTATAGTTTTTGAAAAATATGTTAAATGCTTGATTTTATTTCTCTAAAGCACTGAAAATGGAATCAAGCTGAAAGATATTATTTTAACTTTTTCTATTTTTCTTATAGTTGCTTTGTATTTTTTTTTATTTTTGGAGAAGTTAGTTGCTTTGTTATTATTTATGCATCAATATGAAATTAATTGAAGTATATCATTTAAAAAAAAAACACTGTAAAGTGCCAACTTTCTCCTAGCAATTAGTAATTTAGGGGGGTCTGAATTTGTTCTACATTGTAATTTACATACTGAATTTTTTATACATTTTCTTCAGCATTAAAGAATTAAGAAACTAATTAGAATAATAATAAATCTCCAACAATCAACAATATACCCTCGGAATCATCTAGGGCAAGACCTTTCTTCTGCTGTTCTTCATCTTCACTCTCTCACACACAGACACACAACACACACTGAAAAATCCGTGTAGTAGAGAGAGAAAAGAAAAAATAGATACACATTCCACAAAAAGCTAACACACAAATCATCGCTACTAAATTATTTGTAGTATGCCCCCAAGCATGGCGACTGAAAATCCCACCAACACCTCGCGAGCTGAAGAACTCAAAGTCCTTGCAAATGAAGCTTTCAAAGGTATTATAATCATTTGCTCATTTTACCTGGGATTTATCTGTTGTGTTGACGATAACGTGTATATTTTGATGCTAATGTGTATTTTACTTATTGATGTTTTGGCTGTTGTTTTTCAGCGCATAAATATTCTCAGGCTATTGATTTGTATACGCAAGCGATAGAGGCGAATGAGGATAATGCTGTGTACTGGGCTAACCGTGCGTTTGCGCACACTAAATTGGAGGAGTATGGAAGTGCTATACAGGACGCCACGAGAGCTATTGAAATCGACCCAAAATATTCGAAGGCGAGTAGTGTTGGTTTTGGTTTTGGTTTTGGTTCTTGTTTGGAAAGGAAAAGATGGTCCTTTTGTGTTTTGGGATTGGTTAAGGAATCAAGTAATGTGGATCACTGATTTTCTTTCCCAATGCAGGGTTATTACAGGCGGGGAGCGGCATATTTGGCAATGGGCAAGTTTAAAGATGCTCTTAAGGATTTTCAACAAGTGGGTTTTCTAATTCTTCATTGTTTGTTGTGCTTGCTTTTGTATATGCTTGCTATAGTTATGTTAATTTTGGAATAATTTTTTAGTGGTTTTTTCGTGAGATTTAAGTTTTGTGCTTTTAGAGGTTTCTATGGCATGCATGTGAGAAAAGTTAAGAGGGGGATTTTCTCTCATTGTGAATGAGCTAATCATATGCAGTAACAATGTAAAATATAATAACTGTGTGCATGGTTGATCGTGTCATCTACCATGGCTGGATATCATATGCAGTAACAATGAAAATATATGAATCTGTGCATGCGTTGTGCCATGCATCGGTAATAATGTGAGACCAAATAGAATTGACAAAAGGAAATACTACATTCATTTCACTAATTGCGTACTTAGGCTCTATGTTCTTTTCTGGCTTAGTTGGATGTCATTATAACAGGCAAATTATATGACTGGATTTTCTATTTTACCTTAACAGAAATTCTTGCGTCTTTGGTCTTTCAATTTAAGTCAGATGAAGGATCTAATTCATTCATACATATCAAAATCCATCCTGAATACCTTTTATTATGCTATGTTATTTTAATGAAAATATTAGAGCTAGTGTATTTGATGTGCTTATATCTGAGCAGCGCAGACATGATGGTTACAAAAGAAGAAAACAAATCTTTTCTTAGGGTACAACTTGTTGAAAGTTATATGGTTGCAATCTGCAATGAGGAATTTTCAGTAGGAGCACAGTCATGATACTGCTGTCTGTTCTACAGATACTGCTGTCTGTTTTACAGATGCTTTAGGAATCTTTGTGAAGTATAAGCCAAGAAATTATGTATTCACGATGCTTTTAAGTTGGTGATTCTAACGGTTATGGAAGACATTCTGAGATTTTTGTTACTTTCTAAATGAAGAATCTGGGAGGTTCTGTATCATTCCTGTCTGCAGATCAAAGATCGTAACCTTTAGTTAAGAATCCGGATATTTCTCCGCCATACCACTGATGCCGATGAATAGTTTGAAAATGACCAACTAGATAACTCGTTTCAGAGAGAATGCTAAATCATGTTTGTATTTCTGGAAAGTGGAAACATTTTCTTTTGGTAAAGATTGTAGTGTAACAGTAATACCATCCACGACTTAAGTGGAGAGCAGTCTGTGTTTTCTTTTTTTTTGGGTTAAAGCATTATGATAATTAGATTGCATCTAGAATGTTGGGTATGTGCTTTCACGTGTTGTCTCTGGATAGGTGCTTTTGATTTGTTTTTGCCATTCTCTTTGGCGTGAGAAAGCCATCACTGAACCGGAATGTTCCTGAGTTGTCACAAGACTTTGATTTGGAAATATCTATTGCTTTGTGAACATTTAATTGCGCCCGAAGCCCTATCTCTACCGATTTATTCTTAGTTACTCTACTTGATAAAAGAGTTTGTAATGCAATTGAAGAATTCTTCTCTGATTCCTCCCCATATTGAGTGTCTTCATTGTTCCACATTCAAATTCTCTATTTACATCATTAATACTCTTGACTTGAAATTCTCTCTTGTGCTCCGACATGATTTTGAGATGGCCTGTTGTTTCCTTTTTTAAATTTCTTCTGCCTTTTCTTGGAATCTGTTCATATGTTATTCTGTGCAAAAATAGTTCATATTATGATTAACATTTAACTATTTGACTTCTTGGAATTTAGGTCAAAAAATTATGTCCAAATGACCCTGATGCCTCCAAGAAATTGAAGGAGTGTGAGAAAGCGGTGATGAAGCTAAAATTTGAAGAGGCTATTTCTGTACCTGAATCAGAAAAACGTTCTGTAGCTGACTCTATAGATTATCGCACTATAGGTATGCAAAATTCTATTTGAAAATCATGTCTCTTATTATTTTGCTGCTGATCTTATAGCTTTAGTTATTCCTGCAAATTCAACTTTCACTGAACGATTCAATTTTTATTTGGTCAACTTTGAATATTTTCTAATATGCTAAATTTTCTTTGAGGTCATGACATTCCTTCCTATTAACTAGCGATTCAATGATAGGAGATGAATAGTTTCCTGTACTTCTCACTCTAATGAACATGTCAAATGCTTTTGTAATATTCAATTTTTCCTGTTGTGTGTGGAGTTTCATGTTTAGACTTTTCCATCTTCCTTTATCCTCCATATCGCTCTATGTAACTGGACATGGAAAAATATAAAGAAATAATTTAAGTCTTGGATCTATTTAGCTAGAAGTATATTTGCTTCCTATGCAGGTAGTTATTCCATCATTTCCTATATTCTTAACTCATGGATATGGCAGTTAGTGGAGGATCAATAAATTCAGTTGTATCTGGTATTTCTTGTAATAGGATTTCATGAGTTTCCTCCTGTCCAAAAAGTTTACTGTCTCATCTATCTTGCATCGTGGATGTTCAATGACAACGTTGATGTGAATTGATGTCTATAATTATTGGGATTACGGATTGACCAGGTTATGAAAATGGGGTATACATAATTACAATATAGTTACAAGTGGACGATTCTTGAGTTTAGGACTGCCCTTGTGTGAGAACTGGAAGAAAAACATTTGACTTGTACTTTTTCATGTTAACAACTATCTAATATGTAACAATGTAAATTGGTAAATCTTATACTTACTAGTACATTACCTATTTTATCATTATAGGGACTAGTCCAGGCTCATCTTATGTTCCCATGAGAATTACTGCTGTAGCAGCGGCAGTAGCAGTAGTGGCAGTTTTGTGGGGACTAAAGCGCCATAGCAGTGGCAACAACAGCTATGGCGATTGTAATGGTGGTCTGGGGAACATGTTGGCAGGGTCGCTGCAAAAACAGTGTCTTTACCAAGGGTCGAACACTTGACTTAGGTTAGACCTTTTGAGATCAATTTAAGCATTGAGGATAAATCACAAAGTTTACAATCTGTCATAAAATATGAGTGTTTAGTTGTAAGAAATACATATCCTAGATGAGTCTGTATGCAGAAGAGAATTTTTGAAAAGATTATTTATGTTCTCATTGATGATGATGCATTTTAACCTAAACATGGATTTGCCCAGGGGACTTGCTCTAATAGAAATTAGTGATTAAGTAAGTTTTCTTAACAAAAATAGCCTTCCAGTAGTTTAAGTATGTTGTTTGCAATTTTTCAAGGACTTTACAAACAGATGGTAGTTACTTTTATTTGTTTCCATGAGTTATCGTTAGTTTGTGTCATTTATTGGGTCTAAATGTTCCAGTTTTTTATTGATTATCTATTAAAAAATGAGGGACAATATCTCAGGAAACTGGTAATTAGTTTGTCTTCATTATCTTGTACCGTTAAGACATGGTGTTTGTTTTTTTCACTTTTCTTTTCTTAGGTTTCAGTTTGTTATTACTTCATCAGCTGTGAAGTAAGAGGGACAATATTATAGTGAAAGAAAAACCATGCGCAATATGAACTTGTGAACTTATGCTAGAAACTGTTGGATAAGGAGTGTATATCAATGTGATTGTGGTTCTACTTGGATTTTCCATCTATTTCTTCCAAGTTAAAATTGATAATTATTGGATAGCTCAAGTGTGTCTATTAGTCGGGTTTGCCTGGCTAACCTCAGAAGTCAAAACAGAATAACGTTTTTGACGGTTTACGGTTTAGTCTTCTTCCTTGCCGTTGACGAATATGTCAAGGTATCTAATTGGATCAAACCAATGTTTTACTAGCTTTTATCACACCCACTGTAGCTTTGGAGAAAAATGCATTTACATTTTTTTGGGTAAGGAAAAAAAAGTGTTATCATGGTCTGGATTTGGAACTTATGAAGCACTTCTTGGTAACAAAATCAGATCTTGACATCACTAAGCTTCAGGACTTTTTTGTCCTGAAGCTAATATGAGAAGGAAAGTATTGATGTCTAATGGGAAAAAGACATATTATCTGAGTGGTTGAAAAGGAACAGTTTTGGGGCATGTTTTTGGATGCCATGTAAACTACTTAAGGGCCTTGATCATCGGGACCCCTAGGAATACTTTTTGTTTAAGTTTAACTTTCATGAAGAAATTGGTTGGAGTTGGAAGTTTTGATGGTAGGGATCAAAAGGCACTTGTCAGAAGTTCAAATACTAGACTGGACACCTGAAAATTGGAGAAAATATGGTAAGGTAACAAGTGAATTCCCCTGGCATTTGGCCAAGAACTTCATGGCATTTCTTGCATTGTTTGGTTTCACCACTGGTGCTCTGTTCTGAAGTAAATTCTGAAGCTGTTCTTGCCTGTATCCCATCAATTACCTTTATTGTTAAATTTTCTCATATTGTTTAAGTTCTGTTTTTTCTCTCTCACTGAAGGGTGCAGCTGAAATTAGGTTACATGAATTGGAATATGTATTTGTTACTTCCCACCACTATTTCTGCATTGACTGATGTCAAATAATACATTGGACGTCTCTTAGCATATGTTTCCTTTTTTTTTTTTTGTAGATGAGTATTATTTAATAATTGAGATGTGCTGTCGCAAAAAGATTTGATTTGGAATTCTTTTTAATGTTAATGGTATGCAATTAGCTATATAAGAATACTGCTGCTTACTTGTTCCTGTACCCCTTTTAAGAAAATAGAGAGCTGGCAGATTAACTAGACTCTATGTTCTATTTCAACTCAAGATGTGGAGCCACAATATTCTGGCGCAAGAATAGAGGGAGATGTTGTAACATTGGATTTTGTGAAGAAAATGATGGACGACTTCAAGAATCAAAAGTGCCTACATAAAGGTATATTGTGCTAGCACGGTAATGTATGCACTTTTATATTGTGATGCTTCGTATTTTTGACTTGTGTACTTGAGCAAGTCCTGCAGTTGGATATCCATATTTGTTTTGTCTTTATCATTTGTAACTTTTGGTCATTTGAATCAGAGTTTTTTTTTTTTCTGGTTATAGATATGCATACCAGATTGTGTTGCAAATAAGAGATTTGTTGCGAGAATTGCCATCTCTTGTCGATATTAATGTTCCTGATGGGAAGCATTTCACTGTGTGCGGTGATGTACATGGTCAGGTAATACTGGTTCCCTCACTGCAGTAGCATCACCTCTAATAGTCTGTGGCCACAAGTTATTGTTTAATTATAAACATGACTGTTGTTTTTTCTTTATTTAGAAGCAATGTTCATAAGTATATATACTCTTTAGTCTGCTTTTTGTGATCAACTGGGTGTTGAACATTTACTAAAGATTTGTGAAAAAGATTTGGTCAAGTAGATGAAAATTGGGTAGTTATGCTACATCATCATAGATGTAGTAGGTGTGTTGAGACATGGTATTCAGCTTTCCCTTTCTACTTAGATGGTGCCGTTTATACAAAAGTAATATGCATTCTATGTTGATAATGCATTAGGCACACCAGCATGTTAAGAAAATCCGTGCACCCAAAATGCCCAAGTTTTTGAAATATTAAGGCTATTATATTTTTTTTTCCTTGTTGTTTCAGCCTTTAATTTCTCAGGTTCTCCCGTGGTTTGAGTTAAGCTGGGTGACAGATATCCTTTGTCCTGTTTGTATCATGCTTAAAACCATAAGATCCTGATTGTTGTTTTCCTGTTCTTGTCATGTGAACTTGCAAATTAATATATTTCTGACTCATTTTATGTGGTTGCAGTTTTATGATTTAATAAATATTCTTGAGCTCAATGAACTTCCATTCCGTATCTGTTCAATGTACTTGTAGAGCTGACATATCTCCATGACTCATTTTATGTGGTTGCAGTTTTATGATTTGATAAATATTTTTGAGCTGAATGGGCTTCCATCAGAAGATAATCCATATCTGTTCAATGGGGACTTCGTGAGATAGGGTTCTTTTTCTGTAGAGGTCATCCTAACACTTTTTGCCTTTAAGTGCATGTCTCCATCAGGTGATCCATGCGTCTCTTATATTATTATTTTATTGTCTGCCCTTTTTAACTAACTTTCCAATATTCATTAAAGTACAATATGAATTTTGCTAGATTTATTTGTCACTTTTATATGAATTGGGTCCTGTTATTTACATTAGAAACAAATGGCCTTATTGATTGACAAAATGCTGGATAGTTCTCAATGTAGAGGCAGCATGATATGGATCTTCACTTTATGTAAAATCTATAAGGTGTCAACATGTTTCACTAATTCTCCATCACCTTGAGCTAAAATGAATGCTTATAATCTTGCAGAAATTCGAAGGCTCTTGAACTGCTTCTCGTCTTTGTGAATTATGTCTTCCATCCAATTACTTCACTCTGATCATATTTGATCTGTTCTCACAGGATTCCAGCATGTAGTGTTGGTTCTGATATGTGTGTATATACTTTAATTTTCAGCTATATATCTTTCTCGAGGAACCATGAAAGCAAGAGCATGAATAAGATATATGGTTTTGAGGGTGAGGTCAGATCCAAATTGAGTGATACATTCGTGGAGCTATTTGTCAAGTGTTCTGTTGTATACCTTTGGCTCATGTCATAAATGAAAAGTTTTTGTGGTCCATGGAGGTCTTTTCAGTGTTGATGGTGTAAAACTCTCTGACATCAAAGCAATTGATCGTTTTTGTGAGCCTCCCGAGGAGGGTAAGCTCCAAATGCAATGCTTTTTTTTCCCCCTTATTTCAGTGTTTCATCTGACTTTTCTAGTTGTTGTACCCATGTTTCCTTGTAAAGTTCTTGTTTGTGGACTGTCCAGTGTTGAAATTCATCCTCTCAATCCTTTATGTGACATATTTTGATGTGGTATTCTTAACTCTTGATGAATACTCTTGAAAAATATTTGCTTTATGATTGAATCTTACCAAGTATTAACTGAACTAGTTCCATATACTTGGTAAAATTAATGCTTACTGAGCTCCATGTCTGCCTGTGAAAGCCCCCAAAACTAGTATGTGCGTTTATGGCAGCATGGATGTTTTGACTGTTAAAGGGCTTTAGGACACGTCTGTTAGCATCATATAACCTGTGTCTCAGAATGTGTATTAAGTATTACGCATAGGCTTTTCTTTTGTATAACCTGAAATTCCATATGGCTGTCTAAACCTTGGCCACATTCCTCCTCTCCTCTTTAGAGAGAGGTCTAGTAGGAGCCTTGATATTATACACTTTAAGTCAATCACAAGGGACAGGTAAAGGATTGGATTAATGGAGAACTATAAGGGAGGAGATAATGGTGGCAGAAGGAACTTTTCTTCTTCTTTTCTTTTGCCCCTCTTTCTTTAGGGGTGATGGAAGTTTCTTTTACTTGGTTAAAGACATTTTGACCCTGGAAGTTTCTTTTACTTGGTTACATTTTCACCCTGGTTATTGTTTTGTTACTGCACTTAAGTTAGAGAGATATCCTTTCCACCCCAAGAAATGCTGTTCTGCCACTTCTCTTCTATTTAAAGAAAGCAAGAAATATTTAACTATTTAAAAGTTTGGCCTTATCCAGCAATTAGGTTACATCCTCTACAAAACAAATTCCATCACTCTTCTTCCCTTCCGTTCTCCCACACCTAATGACCTAATGTCCTTTCTTGGATTCATTATTGATTCAAGGATCTTCTCTGGCTAGATCTGTCAACTGCTATGCTGTTTTCTATATTTCATTTTCATCTCAATTTTCCAGTAGGATCATAGGTAAATGAATTAGATGGTTTGCGCAGTCTTTAGACTTGACATTATACTGTGAAAAAAATATATTGTGGTTAAAGCCTTTACATTCGACCAGTTATATTTATTTGTCCCTTAATACATAGATACTAGGTTGTAATATGGAATTCATTTGGCCCTTGTATGTAAATTACAAAACTTTTGGTTAACCTGACAATCGTAGCTGACACTACGAAATCACTATTTTAATTTCACAACCATGCCATCCGATGTCTCAGGATGAATTGTTTTTTCTCTTTGGGAATGGTTATGGATTTGTTCTCTAACTTTTTCTCTAGCTTATAGCTTGATGGTGCTAATGTGCTTTCCATCTAAGGTAACATCTTATATTTCTGTCTTGCCATATCTCTGACCTTCAAGATAATCCTTTCACTTGTTAGCTTGTTACATCACAAACTAGATTTTCGTAGCAATTCAAACTTATTTGCCAAATGTTATTGTCAGTTAGCAAGGGTGATTTATGAGTGCATTATCTGTTGATTTTATCCAGGGTTGATGTGTGAATTGCTGTGGAGTGATCCACAACCTCAGCTTGGGAGGGGACCAAGCAAGCGTGGTGTTGGTTTCTCGTTTGGTGCTGATGTAACCAAAAGATTTTTGCAGGACAACAACCTAGGTTAATCTCTTGGTCTTTCATGTGAACAACTACCTATTCATTTACTAGCTGTTAATGTGACTACTCTTTCAATAAACATGAAATTAGTTATTTGACATTTTCCTTTACAGATTTAGTAGTGAGGTCACATGAAGTTAAGGATGAAGGTTACGAGATTGAGCATGATGGTAAACTTATTACTGTGTTTTCTGCTCCAAATTACTGTGATCAGGTAATGCAGTTTTCGTAATCCTTTCTTACGTTTAAAACCTGTTTTGAGCCTTTGTATGTCACCCATGGAATGCTATTACAGTACTGGAGCTGGACAAGCTGGTTTATTATATTGCTCCATATATAGTGTTTATGCTCGAGTGTTTTGATATTTTTTCTTAAGTAGGAGACTTGTACCCTGAACAGTTCTGAAATAGTGAGCAAAACCTCTACACTTTCTCCTCCATTGCAAATTTTCTTAGTATTATGAAAAAAGTTAATGGAGGTGCAAATTTCAATTTTTTTTTTTATTTTTTTATCATGATGTCACTGTTTGTGCTCTTACATTTCCGGTTTAGAAATTAGAACTAACACGGTCTTTACTCTTTTTCGTAGATGTGCTATTAAGTTTTATCTATTTATGCGAATATTTAAGTGCTGAAAGTCTCCTACTTATGACTTTGAGGAGGCGATACTGCTTCCAGATAGCTATTTTGCTAACACTTAAATCTCTATGTAAAATTTTTGCTACACTTGGTACAATATGTAAACTGAAAATCTTGTCCTAATATTTAAATTTATTTGCTTGACGCAGATGGGAAACAAGGGTGCATTCATTCGTTTTGAAGCCCCAGAAATGAAACCCAACATTGTGACGTTTTCTGCAGTGGTAAGTAGTTTCTCTTCTGTATGTACCCAATTAAAATTAGGGTTAATTACAAAAAGTACCTTGAGGTTTGACCTAATTACAAAAAAACCCAGCAAACTTTCAAAATTACAAAATATATCCCCAAGGTTTAATTTGTCTAACATTTAAACCCATCATAAGCAAAAAATATTTCAAGATCCCCATTCATATTTATAAAAATATTGCAGTTTACCTAATTACCTCTTAATTTTAACATTGAATCAAGCCTGAGGGTACTTTCTGTAATTTTGAAAGTTAGCTGGGTTTTTTTTGTAATTAGGTGAAACCTCAGGGGTATGTTTTGTAATTATTATATCCCTTAAAATTATGAAACCAAGAGCTTTTCACTGGTTATATCAATAACGCGATAGTTAACAGTATTTTTCATTTTTTTGGATGAATTGCAGCCACACCCTGATGTTAAACCCATGGCATATGCGAACAACTTCCTACGAATGTTCTCGTAATCCATAATCCTTAAATTCCTAGTATTTTTTACTGCAAGACACTCTTCTTGCTGCCCAAGTGTAAAATGGTGGTGAAAGGCTGAAGATTTGGTTTGCATTGATTAAGGATGACATGTTTACAGTGATATCTGGGACTTTTTTTTTTCTTCTTCCCTAAATTGCAATATGCGGTCTGGAAATTTAGGCAAAGCTGTGAAAATGGCTAAGTAGGTGTGCCATGTATAACATGTTGCTTCTTCATTTGTATTAATATTAATTTTCTGTCTGATTATTATGGTTTTGGGTTCTGGCAAAGCTAAACTACTGATTCATTCCCTTCTTAATTTTAAAAAAATTCCACTAAGTTTTGCAGTTCAGGTGGAAAGCATTAATCATTCGTTTAAAAGTTATTGAAAATGATACATCCACGATGCATAAAACTTTATTACATTTGTGACTACAAATATATATATATTTTGTAGAACTCAGCAAAAATACTATTATATGTGAAATTTTTGGACAAAAATAAGAATTATAAGTCAGTTTAAAAGGGGGTTTTTACAAATCTTAAAGCGTAGTTTGGTTTATTTAATTTTGTGCTTAAAATATTGTGAAAAATTGTTTGGATAAATTAGAATAAATCTAACATTATTCAATATGAGGTAAAAAATTGTTTGGATAAATTAGAATAATTCTAACATTATTGTGAAAATGTGATGATGACAGCTGATGTGATATGTTATTCTTATTTAAGTCAAATAGTGATTGAATGTGATTGGTGATTGTAAAGTAAGATAAAGTAAATATAGTCGATTTGATGTTTTTTAGTAAAATTATAACTGGATGGGAGATGATCTGAAAAGTGAGAATGACTACTAATGTTTTTTTGATTTTATGGTTTTGTTTTTTATTTTCACAAGTAATTGAATATTGGAACCCAAAAAAGAAATTTGAGCAAAAATTGTATAAAACCCATTCTCATGTAAATATGTAATTACAACCTAACTCTACCTCCATCCAATCATGTGTCACTCAATCTTATTGTTTAGGCTATTGGTCTAGGACTGAACCTTGTATCATAGAGCAGAAAAGTATATTGGTTAAATTACACTCTTGCATCTCTATGGTGTGAGGGGCAGTAATAAATCTCAAATGGGTGTTGGTTCAGAAAATAACACCCAACTAAGGATTTCAGTTTTACTGTGTCACATGAAAAAAAAAAATCACTTTTTAAACCTCCAAAATTGCCTTTTCTCTTTTCAGTCATGTAATTTTAATTTTTTCAGTTTCAATATATATATATATATATATATATATATATATATAGGGATTGAATCAAATGAGACCACATAATTAGAGTGAGACAGTGTGGACTAATCCTGTCCACAAATCTGTAATTTTAGATGGTAGAGATTTACCCAATTTAATAGTCTTTTTTGATTTATTTTAAATCTGAAAAGGGTAAGATGGTAATTTTATTTTATGGTAGAATGATAGCAGACAAATCGACCAAGTAAGAAGATTTAGATCAAGCACAGGCACAACGATTATTCACCACCAACACATCCTCATCACCGCCCCTGTAAATCAAGTACCCGACGGCCAACCCCGCCACCACCGCCACAAACACGCCGCCGTTGAAGGACATAACCGCCATCATCAACATATATCCGATCGCCGAATTTATCCCAAACAAGATCGCCCCCGCAAATCGCGATGGGGCCCACTTGCCGCCGCCCAGCCTCGAGACGAGCAGAGGGGTTTTGACAGCAGAGGGAGGACGCGGGTTTTTCGCAGCCGAAAGGAGCTTAAACCGGAATCAGCGATCCTCCATGTACTGGTAGAAAAAGGAGATGAGAAAATAGACGAAGAGAGAAAGGAAATAGCTGAGCCATGAATCGATTCTCAAAGAATTGTAACCCTTCTACCCCAGTAAAATGTCATGTGCATCATCTTTCAAATTGCAGAAGAGATGAAATTATGGATTTAATTTCTTTTTTGTAGTTTCTTGGTTTGGTGGTGTTGAATTTGGTTGCGATGAATTCTAAGAAATACAGGGGAGGTTATAGTGAAAAGTTGGAGAAAACGAGGGCCTAGCAGTGAGGATTGATGTACACTTATATGTTTTTCGATGTATACTTAGATGTGTTTTGTTGTATAAGTAGTTAATTTTTTATGTATGTATTTATGTTGCTGTGTACTTATGTTTTTTGATGTATACTTATATGTGTTTTGTTGTATATTTATTTGTGTTTTGTTGTATACTTATATTTTTTGTTTGACAATTGTAATCTGCAGTAAAATTATGTTAAACATACAACAAAATAGTGTTAAATATACATCAAATATATGCTAAATATACAACACAATAATGAACGTGATTTTCTCTCTCTATATTTGATTTACTTAATCAATGGTCCCCACATGTTAATGAACGTGATTCTCTCTCTCTATAACTGGTTCCTTAATTCACGGTCCCAACATGTTTTTGTTTGACCATTTTAATATGCAGTAAAGTTATGTTAAACATACAAGAAAAAATAGTGTTAAATATACAACAAATATATGATAAGTGTACACATCATTGCATGGTAAGAAAGACACATGCGCGATTTTCTCTCTCCACCGCAATTTTCTCTCTCCCCACGTAATTTTCTCTCCTAATAATCGATTCCATATTTGGATGGGCCCCCACATGTTTGTTTTGACAATTATACCCTTATTTTGCCTTAATTAAATGTTTAGTGTAATTTTAACCCCTATTTATCTTAGCCATTGATATAGATAAGGGAGGGTTGAGATTAGTCCACATGTCTCACTATAATATGCCTCATTCTAACCTCCCCTATATATATATATATATATATATATATATATATATATATATATATATATGTTGCCATTGCCACCATCAAGTCTGATAAAAATGAGACATGCTCTGTTTTCTCACACCCTCATAATTTTCAAGAAACATCACTAGACCCTACCTTGGCTTCAATTTTCTCATTCAAAATCATGACCCCACCCATCATATCAATCAAATCTTTTGCACAACTCATTTAATTTTTTTTCTTTTCCTCTCATGTTTTTTGACATGAAATGTTTCTTCCCCATGGAACCATTTCTCAGGCCACTCTTTTAGCACCAACAACCTTCCTCCACCAAAACCCTTAGCCAAAAAAAAAAAAAAAAAAAAAATGTTCTATTCATTCTCATTTACCCTTCAACTTCTGCTAACATTAATCTCTTTTCCTCTCTTCTCCACAACAAAAAATCTGCCAAGCAAGAACATGGAGCCATTTGAACTTGAAACCCTGTTCAAGATTATGGAAGCCCTATCCTCTGATCAAGACTGGAGAATCTCATACCCAAACCCCTGTCAACCAGGCTCATCCTGGCCTGGAATTGAGTGCAAATTCACACCAAATGACAACCATTTCCATGTCACCAGGCTTGATTTTGGCACACCACCAAATCCATCATGCCACAAATCTGCCACATTCCCTTCACAAATCTTCCACCTCCCAAATCTTGAATCCATTTTCATATTCCAATGCTTCACTCAAAACCCCACAACAATTTCACTCCCTCCAAACATGCCCTTAGCTTCTCCTCTCCAACAGCTCAGCCTGAGATCAAATTCGGCACTCATCGGCACGATCCCGCCTCGAATTTCCTCTCTGAAATCACTTCAAATCCTCACATTATCACAAAACAGGCTGACAGGGCAAATCCCTGTTGAGATTTTTACCCTGACCTCTCTTGTACACATTGACTTGAGCTATAACACACTCACTGGTGCAATCCCAACTCAATTGGGCTATCTTGAAAAACTTGTTGGGCTTGATTTAAGCTATAACAATCTGACAGGCCCAATTCCTTCCACAATTGGTGAGGTAAAAGCCCTTCAGAAGCTCGATTTAAGCTCCAATTCACTCTCTGGAAAAATTCCAGACACCATTGGAAAGTTACATTCTTTGGTTTTCTTGGCTTTGAGTAATAACAGATTACATGGTAATTTTCCAGGGGGCCTGACAGGTTTGCAAAATTTACAGTATTTTTTAATGGATGATAATCCAATGTTTGTTCCCCTGCCTCTGGAATTTGGACAGCTTAAAAAACTCCAAGAACTCAGGCTTTCGAATTCCGGGTACTCGGGCACGATCCCGTCAGCTTATTCACAGCTAACGAATTTAAGCTCGCTTTCTTTGCAAAATAACCGGTTATCGGGCCAAATCCCGACAGGGTTTGCTAATCTGTCGCGCGTTTATCACATGAATTTGAGCTGGAACTTTCTGGAAGGTGTCGTGCCGTTCGACTCGAGTTTCTTGAAAAGGCTTGGCAGGAATTTGGACCTGAGTGGCAATCCAGGGCTGTGTTTGAGCCCATCAGATGTTAATGGTGGTGGTGGTGTTAATGTTGGTGTTGGTGTTTGTGGGAATAGCAAAACCAGTTCATTGATGAAGCCATTGAAGAAATGTGAAGCTCCATTATTACAGGGATTCAATTTGTTGTACCTTGTTAATGTTGCTTTGGTTTTTCTAACATTGCATTGTAGATTATGTTTTAGTTAAGGATTATAAAGATTGTATTTTTACCACTTACTACTGGTTTGATTTTTTGTTGGGGTAGCTGCATTATAAACTCTCATACTATTACCTATGGAAAATTACAAAGAACCCCCTGATGTTCGAACTAATTACAAAAAACCCTTATGTTTGATTCATTTTTCCCCTTCGTAAGCAAAACACATTTCAAAAACCCCCTCTGACATTTATAAAAATATTACAGTTACTCCGTTAAATTTAAGATAATTACAAAAGGTACCCTGAGGTTTGACCTAATTACAAAAAAAACCCAGCTAACTTTCAAAATTACAAAAAGTACCCCTAAAGTTTGTTTCAGTGTTAAAATTAAGGGGTATACTGCAATGATTTCATAAATATGAAGGGGGATTTTGAAAGCTTTTTACTTATGAAGGGTTAAATGTTAGACAAAATAAAACCTCATGGTTCTTTTTTTGTAATTTCAAAAAATAGCTGGGTTTTTGTAATTAGGTCAAACCTCAAGGGTACTTTTTGTAATTAACCCTAAAATCAAACATGAGGTTGTTTTTTTTTAATAAATTTGAAATATCTCTATTTCTTTGTAATTAGCCCAAACCTTGGGGTGTTTTTGTAATTATTCCTATTACTTAGGATAAAAATACATTGGATTCTGGTGTTCATGATATGATTTTGGGTCATTGTACAGTTGGACACCTTGATCCAACGGCAATGAATGATTGATTTGATGGGGTTCACTGTGCATGCCCACAAGTAGCTCAATTCATATGTGCATTGGAGCATATTTCAGGATCCAAAACTTATCATCAATGAGTAACTATTGAAAGACAATTGTTTAAATTAAAAGAGTTAATTACAAAAACTACCCTGAGGTTTAGGCTAATTACAAAAAAAATCCAGTTATCGTTCAAAATTACAAATACGTCATGACATTTGTTTTTAGCATACAAAATTTCACCGTCAAGAGGGGGCTATTTGTAAGTTATCTTTCCCTATTTGTAAGTTTGAAAGATAATTGGAGTATTTTGTAATTAGGCTAAACCTCAGGGGTAGGTTTTGTAATTATCCCAAAGATAACTTACATATACTACACAGCATTTTAACCATACCAAAGTGTTGAATTTTTTGCTGAGGCAGTGTCAAATGATTAGCTTTAATGCTACTGATTCAGTAAAAAGAAGCATACACATTCTGTTTATTTTCAAATTTAATCTTAATTCCCATCAAATCCTATGCTAAAGTTTCATAGCTTTTCCAAAAGAATGTCTGAAAAGCTAGGGTTAACAGTTAAATATCAGATTCAAATTTACCTCAGTTACTGTAACATAGGAATTTTTCAGATTACTACCTGACCAGCATTTACTTTACTGTCTGCAAACAAAAAATAAAACATTTTTTGATTAAATAAAACAAAAACACAAAAGAAAACAAAATAAAATGGGATTTGTTAGGCATAGCATAGCAAGGCCAAGGCCTTCTGTGTGTGATAAAACAAGACCACTGAACACAAGGACACTATAATAAGGCAGTAGCTGGATCCCACAATCTCTCAAATTCAAAATCACTTTCTATAAATATGGTAATTAAATTGCAATTTTAGTCGTGTTACTACAACAATAATTTTTTAGTGAGATTCGAAAATACCCAAATTTTTGCGTTCGAGTGCAATTTTAAATTTCCGGCGAATTTGAAGACTAAATCCGAGAGTTTTCAAAGATATATGTGATTTTATCAGCTTGTAGCTCAAATGGTACTGTTCACTCTTTGTAAGAGTGTTGACCATGGTTCGTATCTTTCAATTTCTTTGAAATTGAAATCATTCCTCTAACCAGTACTCCCAATTTATTAAAAAAAATATAGGTAATTTGTCAAACGGGATTTATAAAGGACCAATTTTACCGCACCTCCGTAGTTGAAGGACTAAAATTGCAATTTACCCTCTATTATATTTTCACCTTGTATTGTGGTAGTAATTAATGTTGCACCTTCTCTTACAGCCTTGGCCCTTAGTTGTCCCTCATCAATCCAAACTGCTATAGAAACATTTGGTTCAGTAGTGATGAGTGATCTGTCATTTTCCTACATACCTGAAATTTACTGTCAATTTTTTTGGCATTCTTAACCATTTTAAAAATTCCAAAAACATTGATGGAATGGTAAACAAGAATAGAAGGCCAGTTATTTGGAACAAGATAGCACAAAAAATATGTGACGTCACATCACAACATTATGATTTATGAACCCTATATAGGGTACTAATGGTCTTTTATAGGACAATAATCCATTTGTTAAGGACTTGATTTTGCTAAAAAACTTAAAGACCTTTGCTTAAGGCATTTTAATCTTGATGAGGGGAATTCTAAAAAAAAAAAAAAAAAAATCATGATGAGGGGAAAAAGGGTAAAAAAAATGTACTTAAAAAAAAGAAAAAAAAAACGCACAAAGGTACCATTTGAAGTGAGGAAACTATAATAAGCTTTTCCGACAAACAAAATAGAAAAATAGTAAATCGCTGACAAACAAAATCAAAGGAAATCTAATATTGTCTCCTAATCTTTTGAAGAGTTTTGAATGGTTGGGGTGAGAAGATATATACAACCATAATTACAAAACTACTCCCGAGGTTTGAGATAATTACAGTAATAACTCAAAAAAGTTTTAAAATTACAAAAACAGAAAAAATCTATGAGTTATGATTATGTCTTAAATATAAGGGAATAATAAATAATATTTTTACGAAAATAAGAGAGTGTTTGAATATTTTGCTTATGAAGGGATTAAAGTGTAAATACAAGATTAAATCTTAAGGGAATTTTTGTGATATCCAAAAACTTCTGGTTTTTTTTTGTAATTAGTCTAAATTTCAGGGGTAATTTTTGTAATTATCTCATGTTTTAAAGCAAAGGGATGCACTAAACGGATAATTATAAAAAAAAAAACTTGAGGTTAGGGCTAATTACAAAAAAACTCAGAGATTTTTGAAAATTATTAAAAAAACCCTTGAGGTTTGATTCTGTCTTACATTTTTCCCTTCATAAGAAAAAAACATTTCAAAATCCCTCCCAATATTTATAAAAATATTTCAGTTACCTCATTAAATTTAAAACAAAACCAAATCTGAAGTTTTTTTTTTTTTGTAATTTTGAAATATATCTGGGTTTTTTAGTAATTAGCCCAAACCTTAGGGGTGTTTTGGTAATTATCCCATTATATAATCTGAAAATTGAAACCAAGGGCATGCGTAGAAATGCCTAGTTAGCTACCCATTCACACAACATTGTAATAGTTACCTTTGGCCTAAAAAGACATAGCTGCCTCAACAACACACAACAACTAAGGTACCATGATTGAACTCATCAATTATCAAACCACATAGCATCATAATTTGATATTTAATATAAGAAGGGATAATTACATATACTACCCACTACAAGAAAAAATCAATTTACATATAGAAGAATATATTAGGTAAGTATTGAGATAACTGTAAATTATAGGTAAAATCGTTGTACGTAAATATTTATTAACAAAATCTAAAAGTACTGGTAAATAACTACAATGTTTTGTCGGTAAGAGTAAAAACTATTGGTGATGTATCGTTAATTGGTCGGTATAGTTTGAAGAAAAATAATATTTTTTATTCTGTCAGTATTTCTTTCGGTAACTATAAAATTTAGTGATAAATTCACTTTTGTCAATAAATCTGTCGATAAACTGGAATTTACCATTGATATTTAACTTGGTTACAGAAATAAAATTCAATTATTTTTCTTAATTACAAATATGTCCTTAACGTAAGCTTTAGTTCACAAACTGCACTTTATTGACGGAGAAATTTGTGAAACAAACACAACCTCAGGAGGGTATGTTTAATTTTAAAACATAATTGATCTTTTTTTAGCCTTTTAAAAATATTACACTACTCTCACAGGGTTTAATCAAGATTGTGGTTGTGCCAAAATAAAATCAGAGTAATCACAGTAGATATATACATGCTTGCTGAAAACAATAAAAATTAAATATTCTAGTTTCCCCAATTGTAAGAAGAGAACAGAAACTAGAAACCAAAAAGGCAGAGACCCTATTCCTTTTTATCCCAATCAGAATAAGAGCAATTGGGGTTTTGGCACCCACCCAAACAAATATGAAATAAACAATAACTATCAACAACTATTTTCATGTAGTAAATTTAATGAGATGTCAATGACACTTTTCTGTCCCCAAACAGAAACCTCTTTTTGGTTAATGAAATACACCAATGGAAATTGTTAAAATGAATGATAACCCCTTTTAACCCTTAGAAGGGAAAAGGAAAAGGAAAATGTGTGTTCCTGTGGGAAGTGGAAATGGGGCCAAACAGGGTTTTTAGAAAAAGAGAGAGCACTGACACAGGAGAAACATGGTCTACACAACCCCACGTGGGGAAAACTAAGGGGCCTCTGCTTCTTCTTACTACTTTGCTTGTCATGTGTCTTTTTTTTTTTTTCAAAAAAAAAAAACCAAATTTCAAACTTTGGACTTTTTTTAGTGAGGGCATTCCTCCTAGTTTCCCTTTCAAAATGTTTCGTACACGTGTTTTTATTTATGTGCAATGTGACGGAAAATTATGTTCGTCGGTGGCCATAAATAGGTCAATGATCAAAAGTATCATTAAGGTAGCACACTGTATTATGATCATAAACATTATGTTAGTCAGTGGCAAAAGTAATCTCGAGGAGAACCCGCAATCCTATAATTAGTTAGGGTCTGTTAGAAGGTCCAAGAACAAAAGTATTATCGTGGTGTACCCACAATGTTATAAAGTAACTGACCAATAAAATTACGGAAGAAAAACACATGTTGAATATTTATGATTATGCTTATTGTTGTATTTAATTCTGACAAATGTGTCCCCACTGAGCGAGTTAAAATTTTACCTCATATTTTTTAAAACTTTTTAGGTTGAGGAGCCCGAGTGAGGATTTAATGCGGTGGATGCGAAGTCAAATGAATTTTGATTATGAATTAAGATTTTAGGAATTTTTATTTTTATCTATAGTTTTGAAATTTCGGTTGGATGCTAGTATTTTAGTTTTAGAGAACAAAAGTTTTCTTTTATTAAGCTATAGAACATTGGGTCGTTACAAACAAACACCAATTTGTGAGTAGCTTTCTAAAGTTAGCCATATCTCTCTACAACACAGTCCATATCCATTCCCAGAGGCGAGCCCAATGATGTATATAGGGAGGCCCAGCCCATTTTCATTTTCCTCTCGAATTTCACTGTTTATTTTACACTGCATTCTCTTGATGACCTTCGTTGTCTTCTTTCACTTGTCACCATGGTTTCTAAGCACCTATTAACCCGACTCCGAACCCTAACCCGACCCGCTATACACTGCCGACGATCCTCAAATTTCTGCCCCAATCCTAAATTTCTCCATGAACTCCAATCCCGGCGTTATTCAGATGCTCCGCAGTCATCTCCAGCTGCTTCGGCTCCCACTCCTCCTCCGGCGTCGAATTTAAATTCAAAGAGCTCCTTGAATGAAATTGAGCTCAGAAAATTCGCTGCCATAGCCGATACCTGGTATTTTGCTTTTTACATTTTTATTTTTTCCTAGTTTTATTGTGTTATTTATGTCGGTTTGTTTGATTCTTTATTGAATTAATACTAGGTGGGATGCTGAAGGGCCGTTTAAGCCATTGCATGTGATGAATCCGACGAGGCTTGCTTTTATTAGGTCCACTTTGTGCCGGCATTTTGGGTAATTCTAGTTTTATTTTTCGAATTTAGTCTTTTTCTACGATTAAACTGTTCTGCTTGTGTCAAATAAGGTGGAAAATTTGTTTCACTCCTTTTGAAGAAATAATTAATTTTGTTGATCCGTCTGCAAGACATTTTAATCTTTACATTTGGTTCACTTTGATGGAGTTAATAAAGAAAAAGAGGAGGTTTGCATGGAATGGTTGTTGGTGCTCTGTAATTACTAAGGAGAATAGGAGATTATTCGAATATCTAAAGGAGAAATGCTCCTGGGTGTTTGTATGGATATGCATTTCATCCTGCACTAGAGATAGTGAGGCTCACTCGTTTGTCTTTCCTCACGAGATCTTAGAGAATTTTCATCTTGTGATAATCGAACAGTGGTAAAAGACCTTGTTAGAGCACCATATGGAGCCTCTTGCTGCCCCTAGGTTTTTGAGAATTCTCTTTACATGTAGTGAATTTAGTTTGTTCTAGGCATCATAACTGACTAACCAATTGAACCCCTTTAGTTTGTCAACATTTCCGTGGTTTTCATCGATATAAGACAAGCAGGTGTAATTGTAAAAAAAATGTATATAAATAGAAAGATTATGAGGTAACAACACACGGAAGGACCAGAGTAATCATATTTAAGTTAGTTCTTATAACGATACTTTACAATTAATAGTTTTCATTGCTTACGTACCCAATGCTACGGCTACTGGCTCTAATTTTGTTTAATTTACTGGCAACAAGGAAACTCAAAGTTTTAGATGATCATATCATTCACCTGACATGCACTTCTCAAAAATCCTTATTGGCTTATGGTAACCTGAATAATTGAATATAAATGGATTAGGAGAAGTATAAATTTCTTCATTGGGTGTCAATCACAATATTTTATTTGGAATGAGTTTGTTCTTGTAAACTTTTCCTTATTAAGTCATTAGTAGTGAATGATGATGTTTGACAGTCCACGATTATATCAATATTTTTTTGCTTAAACTAAAAGTAAAATGTTATGGCATATAAATTAAATTCAGAAATTTTATGTCATTCTTGATATGTAATGTTGTGACCCTGACAGAGATGGGATGACGGGGTTTACATGTCCATCTTTGTGTGACAGGGATCAGATAATATAGTTTGTACGTCATAATGCCTTGTGTCATTATTTAGGTGAAGCCATGTATTTTCTTTTTTATGTGTATGGCTATGCCCTTTTCCACAGTTGTGGACGAAATTTGCTTATCCTTTTAAAAATAGATACAATTTTTATGTAAATTACGCAGTGCATTAAACACCTCAGCTTTCATTCTTTTTAATCTGTATATTTTGAGCTATGTATACTTTATTCTTTTGTTAGGTTGGAGTGATGCTAAATACAGTCCTTCTCCATTCCTTTAAATGGCATTTACTTTCAATCTCTATTTGATGACGAAAGCTGAGTACAAAACTAAAAAGTTGGTTGAAAGATTTGTGGGTACCATAGATATGAATTTTTTTAGTGGGAAAGGAGATCATCAAAAGGAGCAAAGAGTATATATGCACATTAACGGTAGGCAATCGGTCGTAGAAAACCAGACATACCTTTATAGAGTGGACCTCTGAAAGAAAAGCATCACATGCAAAAGTAGACTAGGTTTGAAATTGAGAAACCAATAGAATAGATTGAAGTGACTGAAGCAATTGTTTGTAGGAAAGTACATATGTCTTTTTAGAGCTTAGCCTCACAAAGAAAACATTAACTTTGACATCATGATTAATGCAAATGGAAAAGTAAATAGTTATAAATCAAAAAAACCAAATAGTTGGTGCCTGCTCTTTTCTTTTTTGTTTCCAAGGCTCCTTAGTTATTGAGGTACAACTTCATTTTGTTCATCAAGGAGACTCTCTAACAAAAAACGCATTCTTGAATCAATCGCATAGCTTTGCCTTTAGCCTTCTAAGGTGCTTATCAGGTAAGTCTTAGATATGGAATACTTGAGGTTATCATCTGAATTTGATTTCCCTTTTATGTTCCTGAAACGGATACGCCTTAAATGAAAATGAATGGATTTGTCAAAGGTACCTAAGAAACACTGATATGCCGTTTTATTCTTGATTGTCTTATAAAAGCTGATGAGTGTAACATGATTCAGAAAGGATCCACACTGTGCAAGGCCATTTGAAGGATTAAAATTTGTGGATGTTGGCTGTGGCGGGGGGATTTTATCTGAGGTATGCATCTTTACTTTGGGGATATTCAAACTTTTTAGATTCATCATATTGTTATTCTGGAGTCTACTCTGGGCCAACAAGTATTTGTTAATCATTCTTGTTGAATGGATTATATTTGGAACGCCAACACGTAATATGCAATCTAGATGGAAGCTAGTATATATTCTTGTGTACCAGAAGTGGCTCTTTTCTAGTCTCTGATGTTCATTTTTTGTCATAATTTTCAGCCTTTGGCTCGTATGGGTGCTACAGTTACAGGAATTGATGCAGTTGAAAAGAATATGAAGATTGCACAGCTTCATGCGGTATGTTTTCTTGAACAAGGAAAAGAAGAGAAATGTACCAATTGTACGTACTCATGCACAAATACAAGGAGCATTATTCTCCTATGTTTTTAATGCAAAACATGCATGTCCTCCAATTTCATTGTCCACCATCCGTAATTGCTGTCCTACTAAAAGATATGATTCAAAACTAGTTCAACGTAACTGTAGGATAGTGGGGGATGATTACAAGTTGAGGAAATTGAAATAAACTAGAGGTTAATTCATGCTGCATGTCAATACAGTCTGGCAATCTTTTCATCAAACTGTATACCTTTTGAACTCAAATCAGATATAAGAATGAAATTAAATTTGAACTCTAACCCTATTGAACTTATTGATATATACACTCTGCTTGCCCATGAAGGAATAAGCATAAATAACTACCTTTTATTAACTCGTCTGTCATTCTGGAGGAGTTAAATTTTCCAATATTACTGATCTCAAAGTAAGAATTAATTTGTGTTCTGTAAATGAAACTTATCGTAGTGTGCTACCTTTAATCAAAGATGCACCACATTTATATTACAGATTTTTTTTCCGTTTGTTGTTTATGTCAGTGATAATTTACATCTTTTTTGCAGGATTTGGATCCCATAACTTCATCGATTGACTATCATTGCACAACAGCCGGTACACGTCATACTTATTTGTTGAATATGAAGGTTAAAATATTTGATCAATTCGTTTTACTTCTTCCATATGTTTAAATCACTCAGAACTCGAGTGCTTATTGCATCATGCATCTTGCATCTTCATGTTTTGGTTGTCACTTATTTGCCATGAGCTATTTTACAAATCTTCAAATGTTCCACCAATTTATTCCATTGTTCTTGTTGTTCCGTATTCTTTTCCTCCTACTTGTTTCTTTTTAGCAATTAGCATTAGCTGCCTTTGATCTGTTTCAAGTTTAATGATCGGCATGTTTTCTCCGTGGTTCTTTTGGATCTTTGTTTCTTTTCTTTTTATTTTCCTTCCTCCTTTATCCCCTTATATTTATTTTTGTGGGGTGGTGGTTTGGACCTGTGTGAGTGGGTGGGAGTGATTAAAATTGTCTCAGTAAACTGTAATGTGTATTTCCTCATTATGGCTTCACTTCCAACAGTTTGACAAAAAGTTAAGTTTCTCATTTTTTTTTGTCACAGTATGCAACCTCCACATCTGTTTTTTATTTCACATCCCTTTTACATCACTTTATAAGTCAAGTTGTATGCTGCATCAATCAGTTGACTTTTGTTATTTCATATTCTGTTTCTTGGCTTTTGTATGTGGTATTGGTCAGTTATTAATATTTATCTCTTTGTAGCTTTATTATTTAGTTCATTTCAAAACCCTTCAGTTTTGAATTTCTAAACCTATTATCAGAAGCTGATGTGATTGCTACCGTTGACAGAAAAATTGGTGGAAGAGCAGAGGAAATTTGATGCTGTACTTGCACTGGAGGTATGTTATTAATTTGATTCAATTGGAGATATAGACCAACGATCTGAGTGCTAAAAATAGATGGGGGACTTGTGATATGTTACCTGTAGTAATTTGTTAATTTTCAATAAGTCTATATCATCTTGCTCTTTCATGTTTTTGGACTGAGTGAATGCACTATGCTAGAATTGTAGTCTCTCTCATTATCTGTTTGATCATTTTAACTTTCATGCATTTACTAGATTGTTGATATGCATCTGATAGTTTGGATGCTATCTAGGTAATTGAGCATGTGGCGGATCCTGCTGAGTTCTGCAAATCCTTGTCAGCGTTGACCAGTTCTGGTGGAGCTACTCTGATCTCAACTATTAATCGATCAATGAGAGCATATGCAACTGCCATCATCATGGCAGAATATGTCTTACATTGGGTATTTTCTTGCACCATGCTTGATCTTGTATGGGTGGTGAACTATTTTGATATTCCAAACTTGTTCATTATAGTCACCCATTATGATGCTAATGTTTTGTTTAGAATTTAATTTTCTTCATTAAGCATGCATAATGAAATTATTAATTTCCTGTGAATTCATCTTTTGATCTATGATGCATCTATCCTGAAAAAGGTTCCAAGCAGTGTCCAAAACATGTCAGACAAGGATATGTGCCAAACACAACTTGGGGATACACGTGTTGGACAGAGGGCATGGCACGGTTTGGACACTGCAGTGAATTTTTTGCGATTTTATTGAATAAAAAGCTACAAGTATTCATCATCCTTTTCCACATCTCTTCCATTTCTTATTTCTCATCTTTCTTATGTGTTTTCTTCCGTCTGTACATAAAGCTGTTTTCATTTGGCTGACATGTTAAAACTCTCAGCTCCCAAGAGGCACGCATCAATGGTCGAGCTTTCTCACGCCGGAAGAACTAGTCCTAATTCTTCAGCGTGCTTCTATTTCTGTAAGTCGAAAGCAAATGCTTGCCAACTTTGCCACATACTATTTTTGTTTTGCCCTTTATGTGAGACATAAATTGCTGCTTCAATTCCTTTGTCCAGGTCCAAGAGATGGCTGGGTTTGTTTACGACCCTCTGACAGGGCGATGGTCTATTTCTGATGATATCAGTGTAAATTTCATCGCGTACGGCACAAAGAGCAGTGAATAGATCAACTGAAATCCTGTATTTTTATTATGTAACTTTGTATAATTCAATTTTTTGATTGTTCTCTGATTTACCCAGTTTTTGTTGGTTGAGTATTATATCAGCCAGTTCTCATCTTTGGTGCAATGGTACAAGTTGAGGCAACATTAGTTCTCTTTTTTTTTTTTTTTTTTTTTCCATTCATGGTTGATAGTACAGAATGTTCTGCTATAATTTGTTTATTTTAGTAATCAATCGTTTGGATTTTAATTATTTCTGGCGTTAAGAACAATAAGAACTTATGGCCCCTCCATTAGACTTGGCCTAGAGTCCTACCCGGACTGCACCCGGCTTGTGGACCAAGGGCTGGTTAATTGGTCAATGGTTCACTGACTTGAACCCTTAATCGCCCTTTGGGTATAAGGGTTAGTTAAGACCATCTCCACCCTCGAAAGCACTCTGCACTACTTTTAATGTAGAGTTTGCACTACTTTGATGCAAAATCTACATTTCATCTTCTGCAATCTGCACTATTTTTCGCACTAAAAAAGAATATTCCATAAGATTTTTTCTTTTATTTTACTTTTTATTACTTAATAATTGATAAAAATATTATATAAGTAATTTTATTTAATATAAAATTTATCAATTTTTTATCTTCAAAATTAATCAAATTGAAAAAAAATAGAAAATTTAATTGTTCCAGTAATTTTTATGTATTTTATGTAAAATTTATAATTTTGTGTGTAGTATTTAAATATCATAGTATTATTCAATTACACACCATATTATAAATTATTATCACATGTAATTGAATTAATTTCAATATTATTTTCTACTAATTTTAAATTAAGATAAGAGCATTAAAATTAAGCAAAAAAAATTGAAAAAAATGTAGCGCATGAACATTGCAGCGCCATTTGTGGCGATGCACTGTTCAAATAAGTAAAATAGCACAAAGAATGGCGCTGTGTTGGAGTCATTTTGTGCCAGCACTACTCTACTTTAGAGTAGTGCTGGAGTTGCTCTAAGGGTTGGGATTATCTTGATCCGTTGAACTAACGGTTAAAAATTTAAATATCGTTGGTTTAAAGGCTATTTTTTTTCTTACAAATGGTTCATTAACCTCTGTTAGTGACATTATTCTTTTATAAACACGTGATATTGACACGTGTAATCATTAGTGGCATAATAATATGATACTAAAATAATTATAAAATATAAAATAATGTGTGATATCTTGTAATAATGTGTAATATTATCGTGTATATCGTTTTTCGTGAATTAACATGTAATTACAATATTTGATGCAAAAAAATTTAGATTAACAAAATGGAAAACAACAACAATTATTCTGATTTTATAAATTTAAAAATGATTTTAATATAAAACAAATTAAGTTCAAAAACTAATTTTAATTGAAATTGAAAATATCGACATTGTAATTTGAAATATTTTCTTTGAACTTTTGCAATTTTCCTTGTAGTTTCATTGAAAATTTGAGTGACAGTTCTGTAAGTTTTTTAAGGATTTATGTTTTTTTCAAAAATAAATTTCTATAATTGTTTGTTTGGAATTTCTGACAACGTTAATAGATTTTAATGAAATTTCAGTAATTTTAATTCTATAATATTTTAATGATTAAGTTAATTTTGTAGAAAAAAATATATAGTAAGCAAAAAGAGTATCTATTACTAAATTAATCTAAAGTTAACATATTACTTTTGAAATACATATAAAAATAAACCATTATGTCATTTTTTATTTTCAGAAATTAATATATTAAGGCTGAATATTATTGAAAATTTGATTCAAATGGTGTTCGTTCACAGAATCTTTTTGTTAAACTAATTCGAAAGGGATCATATATATTATGTTCATTTATCTTTTTTTTTTTTGATAATTCTTAAACTTTCAAACTTTAATAGTTTCAAAAAAAAAAAAAAAAAACTTATATGCATATAAATGATCCAAAATTCAAGGTCCAACTATCCTTATCAAAACCAAAGTTCAAGGATAATATATTGTGCATCCCCAGACAATGTATTATTAACTATTCAATCCTTACACGACTGATTGGGCCCACCATCATAAATATATTAAAAATGATAATTTTTTTTTTTGAGAGAATATTAAAAATGATATTAAAACAAATTCTGTATATTAGTTTTAGAACATTTATCATCTGAAAATAGTAAAAAATATGACTAATAAAATAAAGTAACTAAACAGTGAGTAAAAATAAAATGAAACATTTGTAGATTGAGGGAGTAATAACGAACATAAATTAATATTGCTCTTTATTTATATATACTAAATTAACAATCTTTTACAATCTATAGATATTTTTGTTAGAATGATACATATATAGTTAAAAAAATAACTACCACATTTAGCTTAATAAAAATAATATAATTATTATTAATATTACATCTAAGCACAGTGGGGTTTAAACCCATCCCATCTGGCAATAGGAAGCGTAAGTCTTTTCTGCAACTCTCCAATTGTCTATAAATTTATATATTATTGTTAAGAACTAAATCAATACAAACACATACTATTCGCAGAAACGAAGAATTCGACAAAATCAATCGAAGGAAATGGAGGGTGTAGATCATTCAACGCTGGCTCGAGGCCGCTTGGCGGTGCTCTCAGCTCACCTCTCCGCTTCATTTGATCAACCCGGCGCCGGTTACACTGGAATTTTGGAATCTTCTAGCTGCTCCGCCGCCGTGGCACCGCCGCCGAATCTGAAAGGATCGTTGATTATGGTTGATGAGCGGACTGGCAAGAAGTACCAGGTTCAGGTCTCTGAGGAAGGCACGATCAAAGCCACCGACTTCAAAAAGGTTTGTCAAAATTGAGAACACACTATTGTCTTTTGCTGTGTTACTATTGTTATTTTATTTTAATCAAAAATAATAATTGTTCTTATCATAGCGTTTCTGGTCGTATTTGCAAGTGTTCAAAGAACTGTAATTAATGAATTTGTGTGAATTTTAGCCTATGTTCCATTTTAGTTTATTGTAATTTCGTTACTCTTGGAGAATTGTATAAGCTAAAATGCTTGTTAACATGAAGATTGAGGACTGGAGCTAAAATTTTCTTTTTATTTTGTGTGTGTGTGTGTGTAGAAGCTTGGATCTCTCAAACGGTTTGGTACCTGTATAACTTTGTAGAAGATTTATGATTCTAGTGAGTGTTACAGATAACAACCGGAAAGGATGACAAGGGGCTCAAGCTTTATGATCCAGGATACCTTAACACTGCTCCGGTGCGATCATCCATTTGCTACATTGACGGTGATGAAGGGATTCTCAGATACAGGGGTTATCCGATTGAGGAGCTGGCTGAGGGGAGTTCCTTTTTGGAAGTGGCTTATCTTTTGTGTAAGCGTTTCACTTTGCTACAGATTTCTTGTGTGTTTGCATCTTAAGGAACTAACTAAGTTTTATGTAAAGTTTCACCAGATTCAGTTCTTGAACTGTCTACTTTGCAGTATTGATGCGCTTAAAAATCCTTACATCGATATTTTAGTGCTTTGATTGGCCGTGTAACACTTGAATGTGGTTAAATATCTTTATGGTATCCTGCCTTACTTCCTAGGTTCTTTTGGATAAGAAAGGGTCCACATATATGTCATGAGATATGTATATTTTCAAATTGATGCACCTTTAGTTTAGTATTGAAATGGCTACTTATAAGGTTTGCTCATTGCATTTGCTGACAGATACAGTAGTCAATTCGATTTTCTAAATTGGTTGCTTTTGGAGTGTTGCTTCATCAATTTTTTGATTCATTCTTTCGCTTTGTATGTCAGTGTATGGGAGTTTACCATCTGAAGGTCAGTTGGCAGATTGGGAGTTTTCCGTTTCACAGCATTCAGCTGTTCCACAAGGAATATTGGTATGCTGTCTTCTTTTCCCTGCACTAGTGTTCAATTGAAGCAGTTATTTAATGTATATGTTTCCGCTCATGCTCCTAATACTGTGATGTGACTAAGAATCATGTCCAGGTTTGGTTTGGCAACCCATCATGTTTTCTATTTTCCATGCTTTATATTGTAGCCATGTTATATTGGATTATGCATCTTGATCCTGTTTGTATGTGAAGATAAATAATCTGAATGCATTTGATCATGTTTGCAGGACATCATACAGGCGATGCCCCATGATGCTCACCCAATGGGTGTTCTTGTTAGTGCTATGAGTGCTCTTTCAGTTTTTCATCCTGATGCCAATCCAGCTTTAAGAGTAAGCCGATGCTTAAAAATACTGAGTTTGTATGTATATTCTTTTCTGTTAAAGTCTTAATTTGATACTGGCTTGAAAGTTGAGCATGGTGACCAATGCCACTTTCAGTGTATGAACCCTGCTGCCGTATCAGGAATCTGTGTTCCAAAGATAGTGAGTGGCCTTCTGATTTAAAGGACTTACTGGGACATTCAAGCTTCTAGAATGTCAGTAGCATCAAGATTTGGATTTTTTTTTTCTTTAATATATCATCTTTTGAGTTGCTTGAAATTCCTTCATAGAGGTGGTCACTTTTGGTTGTGCCAGGACTTCAACGATTATCATCATGTTGCTATGAGTTTTCCTTTCCTCGTTGCATCGTCAATATAAGGTGATGCATTGCTATTATGATCATTTGGTTCCTTTTTCATATAGGGCCAAGACATATACAAGTCTAAACAAGTGAGAGACAAGCAAATTGTCCGCATACTTGGGAAGGTAATGCCATTTCGTCTTGACTTCTAATGATAGATTTAATGCTGGGTTCATCTCTAGGCGTGCGTGATTATTTGCTTCCGCATCTTTTATAATATGGTACATCTGATCATGAGTTTTGGTGGCAGCAGTACTTAGAGCCTACTATATATATTTGCAGGCGCCAACGATAGCTGCAGCCGCTTATTTGAGAATGGCAGGGAGGCCACCTGTTCTTCCATCCAACAACCTCTCATACGCAGAGAACTTCTTATATATGCTTGATTCCTTGTATGTGCTAATTCCTGCTTTTGTTCTGGACATTTTTAATTTTTGTAAGATAAATTTCCTATAACCTAAATGGATTAACTTTCTGTTTCACTTCATTTTCAAGGTGAGGGATAGTCGAGTTTAGTCCCTGCAGCATAAAACTGCATCATTTTTCTGTACTTTGAAACTTCAATTTCTGTTCTAACTAAGGGTTCTGGTCATGGAACAAACAGGGGCAACAGGTCATATAAACCAAATCCACGGCTTGCTCGTGTACTAGATATTCTTTTCATATTACATGCCGAACATGAAATGAATTGCTCCACTGCAGCTGCAAGGCACCTTGCTTCAAGGTTGTAACTTATTTCATCTTGAACATGGATTGATCATTTCTTTGGTTTGTGACTTACGCAACTCTGCATTTGCAGCGGTGTTGATGTATATACGGCCCTTGCTGGTGCAGTTGGAGCCTTGTATGGTCCTCTTCATGGTGGAGCTAATGAGGTACTCCATATTCCACTTTCTATGAAGTTGCTCTGATGAAATGCTTGGTCTGTCAATGGGATGATCTAAGTAGTATCTAGTAAAGACATAGTATGCTAGCATTCTTATGAATTGTTACAAGCCGCATTAAATCTGAATTGTTCTCTTCTTGTGTACTCTGTAGGCTGTGCTTAAGATGTTGAGTGAAATTGGAAGTGTTGACAATATACCAGACTTCATTGAAGGTGTAAAGAACAGGTTAACTCCATATATCCTTCTGTGGTGCGTCAACTTTTGATGACTTGTAAAAAGGCTGATATGTGTGGTCTAACTCTGTGTTTGCAAAATTCCATAATTTCTAGGAAGCGGAAGATGTCTGGTTTTGGGCACCGTGTTTACAAGAACTATGATCCCCGGGCAAAGGTCATCAAGAAACTTGCGGAAGAAGTATTCTCAATTGTTGGCAGGGATCCTCTCATAGAGGTGGGTATTTTAAATGTGAATTGAGGTGCAGTATTGATTAGAAACTGGATATGATAATGTAATTCATCCTTAAAACCAGTTGTAATTATTGAATTCGGAATTCTTTTATATGAAAAATTTATTTCACAGCTGATGAACATCACATAAAATTCAAGAATGCAGAAACCAAGTATTCCTTGTTCTGAAAAGAATATGGAAATCCAGTTATTAGGAAAATTTATTAGGAATTTAGGATGAAGTTCTTACCTCTCTATCTCTTGAGAATAGCTAAAACAATTTCACTATGAGGTTTACAGAGACAAAAACTTGCAAAGGATATCTGAGCGTTACCTGGCCATATAGAAGTACCCTACCTTCGCTCCTTTATCTTCTATATGGATCAAGGGTCAAATGAGATATGGCTCCCAGTGTGAGGATGAAAAGAAGTAATTGTAATGGATGAGGGCCAGAGAACTGGTTTCCTCTTAGGGCCCTAGTGGAGACTAAATTAGTTACATGAATGCATGTGGCCATGACCCCTTCCTAGCAATTTTGTTCTTTCGTGAATAGACATAAAGGTGACTACCCTTTGGGCCCTTGATTATGCAGTTAGACAAAGTTATGTTCTTAACTAATGAAGTCCATTTACAATTTAGGCAATATTCATCACATAACATCCGTCTTCAAAACATAGAAGTACACTTGTGATTAATTTCATGTGTGCCACAGCAGACACTTTTACATAGAGTTGTGTTCGGTTCGATTTGGGCAATGCCTGTTTGCTACTGATTTTGATGGCTGTTATATGAAAATTTCATGAGTAGCTACTGAATTAACTTTTCACAAGAGTGAATTTCACATCCCTATGCCTGGCTCTCATACATCAATTTCATTCATTTGCAGGTGGCTATAGCTTTAGAAAAAGCTGCCCTATCAGATGAGTATTTTGTGAAGAGGAAGTTGTATCCTAATGTTGACTTCTATTCTGGTTTAATTTATAGGTACAACTTTGAATGACATCTGCAGTTGCCTTCATTTTTATCTTCCTGTTTTCATGTTTGATTGTCTTCATGATTGTATCATTTCTAGTAATTTCAGCATACTCTCCATTATTTTGGTCAGGGCAATGGGTTTTCCAACAGAGTTCTTTCCTGTTTTGTTTGCAATTCCTCGAATGGCTGGCTATTTATCGCACTGGCGAGAGTCTTTGGATGATCCAGATACCAAGATAATGAGACCAGCCCAGGTAAACTTTCAACTCGCATTCTTCTTATACTTCTTTCTTTTAGACTATTAACTAGTGGATGTACATTTTCTTCTTGTGATTAATATAAATTACGCTAGAATTTACCACAGGTTTTTCCCCATAGTTTTTTATATTAATTTCGTAAAGAATAAAAAGAACATGTAGCTTTTCTGGTCGCTGATGAAATAAATGTTACACTGCATGCTCTCCCATCTTGCCTAATTTCCGATAGCAAGATTAAAGGAAATTCAGGGGAAAATTGAAGGGGTTTCTGCTGAGCCTCAGCAATCAAAACTGTTTATGCATTTTTGTTCAGGATATATAATTACAAAAACTATCCCTGAGATTTGGGGTAATTACAAAAAACCCAGAGAAGATTCAAAATTACCAAAAAAAAAAAATCGGAAACTGTAATATTTTTACAAATGTAAAGGGGAGTTTGAAATGTTTTTGTTTATGGGGAGTAAAGTGAAATATAGAAAACCTTAAAGGGAATTTCTGTAATTTTCAAAAACCTCTGGGTTTTTTTGTTGTTACCTCAAACTTGGGGCTAGTTTTTGTAATTATCCATTTTTGTTCTGATCAACTTACAGAAATGAGAACCAAGTATACTGTTATGTGCTTTCTCGACGATGTTAACATTTTAATGTTGGTTCTATTTTTCAGGTGTACACTGGCGTCTGGCTCCGGCATTACATGCCACTGAAAGAACGGATGATATCAACAGAAGAGGATAAATTGGGTCAAGTTGCAGTCTCCAATGCAACCAGGAGGCGTTTGGCTGGATCCGGGGCCTAGTCTCTTAAAACTGTCGACATCAGATTTCTCTCATGTTAGATGAAATAACATATGATTTTATGGGGTTTTGGTGCATTTTGCATAAACGGATGGGATTGTATTCGTTGTTGGAAGACATCTTAGACTGATATTTATAAGCGTTTGCATACAGCATAAAAGTGTAAGTTGTATTGATGCTACAATTGATAATTGAGCAATAATAATGATCACCATGTTGATCCTCTTTCCAGAATCATCCTATTTGAGCTCGGGTTGCAGATTTGATGTAGTTGCATCTTCTGGTTGTTCTTCTTTAATTAGGGCCATTAAGAGAAATTCTGAAGAGCTCCTTTTATCAGTTCTCACTGAGGTAGATGGCGATTTTTTGTTTCAATGGCTGATTGATATGTTGGTAACAATGTAGGTGAAATTGCAAGCAATTACAATAATTCTTGGAGGAATGATCAATTGAAACGTATGTTAAGTTGTTAACAATGGGGGACTTCCATTTCTTGTAGAATGGGACTTGAAAATATTATTAGTAATATTAAAGATAGGTTTTGGAAATGAAATAAGATGCATACATGCATTTTGTCATTTTCACCCCATATTAATTTTTTAATGAAACAAGGTGGTACTTCAAACAAGGGATGGTAGGTCATTATTGGTGGCACTATAGACACACATACTCTGCTGATGAAGACTACAAAGGCACATAATAATGTAATATTCTTCATGCAATGCAGTCTGGTTAGAACCCATAAGCAATGCAGTCTGGTTAGAACCCATAACGAGCAACCAAACTTCAATTTTACTCTCTTCCTGATAAGTAGAAATGATATTATCTCCAATAAGATTCTCATATGGTCCAGTAAAATCAGTAACAAGACAAAAATTTTATGGAGTATAATGTGTGAGCTTGGAGAAGTGTATATTTGTGCTTGCAAAATTAATAAGACACTTCCATATACAAGCATCCATGATAGATTTTTCGAAAAAACTTTTGGTTTATAAAGGTAACTTAAAAACAAAGGCATTTTCTATACAAAATCAAATTTCACATAATTTTACCACATTTATTTCTCCAGTTGCAACAACTGTATCCTTGCTGTTCATCCAACTTTGTATCCAGCCATCTCAGCCTCGCGGCGAATTTCCTTACACTTGGCTAACCTCCCAGAAGCCATATAAATTCCAATCACGTCCCTGTAAATATCGTAAGTCGGTGTAAAACCAGATTCCTTAAGTTTAGAAAAATATCTACCAGTCCTTGAGACATCATTCAAAGCAACAAAAAGCTTTATCAGCACACGATAAGCCGGGAGATCCAGCAGACAATTTGAAGACTCCATTTCCCACACAACGGCCATTGCATCCCTATATTTATTCTCCAAATACCGACTCTGTATCAGAGTGGTATACATGACTACACTAGGAACACTACCCGACTTTTTGAACCAATTGTATAACGCCTCCAATATATCAAACTTCCCCAGCTTCGTGCAAACCTTCATGATAGCTGTGCAGTCCTGCTGAGTCAGTTTAAGATCATCTCTTTTTGCAAGCTCCTCCAACAAAGGCAAAACGAGCGTTCTTTTATCAGGATTTTTCCCGATTTCTAGAATTAGTTTAGCGTACACGCTCGGGTCCAACATTCTTTTACTTTCTGTGGCGGCTGAGAGTAGCCTCCAAGCAAGTTTCAAGTTTCCTCCTTTAATGAAACCCTTCACCATCGCCTCATAAACACTCCGGCTCGCCAAGCTGATGAATTTATCCAAGTCAAAAGGCATTTTCAACTCATGCGCCCTCGCCAAGACTTCAACCGTCGAAGCAAGGACCCGATCGTCGGGAAACAAATGAGGCTCGTTCTGAATCCAACAAAAAACATGTAGAGCTCGATCGGGAAGGCCCATGTGGCCCAATTCCCGGACCGTCAGCGATAAGGACCCTTTTCGAAGAAAACGGGTCCACTGGTCGAGAACTATAGACACATTATCCTCGGGAGGAAGGCTTCTAATGTCCCTGGCTAAGCTAATCAAGAATGCTGGATTCTTGTAAATCTGATTGGATACGGGCTGTCTTGCAGAACAAGCAAGATGAGTTCTGATTATGTTCTTAGGCGTGGGGAATCCCAAAGGTCGAATCTTGTGAGGGAGAGGGAGTGGGAGAGGCCTTTCTCGGCTCGATTTTCCGGGCTTCTGTGGAACCCTTCCCTGGAAAAGGGATGAAATTGCTTCAATCTCATCTGACTCCCAAACTACATTTCCATCATAACTGTCATGAACATTATCTTCAACATAATCACGCCGAAGGGCAGCTGAATCAGAATCAGAAGAAGGCCCTTCACATGGAACAGGATGGAAGTCAGGTGGAAGCTCGGTTCGTCGACGATGACGAAGGTTCTTGGGAAGCTGCGGTTTTTTATGGTTGAAGTTTTTGCTGTCAGAGCGTGATGCAAATGCTATTCCACGTGACAATCTAGTAACAGTACTGAATTTAGAAACTGGATATGAAAACAAAGAGCAGCTTAAGCTCTCCATTTATCAAAATTAAACAATCAGCAAAGTTGTCGGGTCCGTATCAAATCAATATGACAACTTCTAACAGGCATTTCATCAAACAGCTTGTGGTTGTTACATAGTTACACGCTCACCTCTTGCTTTTGATAAGATATCTCTGTGAAAAACTGTAGATATTAGCCAGAAAACACAAAAAAGACCTCGCAGAGATGTATGATCCGGTTTGTCTACCCTTTCATGACATTTTTCTCCAGGACACGAGGAGCTAAAGAGGGAGAGAAGGTACTTCAAGCGAATTCTATGCAGTCCAATTTCTTTAGGTCCCGTTTAATTTTGTAAGATTGGCATGATGCATTGTTTAAATTCTGGGATTGTAGGCCTGTGGCTCGTTGGATGTCACTGGGCCTGGATAGTATTTAGATTTTTAAAGTGTTTCCAGATGTGTTGTCAAATGGGCCTTACGGGCATACAGGCTGGCCTGCTTATTGTTTTTTTTTTTATCTGAATACATTTTTTTGTTTTTTGTTTTGTATGGGGCTTTACATAATGTAAATGTAAAACAACTTTGTAAAAACTTTACAACACAACGTTGGTATGAGGTTTATATAATTTCGAAAATTTGACTTGTACTCCGACAGTGGGTCGTTTAGCCCAAACTTCAATAGAATTAAGGATAGATTTGTATATTATCGGCCCATTTAAACTAATCCATTTATTCCGAAACCATTAGGGCCGACCCAAAATTATTAAGGTCATCTTATTTAACATCTCTAAGACTACTAATATTTATGGATGTCCTATTTTATTTTGTTATATTTATTCTTATATATTTAGCATACTATTTCACTTTATTATACTTGGCAATATTTTTAGCATAATATACGTTATACTTATTTTACTTAGTTTATATTTTTAGGTTATTATACTTAGACCATGTACAGTATCCTGCGCTACTTTGACGCAAAATCTATATTTCATCTTCAGCCAGGGGCGGAGCTTAGGGCTGTAAGTAAACAGAGCGTTCGGCAAACAGCTCATGAATATGCTCGGATAACGTTCGTTTATTTAGTTAAGTGAGCATAAATGAACACATTTTGAGGCTCGTGTAATAAACGAACAGAGCTTGAACAATTCTATACTCGTTTACTAAAAGCTCGTAAACAAGTTTGTTTAGTGTTCGTTTATAAATGTTCAAGAACAAGCTCGTATAATATATTTTTAGACTTGTTCGTGAACAAACTTGTTAAGGGCTCGACTAATAGCTTGATTATTTTAAATAAAGAATTAAAAATATTTTATTTTAATAAAATGAAAAAGACTTAAAGCCCTTAAGATACATAATACTCCCTAAACCCTATCCTAATACGTAATAATGATAATTCTCATTAAATAAGCTCTGGCCCATATTTTTTCACTATTTCTAAAATATAGTTTGGCAGACTTGTCAATTGTTTGGTTAGTTACTTAGTTTATGTGTGTTTATTTTTTGACAATAATTTATATTTATTTTCATCGATAAGTTTGAAAAATGTTTGTTTGTTTATCGTTCACCAAAAAAGTTAATTTTTTTGTTTATTTGTTGTTCGCGAACAAAGTTATTAATTGTTCACGAACATATTGAACACGAACTCAAAACGAACACGTTCACGAACATGTTCACAAACACATTCAAGCATTAAATTTTTTTATCAAGCCGAACACGAACAAGTTTTTTTAAAATCGAATCAAGCTCAAGCCAAGCTTGAACATGTATAAAATTAAACGAACATATGGCAAACAAGTTAAAGCTCGGCTCGGCTCGGATCGTTTACACCCCTAGCGGAGCTAGACATATGACTTTGGGGGGGCTAAATCAATAAAAAAATAATATTTAGTACTAAAAATTATTATTTAAAAATAAAATATACATAAAAAAATTTGATTTTCAGAAAATTTGGGGGGGCTTACACAAGGAGCATACGCCCCTGTCTTCAGCAGTCTGCACTATTTTCTGCATTAAAAAAGAATATTCTATAAGATTCTTTCTTTAATTAGTTTCATATTGATTTTTATTACTTTATAATTAATAAAAAAATATTATATAAGTAATTTTATTTAGTATAATATTTATTAAATTTTTTATCTTTGAAATCAATCAAATTGAAAAAAATATAAAACTTAATGAAATCAATTTAAAAAAAAATATAACATGCAATTGAATTAGTTTTAATTTTTTTCCTACTAATTTCAAATTAACAAAAATACTTTTTTAAAGAAATTAAAATTAAGGAAAAAATTTAAAGTAGCGCATGAACAATGCATTGCCATTTGTAGCGTTGTACTGTTCAAATCACAGAATAGGGCGAGATAATCTAGCGTTGTGCTGGACTCCGAAAAGTGACGCCAAACTCCACTTTGGTGCTGTGCTGGAGCTGGTCTTAGAACTATATATATTTTTTACTTGGGAAAATATATTTTTCGGTTATGTAACTTGAATTACTTGGAGATTTAGTCTTCTAAATAGTGACCTTTAAATTTTAATCGGAATTGTATAATTTTACCGTAATTGCTAACTAAGACTGATGAGTGCTAATCTGTCTAAGAAATTTAGGAATTTTGCGATTTCACGCGAAAAAATGACATGTCAAATCACCAAATTTTGACACAAATTTTGGTGATTTTAATGGTAATTTTGGCGCCAAATCGCCAAAATCCATATTTTTTTGACATGTTTGCTTTTGACCAGTCATAATCAGCAATTTCTGTGAAAGTTACACAATTTCAGTCAAAATACGACCAATTGTATAAAATTTTAAAGATATTGGACTAAAATTTAAATTTGACTACTTAGAGGACTAAATTTCAAAATAGTCCAAGTTACAGGACCAAAAAAATTATTTTTCCTATTTTACTTACTTTATATTTTTAGTTTATTATGTTTAGTACTATATTACTTATATTGTATATTTAGGACTACATGAAATATAAAAAAAGGACATCAATGAAAACTAAATTATAAGCCCTCAAAAAGTAGGTTTAGAGTATTTATATATAGTAAGACAAACAAAAGAAACACGAGTTTCATAACAAAATGCAATCTTTATTTTCTTTTACCATTAAAAAATAATAAAAATTGGGATAAAAATTGAGCTAGTTGAGCAAAGCAGACAAGAATTCATTCCAGGTATCAGGAACCCCACTGAGACACCAATGGCTGCAGTCCATGTCCCTATGACCTCCATGCCCATAAACAGAAGGGTGTCCATCTATTCTTAGTTGTGAAAGTGTGGTAACATTAAGCAAATAGACTGGTTTACCCATTCCTCTCAGTATTTTCTCCAGCACCTGTTCTGCTGGAAGAGGGCTTCCTGGTCTTTTCAGTGGTTGTGTTTGTCCCTCACAATTTTTAGCATTTGAGCCTTGCCCACTGCAACAAATTAATGAAATAGAGATTATTATTTAAGCTTTATATATGTAATATGAGGAAAAAATATAGTTTTTTCGGTCCTCTAAGTAGTCACTACCTTTAAATTTTTATCCAATATCTAAATTTTGACATTTTGTCCAATTTTAGCTGAAATTGTGTAATTTTACAATAATTGTTAACTAAGTCGATGAGTGCTAATGTGTTTAAGAAATTTAGAAATTTTGATGATTAGACATAAATTTGACAAGTCACATCAGCAAAACCTGACACACAAAATTTGGGGATATTAATATTTTGGCGGCAACTTTTGCGTCAATTCACCAAGATCCCCAATTTTTTTGACTTGTATGCACCTAACCAGTCGTAGTCACCAATTTTTGATAAAATTACACAATTTCAGTCAAAATATGATTGTCTGTCCAAGTTTTAAATGATATTGAACTAAAATTTAAACGTGACTACTTAAAAGACTAAATCTGTAAACATTCCAAGCTACACGACCAAATAAATTATTTTCCCTATAAGTATGTATTGTCCGATTTTGACTGCAATTGTATAAGTTTACCTGGCATGATCAGGAGAAACGCCCTGGAAGAAGACTTGAGTTTTGGTTGGATCCACATTTGAATCAATCCATTTAGCCCATGTATTTAGAGCTTTCTCATATGCAGTCAAACGGTCCATGTCTTTGACTGTATTATTCCCATCCACAATCCAATCCCAACTGAAAAATTAGATCCAGAAGAAGCAAACATGAGAGACTAATTAAGACCTGATCGATTATTTAAATAAAACATAAGTTACTTATTAATTTGATATTATTGATTTTAATGTATAAAAGTAATTTGTTTATATTTTATATATAGTTTGGTATAAAAATAGGCTTACGGTTGTTTCCTGCCAGTGTGAAGCCACCAATGCCAAGAGTCGAAAATAAGAACATCCATCCCTCCCCAAATTTTGCTAGTGCTTATTGAATCCAGCTTTAGAACCCTACCTCTTGCCTCACTTACTATATCCACTAGGAACGCATTACGGTAGAACAAAATCGATGCATCGTAATCCTGCCAACATTATTATTAATCAACTAATTAATGTGACATAAAAAAATAATACAAAAAATATTGTACACGTGATATTCAACTGAAATACTATGTAAACTTACGGGGAATGTAAAATTGGAAAGGCCGTTTACGGTCCGCGAGATGTACTTAGCCTGTGGTAGTGCTACGTGAAGCATGCAAGTGAGAGATTGCCATTGGTTAAGACTCAGCGAATCTCCCACAAAAATGAGCCGCTTCCCCTTCAATTTTTTCAAAAACTCCACACCATTGAACCTATAATTACATAAAACAAATATGTTGATTTAGTAGCAGTTAGACATATATATTCTGAAGAAATTGTAATTCGAATTGAATTTTATCGCATCGAAATTAATATGTATTTAATATATTACACTTATGTGATTGGTTCTTTAAAACAAATATCAATAAATTAACGCACTTAGTATGTGATTAGTTCGATATAGTTTGATGTGCTATAGATAAATATTCTTTATATATTTAATTAAATGGATATGTATTGAAGTGTATTTAATTTTATGCATATAGAGTGAAATACAATGAACTGCATTGTCATTAGTTAAATATCTTTTTGCTTCCATAAGCTTTCATAGTTTTTTAATAAAATAATGAAAGTTCTCACGCTAATAATTAATGTTCCACATGTACATAATAAATGATTTTAGGCTGAATTCTATCCATATTGTCATATTGATGAGATATTAGGCAATATTAGAGGGCAATGAGTAACAAAATTAAAATCAAAGTCATTGTCAAATTAAGGAAAGGAAAGAAGAAAAATTGGACTAAATCCATGAAAAGAACTCTACACCAGAAAATTGATCAATATCATCGTCTACTTTTTTCTTTGAGAAATTTAATATTCGTTTAAATTAAATTTGAATTATTTGTGGTTGAACATTAAGTACACGCAAAGGAATTCCTTTGCTTAATAGGTTGTACTCTCTTTTGTGGTCCTATGTTAGGGCTACTAACATATGATAATTAATGATAAGAGTTCTCAAAAGCAGTCCGGTCCAACCAACCCAGTAATAGAGTCGTGCTGGACAACAATTTCATAGATCCAAAAAAAATTGGGCTTATTTGGCCCAAAAAGCCGATCGGAGGCCGATCGGTCCAGTGACCCCGATACAAATTACTTGCATGGCATTGGCCGAGCTCTAGCTCTAAAAATAGCGGTTCCGGCCAGAGTTGGGCCGATTTTTCCCTTTGGCCTGGTAGGCCAACATCAAGCTAACTTAGTCCGACCATTTAACAGCTCTAATTAATAATGATTGTATTTTTTGAGAGGATAATTAATGATGATTGTGAGGTACAAATGACTTGGGCGAATGGGACAATGTGGTTTGTATTTGGAAATAGTAGAAGTTAGTTATTCATTGACACTTGAGATAAACAATGCAGAAGAAATTGTGAATGGTCACAAGCATAATGCTGTTCGAATTTCCCATCACATTGAAAGGAAAATTAAGATAATAAATTTGCTGACTTATTTTCAACTTCTATTTAAATGTGACAGAGGGGTACGGTGCATATGTTCAATGAGTTTAATCTATGCACACATTGTAACTCAGCAATCAAGATTTTACGTTTTTTTATGTTGATTTCCAATCAGTACAATCGACTATATATGGGACTTTAATATCACACTCGATCATTAAATTTGCTATTAAAAAAAGAAAATTATATGTTTTCTCTCGAACATTTTAAAAGGAGAAAAGAAAGAATACATATTAAAAAAATACAATTATTGAGAAAGAAAAAAATAAAGGAAGAAAGAAAACAACCACATAGGTACTTCTTTGCAAGCTCCGAAATCAGCCAAAAAAAACACTTAGGGTACATTTGGATGGGAAGATTTGGGAGGGGATTTGGGAGGAGGGATTTGAAATCCTTAGCTAAATCCACACGTTTATTTTTAAGATATAAATCCAAATCAATGGATTTCAAATTTTTCTTTAAGTTTTAGTTCATTTTCAAAGGATTTCAAATTCCTCCCAAAACCTAGTCATTTGAAATCCATTCTTTTTGTTTTTCTCTTCAGATGGGATCTTCTATTCCAAAACCGTGTTTCATCACCGTGTGGATGATTGACACGTGTATTACACTTACCATATAGATTTTCAAGCACAAATCAAGCAGAAATTGTAGGGTTCTATATGGTAAGTGTAATACACGTGTCAATCATCCACACGGTTGGAATAGGAGATGAATCACGGTTTTGGAATAGAAGATCTCATCCATTTTCCCTTTATGCTCACTTGCATATTTACACACTTACACACATTACCTACATTTACACACACTACACACATTTGCACACACTCCACACAATGCATACATTTAAACACACTGCACACACTACACACACTTCACACATTTACACACATTGCACACATTACACACATTTACACGCACTGCACACATTTACACACACACACTCTACACACACATTTACACACACTACACACACTACACACATTTACACATACTACACATATTTGCACACATTTACACACACTGCACACATCTACAAAATATCAAGATTATATCTTTTATTTTTATTTATTATATATCAATTAAGATAATAAATAGAGCTTCTAATTTTTTTTTAATCAAAACTTACAATGGATTTGAAATCCTTACACAAATCCACATCATCCAAACAAGAGATGAATTTTAAATCCAGTGACTATGAAATTCATTCATTTGAAATCCCTTGGAATTTCAAATCCTTCCATCCAAATGGGCCCTTATATAACACAAAACCTAGCTCGTTTTGTCATCAATTTCTTGAAATCTTTCAATCTCAACAAACTAAATAACCAACAAATAAAAAAAAGAAGAAAAAAGAGCCAAAATATCAAAAAATAAAAGGTAAAGAATAAGTAAATAAATGAAGACAAGTTTTAAATTAAGAGCAAACAGTCCCCCACCCCCCAACCCCGCCCCCCTAGAATTTTTATTTTTAAAATATATTTTAATATATATTTTGTATATATAATATATATTATAATATAATTTTTATGTATTTTTATATTATATCTAACATTTATAAATTGATATAATAACATTTGTAGATAATATTTTGTAAATATATTATAAATATATTTTTCATTTTTTCATTTAATTTAATTTAAAATGGGACAGAACGGGTCTCCATGCTCCGTTCTAAACACGGGACAGGTCTGGGTCTTTATCAACTGTCTCAATGTCATCCCTAGTTTTCATGGTCCCATTTCTCTAATATCCTAAAACATGTATTAATATATATTTTCTTAATCACATCATCTTTTTGTTTATTATAACCACTAAGCCGTCCGCGACCACCTTAAGCCGCACATATGATTTTACTTAGTAAAACCGTAATTTAAAATAAATATTTAGTAAAACCATATAAAACGTAAAATTTAATTTGAAATTAGAAAAACAAACAACTGAACCGCAGCACAATCACTCCGCACACTCTACATACAACATATCCTCCAAGCCTTAAAACACAACATAGCACCAAAAGCTAATTAACAAACAATTTTTTCATGAAACAATCTATCTGTCAATCATTAAATCATCACCATCAACAACGAAATTAAACAAGTTGTACTAAAACGTAAACCTCGAAGCTGAGTTATAAAAAAAATAATGTACTAAGACGGCGGCACAGTATCCGTACCTCGGCAATTTGCATCCACTCGGCTGCCATCTATACTTGCTGTACTCCTTGTCCGGCCGACCGTTCTTCCGACAATCGAACTGACGTTCGATGAACGGACACTGCGACGATTCATAGAGAGGATACGAGTTGTCCAAAACCCAACTTCCTTGGAATATATCACACCCGTTTTGCACAAGTTTTCCATTCACATAATTGGTCCAAACAGAAATTGTAAGAACAATAACAAATGCAGCAAGAAAAGAACAGTACCCCATGATAACAGAAGGGTTAATTTAATTTATATATGTTGAGGTCTAGGAAATAGTTTTGCTAGCTAGTATATATATAGTGTATTTAGGGGGGCAAATTAGGAAAAAATAAGTATTTATGGAGTGAGTGTGAAATGAGTAAGAAATTTTAATTAGGTGGAGAATTTAATTTGCTCATTTTTGAAATAGAGAATAATGAGTTAAATTTATTGAGTTTGGGTTTGCTAGATATGGGTGGATTATATCAACTCTATTTTGGATGTTGGCAATTTTGTTTAACTGTTCCGAGTTGGGAAAATTCTAGCCCCATCCGATTGCAACACTATGCTAAAATTAAGTGAAATTGTCAAAATTGTCATTTGTAATAGTTGTATATTGTTTGAATAATCATTATCGAAATGATAAGATGGCAAAAAATATTTGTTAAAATTGGTAACATTGATGGCCAAGTAAGAAGTGAAAGAATATTGGTATTTCAGTAAAATTGTTAAGAGTATGAAATTCTTTATAATGGGAATATTTTAATATTATTGTAACTTAATATTTGTAATCAGATGTAACTTTTGGCTATGTTATTTTTTTCCCACTAATTTTCTTGGCAAGTCAAGATAATCTTGTCACTTAATTTGACACTTATCATGTAATAAATACTAAGTAATCAACCATATATTCGACTTATATCATGACTGACTTGGACACGGACACGGTCACTCGAAATGTGAGATAATAGGAGTCTGGTTGGCATTCTCATAATCTCCATTATATTATTAAATGATTCAGTTCAAAATTTAAAGTGCGATTCGAAAACTTTATGCCAGATATCACTAATTTTGTCAAGATTATTAAATTATGTGAATTAACCAGATTAGCAGAAAATAATTGCAGGTTTATATAATAAAATTGGAGTAATATTCATGTAGGGTCAAAATTCTAATTACCCATGCATAACAAGTCAGATTTCTCCAAGATTGTGATTCATAATGATATGGATTTAATACCTAACCCGACTATGACCCGACTGAAACCCGAATTATGGACCATTGACAGCGCCCTACAGATAACATGAAGATAATCAAGAATCCTTGGGTATCAATTTGTTGCTTTCAAGTTTCAACCTATAATGGAGAATGACTCATTTATCTTCTCGACGACTCGACTTCATCTAATGTACGTGGAGGGTTTTTGTTAGGACGGCCCTAATTAGTTTCTTTGATTTCACATTAGTTCCCAATTATTTCACACGTAGAGATGTCAATGGGTCAAGTCCGGACCCGAGACCTATCCCATTTAGGTAGCAAAGGATCCAAACCCATCTCCTCCAAACTCATACCCATCTCTAGCGGGTAAGACCCGCCAGGCTCATTAGATCCATATATCATATATTTAGACTTAATTTGTATATGATTTCTTTCATGATACTACTACAAAAAATTGTGTGAAATGAGATATGCAATTATGCGGATATATAAGTTGTCAAAATAAACATGATAAATAAACTAAGAAAAGAGTTTCATTCTCAATAAAAGAAACACAAAAACCATAAAATACTATATATATATATATATTAATTATGCGGGCTGGGTCTAAGTCGGGTCCCACTAAACCCATTGTCCGGCACAGACCCATCCGGGTCATAAACCCATTACCAATGCATGCTCATTGCTCATCCCAGACCCATTTACTTGTCCCAAACTCGTTCCAAATAAGACAGGTTCGGGTCGGGTTTGGTTCTTACCCCGGGCCAATTGAAATCCCAGTCACACACATGCTAATAACAAGTTCAACATGTGTTGATATACAAGCTCTATGATATACATCTGTTTATGTAATGTATTTGTTGCAATACTAAAAATCACCAGCCTCAGAGCATGGGATATGAACTAAAAGAGAAGCAAGTAAGAGATACAATAAACTTCGCTAAGTATACGTATATTCAACCTACATGTGTGCCTTCCTCAGCCACCTTAGCCCTGAAAGTTTGGGAATATTAATCCGAAGAAGCCCGTCCCTGCACCAGCAACAATAGTAAGTAGTGGCTAGAGATGCTAATGTGGACTACCAAGGCTAAACAACAAAACTTGATTCTCAAAAACACCATTGTTGTGGAAATGTAAACCTAGTTGAACAAGCATATCAGATATCTCAAATATTAACCGATTGTCTATCAATGCTATTATTAGTAGGGATAATTACAAAAATCCCCCTAAGGTTTGGACTAATTACAAAAAAACCAAGAGGTTTTTGAAAATTACAAAAAAAACCCTTGAGTTTTGATTGTGTCTTAGATATAAGGGGGTAACTGTAATATTTTGATAAACCTAAGAGGGGCTTTGGAAATGTTTTTTGCATATGAAGGGGGAAAATGTAAGACTCATCAAACCTAAAGGTTTTTCTGTGATTTTCAAAAATCTTTGGGTTTTTTTTGTAATTAGACCGAACCTCAGGGGTGTTTTTATAATTATCCCTTATTAATATGCAGTTCATTAAAATATTTAGATCATCAATATAAATTCATCATCTATACAAAAATAAAGAAATGCAAATTAGACACTATGAATAGTTATTGTGTAATTATCTTGACAACACCCACAGTGAATGATGACTTACACCATGACAAGCAACATATGCAACCACGGTTAAAAGCTGAAACTTACTGAATTTGGGCAGAAACGCTCTCCTTATTTGCATTAGTGGGAAGGGGCCATACAATTCGATATGGTCCCCGTAAAATTTCCCTTCTGTGATAAGACGAGGATGACTTATTTGTACTTGCCGCTCCACAAGACCAGTTTGACCGGTTGCCAGTTACAATCAAGCTGTCAGAGATGATATATATCATTAGGCATAAATGAACATGGATTAAAAGTACCATCTCATTAGGCACAAATATATTAGTGATTTACTATATACGAGTAAGAGAATATATATATATATATATATATGCATGTAGATCAGATATACCCAATCTAGATTTTAAATAGTAAAAATGTTAACATGGAAACCAGTTATAAAGATGAAACCTTGCTTACCTATGGTCGTCAACCTCCACCCTTATGTTGTCAATACTGACACCGGGAATTTCTAATGTAACAATATAATTGTATCCAGATTCTACAACATCCATTCTTGGTGACCACTCAACTCCTGTGGGATAAGTCAAAATTAACAAAAGAAATGTATTATTGTTTTAACAATACGGTCAAAATCACTGAAAACACATATTTTCTGAAGAGAACATGTAGACAAGCTATGATATTGAATATTTTAACATCAGCACAAACCATGTCACCAGTTTAGTGTATTTACAAATACGAGCAGTGGAAGTGTCGGACTGAAAACTTATTTGTAGACTCTAGTTCTGACAGAGAGAGAGAGAGAGAGAGAGGGCCAATGGTTTTTCCACATTCGAATTACGGTAACAGGTTGAAGATAACAAAAAGTGAATATAAAAAAGTAAGAGATGCTAAACTCCTGCCTGAGAATTGAATATGCAAACAACTTATTTACTCACCCTTTGATGCGAAGTTATTTGTCCTTTCCTTAGTGTGGAACTGTGGCTGCCCACATTTTTTATTTGGCCTGGAAAACATGGGAGCTTCTGGAGAACATTCAGTATATTTGCAACCTTGAACCTTAGACTGGATCCCTTTAACACTTGGAATACCAGGCTCCACCTGAGCGGGTCTAGAAAATGCGGGTGGTTCAAGAGCATTAGACCCCTTGTTTCCACAACCAGAGGATTTCAAAGGCGTGCCAGGTTGCATATAGGTTCCCTGTGCAAGGTAAAAAAACGAATTATGTTACCACATCCCTAAGATGGATCCAATATGAAGACCATCATTGATATCTTTTACACCTGTTCAATTGAAGCCGGTCTCATGTAGCACCCTTGAGAAGTAGACCCTTGCCGAGCAAACAATGTTCTGTTGTCATATCTCCGGATGACAGAGTTCAGACTGTTGCTACAGCTCTAAAGATACGAATGCAAGTGACAAGTCAAAAGTATGTAAAAGAAATTAGATATAACAAAATCAAGAAAGAGAAGAAGCAGAAAGACACAAAAAGTTCATATTGCACATGCTAAAAAGAAACAATAATTGAATATTATTCTATATAAGGTATCCGAAAGGTACTTGGAGAAACTCAAGAAACACAAATAAAGTGAAATAGTCTATGCTGTAATGATCATCAGTGATTCCCTATGCTAGATGAGATATTGCAATAAATCGTGCAAACTTACATGGTGGATACCTCAGTTATGCTACCACTGTGGCGTTTCTCAAAAACATGTGATGCTGCATTTACTTAGGGATTGTAATAAGTTGCACGATTTAATGACAGTGTGTCTGGTGTGCTCATTGCTCGCATATTCGACTTTAACAAGTTCCTCATGGCAAGAAATTTTGAATTTTTTTCTTTTTCAACAACTTCATGTTCAAACACAGGAGAAATGGTGAACGGGAATTCTTTTAAGATATGCAATATACATTCTGTTTCAATGTTTTAAATGTAGATTAGGCTTAAAACTAATCCATGTCTCTTATATAGTTATCAAGTCTAATTTTCTTGCATATTCCATTCACAGTGGGTTCTCCTTTCCCAATTTAACCATTTTGAAGAATCTGGGACATTTGACTTGTGAGTAAGTTATTAGGTGCACAGGGTGTGAATGCATTTAGTCAGAAAATATCCTTGTAATCTTGATTGCAGGGTATACATTCAGGGCCATGCAATCGCAAACCCTTGGCACCGTTCCCAACTACAATATAAAGCTAGCCCCTTAGTCTATGGGACCAGATTTCGTGTTTCACTTCCTATTCCACTCTATTGGATGATTGACATGTGTAAATTAATCTAAGAAATCAATACATGTTTATCATATAAACACTTGCCAATCACCCAATAGAGTGGAATAGGAAATGGAATGTACAAAGTATCTCATGCCTAAGTCCACATCCATTGTATATGTTGATTGCTTTTTGCTATTAACTAATAACCATAGAAGTTACAGAATTATACACATTGTAAATGTTGAATTTCTATAGTTCTATGCCACATTCCAGAAATTAATTATCTAAATGACACAAGCAAAACTTCATCCCAGGAACAAATAGTTAAGAATCTAAACCGTCAATGCACAAAAAAAAATCAATTAACAGGGGAATATACATTTACAGAGGCGGAAGCTAATAAAAGAAATTACACAAGAAGCACATATCTAATTTGATCATCAAATAAGGTTAAAACTATAAATAAAGTCAAAACCAAACAACACCAAATTTCCAGTTCTTTTTAATTCTTCTTTGGCATATTAATATCAATAATTTCTCCATTCAGCTTCAGGTTCTCGCTAACATGAAGGAAGATTTCAGTACACAACCAAAAAGCCTAAGGGGTCCTCAAAATCAAGGCATCACAGCAATTGAAGAAGAAAACAAGTGAATAGATATTAAAATCATAACAAATCCTAAACCTGAAATAATACAAAAAGAAACCCTATTTCCGTTGTATACAAACCAAAACAGCCAAAAATCAACATCGAAACCTTTAACATAACTTTATCCACTGATATTTCTAAGTAAATAGACGGAATACTATGCAATAAACTTTAGCAACTACCATGGGGAAAACGTGGGTGGCAGTAGCTGAAATATCTTCATGAGAAGCTAAATGGGCAGCAATAACATTCGCTCTTCTTCGCACAACTTGAGTCTCCATTTGATAAGCACTTCCGTTAACTAAACCACACAGCAAATCCTGCAGAAGGGGTTGCCCACATAATATTTATTCCTGGAGTCGAACTCAATTTAAGGAGTGTTTGATTGTGGATATTTTTGCCTTTGAGATGATGATGACGATGATGATGATGTGAAGTATAGATTTTTTGTGGAGAACAATTTGCCCAAAAAGAACGAAGGAGAGGCGATAAAGTTATAGAGAAAAAAAAAATATCTCCCTCCAAAATATCGGGCATATATATCTTTGAACACAAAAACTAATGTCGCCGTCTAACGGTCGATTTGACATTAAACGGATCACCCGCGGATCCGCAAGATTTCCGTAATATTAAGTAATATTAGCGGTGGTGTTGTAGTAGTTTTCGAGAAGTCAGATACAGCGATTTTCAAATGTATTAGTCGCCCTTCTAAAAAGTATTAGTAGTTCTTCCAAATGTATTAGTAGTTTCCTAAAGAGTTTTTAGTATTTCTCCGAATATAGTCTCGAAATGTATTAGCAATCCTCTAAAAAGTATTAGTAGTTCCTCGAAAAAGTATTAGTAGTTTCGAAAAAGTATTAGTAGTTCAAATAAATTAAATTTTTCTCTCGATCGAAATGTATAAATAGTCTTCCGAAAAGTATTAGTCGTCCTTCTAAAAAGTATTAGCAGTTCTTCCGAAATGTATTAATAGTTCCCCGAATATAATTAAATTTTTCTCCGAATGTATTAATAGTCCTACGAAAAGTATTAGTCGTCCTTCTAAAAAAGTATTAGCAGATTCTTCCAAATGTATTAGTAGTTCTTGAAGAGTTTTAGTATTTTCATGAATATACTCATGAAATGTATTAGTTGTCCATCGGAAAAGTATTAGTAATTTCTCGAAAAAGTATTAGTAATTTCCTAGAGAGTATTTTAGTAGTCTTCATGCAACGTATTAGTTTTTCTTATAAAATGTATTAATATTTCTCCATAAAAGTATTATGAGATACTAATACTCGTATCATTTATTGTTTCTTCTTCAAATACCCTGTTCGCATCACATGAAGAAAAACAATAGAGCAAATCTAAAACCATGGATTTCTTTGCTTGCCAAAAACACAACTAAACTAGCCCAAGATGAGATTTCATCGTAAAATTTGTTGTTATTAATCTCCAAATGAGTTAAATTCCATGCTACTCTAGTTAGGAGCTTGCAGGAGAATCTGTTATCACTTAGCATCAAACTATTTATATTTCGTAAAGACCAAAGGCCAATTGGGATTTCACCTGATAAATGATTACCGTAAAGTGGGACGTGCGTGAATGGCCGATAATTTGAAAGTGATTTTGGGATTTCTTCGGTTAAGTTGTTGCTAAAAGCACCCGCACCAAACAGAGTACCTCCAGTACAGAGATTTTCCGGCAAGTTTCCGGTGAAATGATTCTCGGAAACTTCGAATGCTTCGAGTTTTGAGTGATTGCCCATTTCGGGTTAAATTTTTCGCCAGCAAAGAACAAGCCATTTGGGAGTTGGGCTTTTTCTCGTATTTTTTTTTATTGTTCCGCGGATCCGGTCGGTTGTGCGAGTTGGGTAGGATATTTAGATCCGTCTAACGGATCTAGACGGATCTAGATCTAACGGATCTAGACCCGTTAGGCGATCGACAAAGACAAGAGACTAGCTCATCTTTGAATTTCTGAATTGTTGTATTTTTTGGGTAGTTGGGTCTGCAATTACTTGAAACCTTGAATGATGTACACTAGAAATAAATTGTTGGGAAGTGTGATTGTTTAACCTATCATTTAGCTCTTTTTACTTTTGCAAAAATAATGTGAAAATTTTATTTAAAAATAAAAATATATTTTGAGACTATGATTTAATATAAGATGAAAATATAATCATGATAGTTTTGTGATGTTTTGTTAGTATAATAGTGATTAAATGTGATTGATGATTTAAAAATAAGAGAGAGTGATGACTATAATAATAATAGTTGATGTGATTTTTTTTTGTTTAAATTTTAAATAGATGTGATTGATGATTTCAAAAGTAAAATTAAGTGAATAGTGCATTTTTTGAAACTTTCTACAAATAATCACAATTTGAACGAAAATGTTATCCGAAAAATGGAAGACAGAAAAATTTTCTCATAAGCAAGCACTATCTAATTATTCTCTCACCTTCTTCTCTTCTTATTATTCATAATTTATTTGTTTTATGAAACGTTAACTCTAAACATTTTGTAAATGTATTTTGTGAAGGTAACGGGTGGATTCGGTATGCACATTATAATTGCCTTTTGTATTTGGTGTTTTATTCTAAAAACTTTGGAATTACTTTTTAATACATGACCCAAATAGTTTTTTACTCTTTTTTTTTTTCGAACAATAGACTTTTCATAAATAAACTCAACGGAAATACATCAAATCGTAGCCGACTGGCTAGCAACCTACATGACAACACTCTAGCCATGAGGGGAATTGGTTAAACCAATTCATATTCAAATCACAATCGATACCCGATTGGGCAAGTCTCGAACCTAACATTTTACAATGCTCATTAGCCAAAACAAAGGAAACGTGATCAAAAGGATAAAGAAAAAGAAGGATGTCTTGCTATAGTCTTCGCTTCATTGTTGAAAGGCTTCAAATCACGAGCAAATTGACAATATCCCCGTCATCTTTTTCTTCCCGACCATCCTTTAGATACCCAAGTTGAATCCGTAAATTAAAGAATGTCTAATCCCTACAAGGGTTGCTTCCTTGGAGATATTGAGTTCTCCCAGATTGCACCCATACGTAGAGAAGCTTCCCATTTGTATCAGATCCAACCCCTAATCTCGTTTTAGCTCCATCCACAACACTACACTAACCACCAAAAATGGTGATTCTACAATGAGTTGAAAAAGAAACAACAGACCCTCTCCTCCATTAAGCTCTTCCGGTCAGAGCCTATCACGACCGACCGCAACCCTTTAACCCCTGCAGATTCTCGAAATTCCATCCACTTCCTAACCGCCCCATTAATTGTATCAAATTAGGACCAATAGCTTTTATGGAATACCCAAAGGTTTGGAGTCTTCCAAAGCCACCAAAGAATGTAACAAGAAAGGTGAATACGGTTTTAGAGCAAACATTGAAATCCATAAAATACACTTTTTTGCACACGGTTTGACGAGGGCTCTCTTTCTCTTAGTTTCACACAAAAACACCAAACTGGGAGATGAAGTCTTACCGACTCCTTGATTGGGAATTGTACACAGTGGTCCTCCCAATCCTCTACAATTCCACACCATATACCCTCATTGATGGGGTTGGGCCCATTAAGGCGGCCACCTCCACCTCCGTCTCTCGGATAAAAGTTCTCAATCATTCCATCAACTCTTGCTTTTTCATCTCTCCCATCGGCAAACAAAAGCGTCTCATCGTCAAGAAGAGCAAAGCTTCTTTTTTGACCACTCGGGACACACTTAATTCCATCAGAGGTATCCATAAGCTCGAGTTAAGGCTCATTTGATCTTAATTGTTCCCTTTTTCCCTTTACCTCTAACATTTTTCGCTTTTGGCTTATTAGAGTTCCCCGATGTCCGTGGAATTTCCTTTAGAGGAATTCGCTTACCTTCCTTCTTGATAGGGGCTCAAGTTTTCTTTGTTATGTTCCATCAATTGATAAATTCATCAAAGGCACTGCATATCATACCAGGTATTGGAATATCGATACCACCTCTTGAACACCCTTATCCGTACACGACTAAGAATACAATTCCTCTCGGTTCGACCATTCAAATTGTCTTTAGATAATTGCTCTTCTCGGTCCCCGCCTTCCATCTTTCAAGTCTCTCCTTCATTAGCTTCAACCCCTGAATGATGATTTTCTATCCGCCATTCCAAATTGCTTCTTGAATTTCTATTCATTTGTCGGCTAGGTACAAATCGGTGCTCTCAACCATTCCCGGGCCTTCTTTCGAACAGTTTTTCTCAATATCCTCTTTTCGAATTGAACATCCCCTTTCCAAATGATCAATACATCCACAATACACACAAAATCCTAATGATTTTCATATTTAAATTCAACCGGATGGATTGTTCCCGCATTTGATATTGGTGCCTCGAAGAAGAGGTTTGTCTAGTTCAATCTCAACAAGGATTCTCGATATTTCTTCCTTTATCGCCTTCGAGTTTCGGGATATTGATATCCGAGATTTTTCCGAACTTACTCCCAATTTTCATCCCCACCTCCGAATCGACCCAATGGTAGGGAGATTCCAAATTTGGACCCAAAGCTCCACATAATTCATCTCCGATATTTCGCAAAATGTGTTCGGACCATTCCTTCAATATAATATATTGGTTATCAAAACTCCAAGTTTTGCCTTTCAAAACCTTCAACTTATCTTCCGTGATGAAAAACAAACCGAAAAAGATTGACACCACTCTCCCCGATGAAAAAGAATTTTTGGTTTGCGGATATTAGTAGTGGTGGCTCTAATCCTGCGAAATTAATTTTTGAACCAAAAATTTTTCCAAACAAGCTTCTTTCACATTCATCTCTTTTTGCAAAATCATTTTCCTCTAAAGTGACTTCCTGGTTTTCTAATGAGAGAGGTAAAAGAAAGAAGTTTTTAAGTATTTCTCCTCCATCAAACACACCAAAATAACAGCCCTTAGATCAACTACAGTCACCCGGATTTCGCCACCTAGAAGACAAGAACAAACAAAAGAAAAAGACAAAGAAAACAGGGGTGGACCCAAGCTCATACACTGGGATTAGGATACAAAACAAGAAAGAGCAATAATGAAACAATGGGTAAGGGTAGGTGGATTGGTTAGACAATAAAAATGACACATTACACATTAAAGCATTCATTAAAAGGTAGGAAAAGAAAAATAATTAAAGTAAAGCCTTATCATCCCAACACCTTGATTACCCACGGACTTCATGAAATGGAGCATATGGCTCAAGACAAGCACAAGCACAGACAAATGAAGCAAAAAGAATAAAGGCGCGACACACAAAGGAAAGAACCATGAAGAAGAACAAAGACACAAAGAAACTAGGGTTCCTCTTCTAGAGAGAGAAACTTTTCACTCCAAAGGAGACTTAGTTTTTTAATCCGTTTAAGTGGACCCATTTAGATATTTAGCCTTATTTTTTTCACATTGAGGAAATTCTTCCATTTTTTTTTTGAGAGAAGGAAATTCTTTCTTTGAGTGAGCTTTTTATGGAGGTTTGATCACGTGACTTGCTACAACGGGTAAAAGGTTACATGTTGCAATGATATTGAATCTTTTTCTCTCTAACACTTATTTTTCATTTTTTTTGTCGACATGGAGTCCTATGTGACAACTTTAGAAAAGATAAAAAAGTTTTTATTTGGCGGAAATTATGAAAGCTTTCCTTTTGCTTTTTGACAATCTTTGAGCAACTTTTACATCTCATTTTCTGCACCAAACTCTATTATTCTCTCAATTATCACATAAAAACAAGGATTCAACAACCCAACTATGGAAGTGGAGCAATTATTTGTCAAAAGATGACATTGTTAATGTGTTCTTTCACAAAAGAATGTCTATAAAAGCCAAGAAGTTAGGGTTGGAGGAGGCATTCCATTCATTGTATATTCATTTATTCATTCACTCTAAGTTTCAAAGTAAAATACATTGAGAGGATAAAAAAGGAGTAGAGTTGGGAGTTGAAGAGCAATATAGGATAAGGCTTTGGAGCTCAACATCATTGCAATCAACCAAGGAAAAGTCTTGTATTGGTCTTGAATAAGAACTAAATACACCATGTTCATTTTATTCAAATCTTTTTGTGTAGTATACTCTTTTGTCAAATCCATGTGTAGCTAAATTTCTAGTGTTTGAATGTAATGAACTCTAGAATGAATTTGTAATTAAGGCTTGTATGTTTTTAATAAAATCTTCATGTTTTGTGTGATTCACTTATATTATGCCTTATTCATTTGAATTGGTATATGTGCAATATTGATTTGAAGTTTATTTTTCATCCGGGAAATCGAGAGATTCATGGTGAAATAAAACCTATATAAGTGAAAAGAGTTGCATGCAATCCTAGATATTGGACGACATAAATCTTCCGGATTAGGTTCAAACCTAATATGGGAATTCACAAATCGTTATAATACAATCTTAGGGGTTTTGATTAGAAAGAGATTTCGGTTAATCAACTTGAGGTTAGGAGTTATTCACGCTCGATAGAGGTTTAACTTAAATCGGGAATTTCTACGGTCCATGAAACATGAGATTTTATTAATAGAGGTTGGTTTTGCTTAAGGGCTTATGGTTGTATTTTTTATCTTGTTGAATCACAAAAATATTCTAGAAGAATTTACATTCAAACACATTTCTAGCTCTTGATTTCTTATTCTACAATCTATTTTTATTTGATCTATTGTAAGTTGTGATTATTTCAATTTCTTTATTTTTTATTTTCCATTTTTAACAAACAAAAACTCTCGAAAATTACTAGATTAGATAACAAAAAATACGTTAATTACTAGTACTTACAATCCTCGTGGGAATGATACTCGGACTCAACAATCTATACTATAAAACGATAGGTGCACTTGCCTAAGGTTTTAAAGGTAGCTTTTGAGCCATCAAGTTTTTGGCGCCGTTGTCGGGATTATAATATTAAAAACACTTTATTTTTGTTAATCTAATTATTTTTTTTATTTTACCATTGCCTTTCATCTTATTTATCTTCGTAAGTCTTGGATTACACTTATCCTCTTTATTTACCGTAGTGCTTGCCTACTTGTCGCCGAATTTGGAAGTCGCGAAACCACAGAGAAAAATACTAATACGTATCAGATCACGAGGAGGATATTATTGAGGGCAAGGATCTTGATATGGTGGATGAACAACGAAGAACCATATGCGGCTGCGCCAAGCCATCTATGGACGGCACATCGCTAGTATCGTGAGGCCTCATTACGTTGTACCCAATAATTTTGAGATCAAACCTAATGTTATCCAAATGGTGCAACGATTTGTTGATTCGATGGACTAGGACGAAGATCTAAATAATCATATCGCAAACTTTCTCGAGATTTGTGATACCTTTAAAATTAATGGGGTCTCGACGATGCCATCCGTCTGCGCTATTCCCATTTACTCTTTAGGGACGGGCTAAGCGGTGGCTAAATACTTTACCAAAGGGAACCATCACAACATGGAACATTATGGTCGAGAAGTCCCTTTTAAAGTATTTTCCACCAAACCAAAATCGCATGATGAGGAATGAAATTTCTTCATTTACTCAAGAAAACGATGAGACTTTGTACGACACTGGGAAAGATTTAAGGAGTTAATGTGGAAATGCCCACATCATGGCCTCCCTATTTGGATGCAAGTCCAAACATTTTACAATGGGCTACTCTCGTCAACGAGGCAAATGATTGATGCGGCGGTGGGGAACATTGAACAATAAAACACCGAGAAGCGCCCAAGATTTAATAAAGGAATGGCCATGAATGGCTATCAATGGCAATCCGCATTTGAGGTAAACCTAACAGGGGACGGTGGTATATACAATGCAGATGCGGTGGTTACACTACTATTTGCACAGGTTGAAGCTTTGATCCAAAAAATCAACGATCTAGCGGCTCTTAAACCACCACCATCTTTGCACGTTTTATCTTGTGAAACTTGCGGAGGATTGCATAATCATCAGAATGCCCACGCACAATACCTGTTTGAACAGGCCAATTATGTTGGGAATCAAGCTTTAAATTACCCAAATAATCTTACAAAGAACACATACAATCCCGGGTGGCGACAACATTTTAATTTCGGTTGGGGAAATCAAGGTCAACCACGACCTAATCCCAATCCTAATCTACACATGTCTCCAGGAGTTCACCAAATCAAGGTAAGCCTAACTTGGAAGATCTTATAATAAAGTTTGTGCGATCAATAGATACGATTTCGGCGGTGGAAACATCATTGAGAAATCAAGAGGCATCTATCCATAATTTGGAAAACCAAATAGACAGATTGCAAAAATGATTTCGAAAGGCCATAAGGAAGTTTTGCCGGGGTAACACCGAGCCAAACCCAAGAGAGCACCTAAAGACAATCACCATCAATGTTCCACATGAGCATAACACTCCCATGCGTAAATATGTGGGGATGACAAACCCGTGAAAAAGGTGGTTGCGAATACAAGTCCAAGATCCTTGCCCGAGTTTAATCAAGAAGATAGAAGGGAGGACAAATTTGGGAAGACTTGATTCTTCCAAGCAATTACATGTCAATATTCCATTTGTTCAACCTCCTTCAAAGCATGCTAAGGATCTAAATGACATCATTCCTAATGAAAATAAGCTTAACAAATTATCAAATGTGCAATTGAATGATAAATGTTCTTCCAATGAATTACCACAAAAATTTAATGATCCATGAAGCTTTATTATCCCTTGTACAATTGATGGTTTACCTGTTGATAGGGCACTAGCAGACTTAGGAGCTAGTATCGATGTGATGTCTTATGATACATTCAAGCATATAGGATTAAGAATCGAAACCTACTAGGATGGACATTCACTTAGCCGATAAATCGATTAAACATCCTAGAGGTATTATTAATGATGTGTTAGTCAAGATTGATAAATTCATGTTCCCGATTGATTTTGTTATTCTTGATGGCATGATGATATTGATGTTCCTCTAATTCTTGGCGTCCTTTCTTGGCTACTACGTGAAAATCTATCATTGATGTGCATGAGGAAAAATTAACTTTGAGAGTAGGGGATGAACAAATAATTTTTAAAATTCATGTTGAAATTGATAAGGATAATACTTGTTCTTTTGTTGACCCAAAAGTATCTTGAGTAATGTGAAAACTAAAAATCTCTTGCGAGAAAATTTTTGATCAAAGTGCGAGGCCAACCTATGAAAAATAATCTCTTTAGGAGACTTATTTCCAAAATAGAGACCCGAAAGGTCAAAGAGCACATTTTAAAGCTTAAAGTTGGAGGTAATGCTACTAAATGCCCAAGCGATTTTCATAAGTCCAAGGTTCCACCTGACTAATCTCCATATTTGGGTAACGGTCAACTATACGACTTTAAAAAGTCTTTACCGGGAGGCAACCCGATGTTGTGTGCAATTTTTTTATTTTATTTTCTTTCAGATTAATCACAAATCCATATTTGAAGTTTTCACGGTATTCGAGTTGTGTATCCTTGATTAGATATGAAGATGCCGATGAAGGTCTCGTCTTAAACAATCCAATGATCGCTCAACACCGATTTCACTCTTATAGTAAGGTTGTATTTTTCTTTTTCAACCTCTTTTATTTTCTTCTAGTGTGGTTGATTTTTGAGTGTTTTGTTTGTATTCGTTCATCTCTTTGTTTCACATTGAGGACAATGTGAACTTTTAAAGTTGGAGGTGGGTGCAATAATATTTCGGAATATTTGTGTGCTTGTTTTTATTAAGAGTGTGTGTGTGTTTGTTTTAATTTCGAGTTTGTCCTCAAGAGATGTGATTTTTTAAAACAAATTGAATGTTTGCTAGTCAATAACTTAGTCCACTTATACATTTATTAACTTGTTAATTTGTGTTTTCAATATGAAGCAATTGATTGTCTATGATAGATTGGCGTGGATGTGTGCTAAATTTTGTGAGATTTCCAACACCATAATTCTTGATGTGTTAAGGCATTTACGACAATACTTAGTGTTATGAATGTTTGAAAATTCATGATTTAGTGGTGGTTAAGTAGTTGTTAAACCAAGCTTGTGAAAAAAAATGAGAAAAAGAACAAAAAAAGAAAAAAAATGGGGGAGGGGATCCAATCGAGGTTATACTCCTCTATTTGTTGTTGCTTAGTAACTAGGAGCATTCATGAGCCCATGTTTGTCTTTTACGTAAAACAGCGACACAAATATGAGTATGGGAAACCACCCTTTGAGTGTTTGAACGGAAATTCAAAATATAAACCTAGTGGAAGAATGCCTCGAAAGGTCCTACAAAAAAAAAGAAAAAAAAAAGAAAATCGAAAGGGAGAATGTATATTCCTTGAATTCTCATTTCAATAAAAGTTCGAAGCTTGGTTATATGACTAGTAGGCTAACTACAATGATCCATTGAATTCTTGTATTTTCATGACATTATTGAAATGAAGTTATTCATAACTATCAATATTTGTGGAGTGATGATTTCAAGTTTGAATAATGCGTCGGCGATATTACGGTCTTTCTTGACGATCGATCGCTTTGCAAAAGCGTTTTTTCTTGAATGGTTAATTCGGGTTGACAAGACTAAGAACTTGACTTTTGCTTATGTTCAATGTGTTGAAAAAAATCCTTGTGTGTTGTAATTTATTGAATCATTCTTTTTGATTGAATGGTTTGCTTGAGGACAAGCAAAGTTCAAAGTTGGAGGTGGTTTGATAAGGGTCTTTTTATGCATGTTTTATGTGTATATTTGAGTATAATTTGAGTTATTTCATCGTTAGTTTCATAAATATTTGATTGTACATAGTTCATATTACTACGAGGTGCTTTTATTGGTGTAGATTGATGATTGAGCTATTTTTGGTGAATTTTGGGCCATGATTTCATGTCAAAACATACCCGGGGTTTATGAATGCAAGCTAAATCGTCATTTCATGGCCTTTTCGATCAAACACGGCCCAGGTGTGCTTTTAAGCGCGGCAGCGTGCTGAGGAGCCAAAAACGAGCAAATTTTCGCCATGGCGTACCAAACACGGCCAGGGCGTGCTTTTGAAGACGCACCGTGTTCGGAAAAATCCACGAATACGGCCGGCCTGGCGTGCTTTTAAAGCACGGGCGTGCTTTTAAATCCGATTTGAGATTTTCTTTGGCGAAAATTATGGAAGCTTTCCTTTTTGTTTTTGACAACCTTTGAGCAACTTTTACATCTCATTTTGTTGCACCAAACTCTATTATTCTCTCAAGTATCACATGAAAACAAGGATTCAACAACCCAACTATGGAAGTGGAGCAATTATTTGTCAAAAGATGACATTGTTAATGTGTTCTTTCACAACAAGAATGTCTATAAAAGCCAAGAGTTAGAGTTGGAGGAGGCATTCTATTCATTGTATATTCATTTATTCATTCACTCTAAATTTCAAAGCAAAATACATAGAGAGGATAAAAAGAGAGGTAGAGTTGGGAGTTGAAGAGCAATAGAGGATAAGGCTTGGAGCTCAACATCATTGCAATCAACCAAGGAAGAAGTCTTGTATTGGTCTTGAATAAGAGCTAAGTACACCATGTTCATTTTATTCAAATCTTCTTGTGTACTATACTCTTTTGTCAAAGCCATGTGTAGCTAAATTTCTAGTGTTTGAATGTAATGAACTCTAGAATGAATTTGTGATTAAGGTTTGTATGTTTTTAATAAAATCTTCATATTTTGTGTGATTCACTTATATTATGCTTTATTCATTCGAATTGGTATATGCGCAATATTGATTTGAAGTTTATTTTTCATCCGGGAAATCGAGAGATTCATGGTGAAATAGAACTGTATAAGTGAAAAGAGTTGCATGCAATCCTAGATATGGGACGACATAAATCTTTTGGAGGGTCAAACCTAATATGGGAATTCAAAAATCGTTATAATACAATCTTAGAGGTTTTGACTAGAAAGAGATTTCAGTTAATCAACTTGAGGTTAGGAGTTATTCACGCTCGATAGAGGGTTTAACTTAAATCGGGAATTTCTACGATCCATGGAACATGAGATTTTATTAAAAGATGTTGGTTTTTGCTTAAGGGCTTAGGTTGTATTTTTTGTCTTGTTGAATCACAAAATATTCTAGAGGAATTTACATTCAAATACATTTCTAGCTTTTGATTTCTTATTCTACAATCTACTTTTATTTGATCTATTGTAAGTTGTGATTATTTCAAATTCTTTATTTTTTATTTTCCATTTTTAACAAACAAAAAACTCTGAAAATTACTAGATTAGATAACAAAAATACGGTAATTACTAGTACTTACAATCCTCGTGGGAATGACACTCGGTACTCAACAATCTATACTATAAAACGATAGGTGCACTTGCCTAAGGTTTTAAAGGTAGCTTTTGAGCCATCAAAACCACCAAAAATGTGAAGCTACAATTGAGTGTGGTTACTAGAGACTGCAATTTCTAGTTCGGTTCGTGGACCGACCCAACTAGCCCGAGATAGGGTCGAACTTAGCTACATTTATATAACCTGGCCAAAATGACCCGAAGTCCAAACGGTCCGACTAGATTTAGACATAAATACAAAGTTTGAGTTGGGTTGGGTTAGGCCAAGGGAACTAGTGGTCATATTGAGAAATCGATGTCTTCTTCATAACTTTGAGAGAACAATAGCGACAAATGGTTCGGTCCAATTTGGGTACCCATTTAGGTCCCAAACAGATTCCATCATTGTTTTGAGATATTGATGAGGTGAATCTTGGTACATTTAATGCTAGACATAATGAGTATAAGGTTCTCAAAAAATCTCTCTTCGTCTTATGAACTTTAAGGTGTATGAAATTTGATATTTGATTTTTTGGTCGAGCGATAGAGACTTCGTCTATGATTGATTGTCTTTTTATTCCGTCCATTTTTATTTTTGAGTGAATAGTGGTGATTTTTTTTTAAAAAAGTGAAAGTTTGATCTGTAGAGTTAAGTTGATGTGAATTGTGATGGATAATCTTTCGAGAGAAATTGATTGTTGTAAATATTTTTTGAAAATAATAGCATAAAATATAATACAAGAAAATTGAATAAAAAATAAAAAATTGAACCTAAAATAGGCAATATGGATCTCATTGTATTCCTTTTGTTATCAAAATTAAAAAAAAAATGATGATTAGTTAAAAAAAATACTGAAATTCCTTATATGAATAGGGGATGAGAGACAAATAGAATAATTGAGTATTAAGAAATGTGAGAGATGAAAATAAAAATAAATTGAATTTTGAGAAAAATAATGTTTTATTTATAAAAAAAAATCAGTTTTTTTCACGGACAATCACATAGCCCACAATTTTTTCTCTCTCTATGGATGATTTTTTTTTGAAATAAGATGACAAGTAGGGTGGAAATAGGCCAAGCTACCCGACAGGGGCCTACGACTGGCCTCTTTGGGTCCCGCCTAGCCTTTGGCCTATTTCATAAATAGCCTTTAGGCCGAGGCCTTTTCAGAAGCTTTATTCATGTAAATAAGTCGGACTAGACTTTTAAAATAGTCTTTCAAGCTTTAATAGGTCGGCTATATATGGCCTATAAGTATAAAAAAATAAGAGGCGAGTTTTTTTTTTAGCCTTTTAGGCCAATTAAAAATGTTTTTTAGCCATCTTTTTCAAACACATCTTTTTTAGCCATTTTGGGGTGTGAAATTCCAAACTTGCTCTTTAGTAGTTCAAAAGACCTTTTCAAGTCTAACATTACCAACCACGCCAAAAACTCGAAAAAGTCACGGTGACTCGAATCTTTGTAGCTCTGAATTCTTTGTAGCGGTGTGACTTCGAACAGCTTTAGCGATGTGACTCGAACAACAGAAGCACTAACTCGAACTTTGTGGCGAGTGTAACTCGAACATTGTAGCACTAACTCGAACACCGTAGCACTAACTCGAACACTTTGTAGTTCGAGTTAGTGTAACTCACTTCTTTATGCTTGATTATTTTATTTTTCTCCAAAAAGCTTTGAATTTAAATAATTTTTCGTTTTAAATTCGTTTTGCATGTATAATATATCAAATTAATCATCTTTTTGATATCTATAATTCAACACCCATATTGCATATTTAAAAGGTACTTGACAATTAAGTTTTAATATCTTAACGATTATCTATTAATTTCTAGTTTATATCTTGAATTATTTATTTTGGTGTTTTAATGTGATTAAAATGAGACTTTACCTTGTGATAGAAATTGCAATGAGTATATCCAGAGACTGTAGATTTAGAATAGATGAGTGAGAATATATTTTCTTTTCCATTGATTCTATTGTGTTATTCGTAATAGAGTGTAATTCTTTAGTGGCATTAAGAATGGAGTGGTTTACCTTAGCATTTGATTTGGAAATTATTTGAAATTAAGTTAATAATTTTTAGTATAAGATGTTCCTAGATGGTTGATTCATTCGATGATGTATATTATGAGGTTAATTGGTATTGCGATTGATTTTTGTGAAAATGCATCTTGTTGTTTTGAGTATTATTCTTAATTTAAATATTAAAGAGTGAATTTGGCATACATCACTTGGATTGATCTCATATGGTTCTTTGATGAGATGAACGACTAAATTTTGAGATATTATGTGTGTGAAACCAATTAGATAGTACATGATGTATGCAAAATACTAAAATAATCTTTGCCATTATAGCATATCCATGAATGGAGCAAACAAGCAAGAAAAGAAAAGAAAACATAAGGAATAAATTGTTATGCAAGTCTTGTTTCATTAAATAAATAAATGTGCGGCAAGAACACTTTGGTACATTTATACACCTATGAGAAGAATCTAGATGGACACTTGTCACTTTATTTTATTAGGCAATAAACCTACACTAAGGACATACAAATGATAGCCGCAAATGATTGGAAATGATTAGGTGATCATGTGCCATTATAAGATCATCATAGGATTGAGTGATCCTCCTCTAGTCTGCTGCCATGTGTATCAGGTGTATTGCTAATGTTTTCAGCCCCCCTCAATTCGAGTGAGCTCTTAGGAACAACTCCCAACTTATTTCTGAGACGAACGAAGAATTGTTCGGAGAGAGGCTTTGTCAATATGTCAGCCACTTGATCAAGAAAAGGCACATGTCTAACATTTATCATTTTGTTCATGACCTTCTCTCGAATGAAGTGAATATCAAGTTCTAGATGCTTAGTTCTAGAATGCTGCACAGGGTTGCTTGCCAGAGAAATAGCACCTTGATTATCCACCCAAATTATTGGTATCTGATCCTGTTTGATTTGTAACTCCTTCATTAATGACTGCAACCAAACAACATCACAAGTAACATGAGCCAAACTCCTATATTCACCCGGTGCTTGATCTTGACACAGTGGGTTATTTCTTAGAGCTCCATGATACTAAATTCTTGCCTAAAAACACACAAGAACCAGATGTTGACCTCCTGTCATCCAAATCCGATGCCCAATCAACATCAACAAAGGCTATCAAATTTGTAGTAGAAGCAGAAGAAAAATGTAACCCATAATCAGTAGTTCCAGCCAAGTATCTAATGATCCTCTTCACTGCTTTCCAATGAGTATCCAATGGTGTTTGCATGTATTGACTGACCTTGTTCACGCTATAAGCGATCTCGGGCCTGGTAATGGTAGCATATTGAAGGCCACCAAAAATCTGCCTGTACAGAGTGCTATCAGTCATGGGGTTCCCTGTATCTTTTGACAAAGAGTGGTTGGTAATCATAGGAGTAATGAGCCCTTTTGCACCCTGCATACCACCTTTAATATTAAATCCTCTACATACTTTTTTCTCGACTTAAAAACATTCCCTCTTTAGTAGCGGTGAATTTAATGCCAAAGAAAAAATGTAATTCTCCCAAATCTTTCAATGAAAAGTGCTTATTCATCTTGCTAATGAGCTGCTTGAATTTCATGATTATTGTCCCCTGTGATGATAATATCATCAACATAAGTTAGTACAAAGAAGGGTATGGGATTTTTCATGTTTGATGTACAATGAACTATCACTCTTGAAACAATAAATCCCAAGGATAACAATACATCGCTGCCCAATTTTGGACCAAGCTCTAGATGCTTGCTTGATCCATATAATGACTTAGTCAACTTGCACACCATATTTTGTCCCTTTAGCGGACTCAAGCCCGGAGGTTGATCCATGTACAACTCGTGTCTATATCTCTATTCAAGAAGGCATTATCAACATCCAATTGCCTAATTGTCCACCCCTTTGATATAACAATAGACAATACAACTCTAATGGTGGATGGTTTAACAACAGGGCTGTATGTTTCTTGGTAATCAAAACCAGCAAGTTGAGTGTATCCCTTTGCCACCAGTCTGGCTTTGTACTTTGCTAGTGAACCATCAGCATTCTTCTTGGTCTTATATACCCATCTACATCCAATCACTTGCTTGTTAGGTGGCAATGGACACAAAATCCAAGTTTTATTTTTGAGTAGAGTTGCATATTCTTTATTCATTGCCTCCTTCCATTCAGGCTATCTTAATGCCTCCTCTAAACTCGTGGTTCAATCAGTGGCTCAACCATATAAGACTTGGGCTTGTAAATCCCAGACTTGGACCTTGTAATCATTGAGTGAGTACCTGTAGCACTGGGAATCAAATTGTTAGCAGGTAGAGTGACTGTCTCAATATGTAAGTCAATTGTAATAGTACCACCATACTGTGTGGAAGGAGATGAAGATTGTGTGATAGGAGAGTCATTAATGTTATCGAGAATCTTGAGTCTTTAGGAGTGTGTAATGGTGGAAGAGAGGTGGAAGGAGCGGGGATGAAGATGATCTGGAGGTTCAGAGCTGTGAACCAATTTAATTAAAGGTCCTACTTCATGATTTTCAAACATTTTCTTGTAATCAGACTGAGTGTCCTTTTGAGAAGGGAAAGTTTTCTCATCAAAAATGACATGTCTAGATATAATGATCTGTTATTGGGTAATAACACCTTGTATCCTTTATACTGGGAGTGATATCCAAGAAAAATGATGGGTAAACTTCGAGGTTCAAGCTTATTGTGGTTATATGGTCTGAGGTAGGGAAAACATAGACATCCAAAAACTCTCAAGGTGTCATAATTTGGTTTGAGACCTGTGAGGGCTTCATAGGGTGTTTTATAGTGCAGAGTTTTTGATGGTGTTCTATTTATGAGGTAGACAGCACTACAAAAGGCATCATCATCCCGGTGTTTGGATGGCGGTGGGATTGATTAAGGAGAGAAAGACCTACTTCTACAATATGTTTGTGCTTCCTTTCTGCAAGGCCATTTTGTTCAGGGGTATAAGGACATGAAATCCTATGTTGGATCCCATTTTCAGAAAAGAATGTGGCTAAGGCCTTAAATTCTCCTCCCCCATCACTTTGAACACATTTTATCTTCTTGCTATATTGAGTCTCAATTTGAGCTTTAAGATGTATGAAGGCAGCTTTAGTGTCAGATTTAGCTTTTAGGGGATAAAACCAAGTATATCTAGTGGCATCGTCTATAAAACTGACATAATACGTGTATCCATGAAAGGATTTCACAGGTGCTGGTCCCCAAAGATCAGTATGCAATACATCAAACATGTCATAATGATGAGAATTTGAGTCAGAAAAAGGCAATTTATGAGACTTGGATTGAAGACAAAGAAAGCAAATAGAATTCTTTTGATTATCAGAAAAGGAAATGTTACAACTTTGCAAAGCCTTTTTGACAATCTCCATAGAAGCATGACCTAGTCTAGAATGCCATAAGGCTAAATCAGATTTATCTCTAACTACAGCAGGATTAGCAACAAGCTGTCATGTTTGATTGAAAGCACTAGAAAAGGAACTGGGATTCTGAGACTTGGTGAGATGGAAGTTGTACAACCCATTCTCAAGCTTCCCTCTGAGAAGGACCTCCCCTGTGCACTGATCCTTCACAAGACAAACAACAGGGTGAAACTCAAAGAAGACTTTGTTATCTTTAGCAAATTGAGCAACACTAATGAGGTTTTTAGTGATATGAGGAACATGTAATAGGTTTTTGAGAAGAAATTTGTGGGATGAAACAGAATGTGGTGACTTTACAATTGAATTACCAACATGAGATATAGCCAAACCTGTACCATTCCCCATTTGAACTTTCTCAGTGCCTTGATATTCTGCAGCAAGATTGAGGTTGCTCATGTCATAGGTAAGATGATTAGTTGCTCCTGAATCAGGGTACCAGCATGTATCCTCAGATGGTGTTGCTTCAGATCCAGCAATGTTGGCAATATTGACTGAATGGCTTGCATTGTTACTTTGATATTGATTGCCTCCATTGTTAGGACTGAAATTGAGGTCACTTCTGTAGTAGCATTTGTCTGCAGTATGATTATTGTAGTGGCATATTTGACATCTTGGTCTATTATTGAAATAGCCTCTGCCTCCTCTTCCTCTAGAATTTCCATTCCTGCCTCTACCTCTGGCTCCTGTAGTAGGGCCTCTTCCTCTTCCAGCATAGGAAGTTCCTCCTCTTCTGTATGGTGCTGGTGCATTATGAGTGCTGAGATTCACAGATAGACCAGGTCCATCTAGACTGTGAGTGTATTCTTCAGTGGACTCTAGCCTGTTTTCAAAACTCAGTAGAATGGAGTAAAGTTCTGTGAGAGTGCAAGGAATGGCTCTTGAGGTGACTGAGACTAGCACAACATTGTATTCAGATCCCAAGCCAGATAAAATGTAAGAGATTTGCTGCTGATCAGTCACCTTTTCTCCTGCAGAGGTTAGTAAATCACATCAATTTTTCACTTTGTTAAAATACTCTCTCATAGACATGCTACCTTTCTTGGTGGTTTGCAGCTGTAGCCTATATTGCATAAGCTTAGCTGAGTTTTGGCTGGCAAAAGTGGTTTCTAAAGACTCCCAGATTTCCTTAGAAGTGTTGAATCCAGCGGTGGAAACCAAATGAGACTATCGATAATGATGATGATACAGTAGGAAGCAAGGAGTTGATCTTGCCTCACCCAAGTAGAGTGTGCAGGATTCAATACTTTTTTGTAGATGTACTGTTGTATATTGCTCGGCATTCTTTGTTGATCCATCAATATAGCCAATGAGACCATAACCCGGATGGTCATCAAAACTTGTTGCCTCCACACCAAATAGTTGGAATCATTCACTTGGTAGAAATCAACGACTCACTGAGTTGTATGGTAGCTCAAGAAGCGGTGTTGTTTCTACGGTTGTCATTATTATTTTGAGGTGTAAACAAAAAAGGGTGTGGAGTATTAAAGTCAAGTCCTCTTAACTTTCCGATACCATTTAGGTATTTTAGCATATCCATGAATGGAGCGACAAGCAAGAAAAGGAAAGGAAACATAAGGAATAAATTTGTTATGCAAGGTCTTGTTTCATTGAATAAATAAATGTGCAGCAACACTGGTACATTTATACACCTAGGAGAAGAATCTAGATGGACACTTGTCATTATTTTATTAGGCAATAAACCTACTGACTAAGGACGTACAAATGACAATCGCAAATGATTGGAAATGATTAGGTGATTATGTGCCATTATAAGATCATCATAGGATTGAGTGATCCTCATCTAATCTTTGCCGCCATGTGTATCGGTGTATTGCTAATGTTTTCATTAACCTGTATAAACAATTTGTCTTCTAAGTATATTATTATTGTTTGAATGCCCCATTACGAATGTAGATGAATGTATTGATGCATATATAACGAATAAGTGTCGGAAACTCCATTAGCATGACATTATACGAGTTTTATTTAAGCATTTACGGTTATACCATTTCTCCGGTACTTAGATTTCATATATTGGAGTGTGATTATTGGTGATTCTTGATGCAATGATTTTGTGAGAATTACGCGACTTGGATCAAAGAGATTAGAATTACAAATTGTAAAATTATTAAGTTTATGTGTAGTAGGATTATATGAGGATGAGATCCATATGAATGTGCATCGTAAGTAAAGATTAAATATAGAATAGGAGAATGACTTTGTTGCTTATTGAATGTTTGTGGGTATAAACGGTGTAATTGATTTAGTTTTATATAATGATTGAGATGGAACATCATTATAGATATATTCTAAGTTACGATAATTGATATTAGAAGATCACTAGTGATAAGTCGGCAATCTTTTAGTCGAGTATGGAATCTAGGAATGTATCCTTTGGGATTTTAGCATCAATATCATTTATTTGTTAGACTAGGTATCGATCCGATGTATAATCAACCTATTTGATTATTAGACATTAAGATTGAACAAAAGAAATAGCGACTTCGGACTTTAGCTTGAACTTGTTAGATCTCCAATTTTCCTATGATAAAAAGGAATTTGGGGACCAAATTCTTTGAAGGAGGGGAGTATGTGAGAACCCAAATTCAGATGCTTATGTAAATAGAGGTTGAATCAATATTTGAGTTTTAATTATCTACATTTATTCAATTTTAGTGTTAGTATATAATTCTAATTATTTTAATGATTGATTTGATTTAATATAGCTTGGAAAATTTAAGTGAGATTTAGATTAGTGTAGTGCTTGAGTTATTAAGTTTAATATTTGAAAGTTTTAAGCACGTGTAAGAATAACATTACTTTAAAAGTTTTAAGCACGTGTAAGAATAACATTACTTGATTAGATTACGCTTGATCATTTCAACATATTTATTATGGAAAGTTAAGTATTTGAGTTTTAAGTCGGTGACTTATAGACTTAATATTTGAAGTGTAGTGAGTCACTTTCTTAGTCTTGAATAACATTGAGTCACTTTCTTAGTTAAACCAAATTATTTCACACTTTGAAATTATGCAAATCAAGGAAATTCTTAGACCATTTTATTAATTTGCCAAATGTTAAACTATTTTCTCCTATTTTATAATCTTATTTGGAGACCGTGGTGAAGGTTTTGGTGGTTGTTCCCGTTGACAAATGGATTTGAGGTGGGTAAAAATTTAGCCAATCTTAATTCTATTTGGGTAGATTTTATTTATTTATTTTCTCTTAAAACAAATTTTAAATCATGAAGTTGCATGAATTGATGTTACTTAAATGAGTAGTCAATATGATGGTTTGCATGTTTAATTTAAATTTACTATGGTTACTTTTGGGAATGGTTGCATGACAAGAAGAAAAATATCCTTGTTAAATTCTTGCCTAGTATGTTTTAATTTATTGTTCTTGCATTTTAAAGATATTGATGGATTAGCTTGATTAAAAATATAGAAAATGATGGATGGAAGATATAATCACTAAAGAATATATTTGTGCAAAAATTGAACATTGATTAAATAACCTCACTTATCTTATGATCTCATTCTTAATCAACTTGTTGTATTGTGATTGTTACATTAATTGTACACAAACATAGATTAGTATAGAAATGATACTTGAATTCTTGGTAATTATAGATCGTCTATCGAGTCGTGTCGGCATGTGTAGGTCGGGCAAACAATCGAATAGGTTGCTGTTGATGTTTGCTCGACTACACATGGGCCTATTCCCATTTTTTAAGTCGGGACCAGGAGACGGCGAGAATTTGGGTCGTCGTATTGGTATATTAGGAATATGACGGTCTCGGGTTCCAACCCACAACTAAAGAGTCGTCGAGCCACTGGGAGGGATAAGGAGCGGGAGAGGCTTCGACTGGTGAGTTGGAGAACGCAATGGGGCGCAATGTTATTCCACATCGGCCTCGCGTTTATCGTGATGTTATCTTAATTATTAGATTTTAAAATGGGGCATAGAACCTGTCCGTTTTAAAATCAATTTAAACCGGAACATTAAGGCGCGGTGTAAATTCCACATCGGCCTTGTGTTTCTATTGAATAGTTTTGATGACTTGTCGTAAGATGATAAAATTTTGGTTCGTCTTTTGAAAATTCTATTTACTCTAATTAACCTCCATTGTGCATATAACATGCATCACACAGATTTCATAAATTATTTTCTTAAAACTTTTACGCATTCCCAACCCCACTCATTGAGCTCGTTTAGCTCACCCCACGTTTTCTAAATTATTTACGAGAAAATAACGAAGCGATCCGGACACCCCAATCAAGAGTAATCAGGACATTGGCTCTGGCCGCTTATATATGTTAATTTCTCTAAATACTATGATCATGGCATGTAATAAGCCACTTTGGTATCTATTATCGAAACCTACTTATGATATTAGACTTCATTTGTTTTGGCTTGTAATAGACGATAAGTAAGTATTTTGTATTTGGTATCATATAAGTGATGGAGTTGATTTTTATGACTTTACTTATGTTTTATTAATTTATTAGTTTGGATTATTATTATTCGGGCGTGACAATAGTGGTATCGAGCTTTGGTGTAAAAGGAACTACACCTGAGCTAACCAGGATAAGATCCTCCACCTGTGGATTAAATTATTACTAGTGGGTGATCTTAAAACTCTAGTTAAGTTTAAATTGAAATAAGTATGTTGCTAAGATTTATTCAAATATTAAGGTTTGATTATCGAATAGGATGTGAATTTTTTGGATTTGAGTTCGATTATCAGTAGATAATGTGATGGTATAAGATATGAATGTGGGTGCTAGCCGCAGGGGGATCTATGTGTTTATCATTTGGGTTTCTAGTATCAATGTTGGTTATAGGTTAAATATATAAGTGTGAATCTTATATATAGTTGATATATATGATATGTGATATTAACACCCGAATTTTAAGTTACTTTGGGATAATCATGTCGTTTAGATTGAATTAACAACTAAGATTTGATTATCAAGTAGGATGAAAATTACTTGGGTCTGAATTGAATTACCAATGGATTTCATATGAATTTGATTATGGCACTCGTGTTAAGCTGACAGATGCTTAGGCGGTAGATGGATCTATAAGTGTATATTTTGAGGTTATAACATCGAAATTGTTAATAATTTATATCTTAAGTATGAACCTTGTGACAATTAGACGCTAATCTAGGTAGACATTATCTCTTGTCAAGATCATGACTTTTTATTCTCTTGTTAGGTTTTGTTTTGCAATCGTTATAAGTTTATAATTGATATCCGATGTGCCTAGATTATAAGTTGATAAAGAATTACTAAATAATGGGATACACCTATATGGATGAATTACTTGACTGCCAACTTAGGGTATCGATGGGCTATTGGAATAGTATCGATATTTAGATTTGAGATCCTAATAAGGAATATGCGAATTAATACACTGGGAACATCTATGTGGATGAATTACTTAACTGCCAATTTAGGATATCGATGAGTTGTTGGAATAATATTGATTTTTAGGTTTAGATCCTGTTGATTATTAAGGAATACTAATTTGAAATAATGTTCTTATTCAGGTCAGTATAGTGTGTAGGGTATACTGTATTATTTGATCATCGTGATGTTATACTGACATAAGTGTCGAGTATAGTTTAGGAATGAAATGAGGAAATGGATTTAAAGGGTGGAACCAGATTGACAAAAATTTATTTCGGGAATAGTATCACTACTTGAGTACCATGTTTGGTCTATGTACCACTGATTATGGAGACGACACGTATGTATGATAATGAAGTACGTAATGCACTCTTTAGAACAATCATTACTTTAGCTTATTGCATTATCAAATCTATTAAAGGAGTTTAGTTTTAATATTGATTTTGAGTTTGATGTTATTTGGAAAATAGATTAGTTGCCCTACCAATAGGCGCACGTGGGTTGTCATATAAGGAAAGTAAAATTGTGTTACCTAGACGATCAATGAATGAATCATTTTAAGTACTTTAACTTCTAACATTTTCTGGAGACTATGTCATGATTCTTCAAGTTTTGAGACTTAAATGGGTTTACTGAAATGGATTTTAAGGATTAATAGGAAATGATTTCTTAAGAAGGTAAAGAGATATTGACAAGAATAAGGTACTTGACAATTAAGTTTTAATCTCTTAACGATTATCTATTAATTTCTAGTTTATATCTAGAATTATTTATTTTGGTGTTTTAATGTGATTAAAATGAGACTTTACCTTGTGATAGAAATTGCAATGAGTATATCCGAGACTGTAGATTTAGAATAGATGAGTGAGAATATATTTTCTTTTCCATTGATTCTATTGTGTTATTGGTAATAGAGTATAATTCTTTAGTGGCATTAAGAATGGAGTGGTTTACCTTAGCATTTGATTTGGAAATTGTTTGAAATTAAGTTAATGATTTTTAGTATAAGATGTTCCCTAGATGGTTGATTCATTAGATGATGTGTATTATGAGGTTAATTGGTATTGCGATTGATTTTTGTGAAAATGCATCTTGTTGTTTTGAGTATTATTCTTATTTTAAATATAAAAGAGTGAATTTGGCAGACATCACTTGGATTGACCTCATATGGTTCTTTGATGAGATGAACGACTAAATTTTTAGATATTATGTGTGTGAAACCAATTAGATAGTACATGATGCATGCAAAATAGTCTTGCCATTATTAACTGTATAAACAATTTGTCTTCTAAGTATATTATTATTGTTTGAATGCCCCATTACGAATGTAGATGAATGTATTGATGCATATATAATGAATAAGTGCCGGAAACCCCATTAGCATGACATTATACGAGTTTTATTTAAGCATTTACGGTTATACCATTTCTCCTGGTACTTAGATTTCATATATTGGAGTGTGATTATTGGGCTGATTCTTGATGCAATGATTTTGTGAGAATTACGTGACTTGGATCAAAGAGATTAGAATTACATTTTGTAAAATTATTAAGTTTATGTGTAGTAGGATTATATAAGGATGAGATCCATATGAATGTGCATCGTAAAAAGTAAAGATTGAATATAGAATAGGAGAATGACTTTGTTGCTTATTGAATGTTTATGGGTATAAACGGTGTAATTGATTTAGTTTTATATAATGCTTGAGATGGAACATCATTATAGATATTCTAAGTTACGATAATTGATATTAGAAGATCACTAGTGATAAGCTCTCAACCTTTTAGCCAAGTATGGAATCTAGGAATGTATCCTTTGGGATTTTAGCATCAATATCATTTATTTGTTAGACTAGGTATCGATCCGATGTATAATCAACCTATTTGATTATTAGACATTAAGATTGAACAAAAGAAATAGAGACTTGGGACTTTAAGCTTGAAATTGTTAGATCACCAATTTTCCTATGATGAAAAGGAATTTGGGGACCAAATTCTTTGAAGGAGGAGAATATGTGAGAACCCAAATTCGGATGCTTTTGTAAATAGAGGTTGAATCAATATTTGAGTTTTAATTATCTATATTTATTCAATTTTAGTGTTAGTATATAATTCTAGTTATTTTAATGATTGATTTGATTTAATATAGCTTGGAAAATTTAAGTGAGATTTAGATTAGTGTAGTGCTTGAGTTATTAAGTTTAATATTTGAAAGTTTTAATCACGTGTAATAATAACATTACTTGATTAGATTACGCTTGATCATTTCAACATATTTATTATGGAAAGTTTATTAGAGTTTTAAGTCGTGACTTATGGACTTAATATTTGAAGTGTAGTGAGTCGCTTTCTTAGTCTTGAATAACATTGAGTCACTTTCTTAGTTAAACCAATTTATTTCACACTTTCTTAGTTAAACCCAAATATCAAACAAATATCTTTATAAGGGTATAAATGTCATTTTACACCCCAAAATGGCTAAAAAAAGATGTGTCTACAAAACATGGCTATTTTTAATCTTTACATTTTCTAAATGGTTATTTTGTACAATTACCACTATATTTTATATAGTTTACTAATATTATTCTTTTTATATAACTATTAATTATTATAATAGATAAAATATATTTTTAAAAAAAAAAAACGGTCCGTAGGCTTTTAACAAGCTTTTAATAGGCTCAGCGGGGTTTAGACTTTTAAGGCCAGGCTTGAAAAAAAAAAGCCTATTATATTTAAAAGGCCAAAGCTTAGGCCCAGAAAAAAGTGAATCGGGGCTAAGTCGTCCGACGCAAAGCTTGGCTCACCGACCTATTTCCACCTTAAATGACAAGTAATCTTAGTATACATCACGGGCCTCGGCCCGGCCCCACACGATGCTCGCGGTGCCTCGGACCACCCGGGGCGAACATCCTCGGGACAACCACTGGTTTTGCCCCGCCTTTAGGCTCATCGGGAATGCGACTCTGAGATCCGGCCGATTTGGGTAGGGATGACCAATTCCCCTTCTTCACCGTCAAGTCCACGACTAGCGACAAGCTACCCGAACTTAACCGGGTAGGCTCGCTGAACATCGAAGGGTCATATGCACATACCCACAAACCACCGACTAAAGCCACAAACAGTTATTCTCAAAGACAATCCACGGTAGTCATAGCGAAAGACACCCCAATATCACGGGCGTGTCACTTTTGGCCAAGTGGACTAGAGCCGACCTACTTTGACCCAACCCATTGCCAACTCTTACGACTCTTTTTTTTCCGTCGGCGGCATCCGCACTATCAAATCCACAACTACATTGCGAGCTCTCGTAAAAATTGTGTACAAGAATACTCAATTACTAAGTCGATGTTATATCGAAAGATAATTCAACTCTTTCTCATCATCGTCACTTAGATTGATACACACCGAAACAATTATAGAAAGAATGAATCAAATATTACGGAATGATATTGTGAATTGAGAAGAAATGCGGAAACTTACATAAAGAAATTAGCTTGAGATGAATCTTGAGAGAGTATAGAATAGAGAGAAGAAACAATTCACATACACACATCAACCCCTCCTCTCTTTCCCGATCTAGCTCCTTTTATACGCACGATCCGTTTCTACAATTACTATCGACTACTTCTAACGGTTTTATTAACAAACTCCAACTAACTCAACCGTCTCCCAATTGTCTAAGCGATTTTCTAACAAACTTCCAACTAATATCTCTTTTATTGAAAATGCGACTTGTTATATCTCACTTCTTTTGCCTTGTTGTTTAGTTGCTATTTTTGTCTTCAATGTTTTTGGTTCATATCAATTACCCACCTCTCAAAAAATCCTTGTCCTCAAGGATTAAAATGAGGAAAACGCTTTTGTATGTCCTCCAAATCTTCCATGAACTATCTTCACCGGGGAGCATTAAACCATTTGATGAGTACATGGCAGCTGGCTTTATTATTTTTCTTAACGGACGACATTCCAAGGTTTTTCTGGTTCCAAGAGAACATGCCCATCTTGAGTTAAGGAAATAGGAAGATAAGGAAGCAAGGATCGTGAGCCGTGTTTCTTCTTGAGCTTACTAACATGAAAAGTAGCATGGATTTTTTGCGTCTGCGGTAAATCCAACCGATATGCCACCGTGCGATCTTCGTAAAACTTGAAATGGACCGAAATATCGCGGAGCCAATTTATGATAAGAATGTTGTTTCAAGGACATCATGCGCCCAGGGTTGCGACTTAACATAAACCCAATCTCCCACATTTAATGTTCGATTACGGCGCCCTTTATCTCTGCATTTTGCATTTTCATTTGATTAAGAGCTTCTTTGCAAATGTTCTTTAAGTATACGGATAGTGACCTCTCTGCTTTGTGAGACTACGATCCACACTTTCTAAAGATGATTCCAACGCCGGATAAGGAACATAGTGAGGGGTTGTTCGCCTTATTTTTAGCTTCACCGCAAATGTACGGTGTATTTTATAGAATAGGGTAAGCAAGGTCGTATCCATGGAGACTAATAAATTAATATGCTAAGTATTAATCCAAGATAGTCTTATTTTTATTTAGGCGATCGAAATTGGATGATTGTTGTATTGAGATTAAGACAATTTAAATCACTAAAACACAAGATTAAGGTAATACAAATGATAGAAGTATCAAGATAATGAAATGGATTTCCGAGTTAAGGTTTCGATTAATAATCCTCTTTTTATCCGATTTAATCAAGCCACGTTATTATCAATATTCCTATAAGACGATCACAAAGCTATTTTATCCTCTCTCTCGAGATGCATATAAAACGTAAATTGAAATACTTATGCTATCATCTCTACTCAACATGAAGCATTCAACTCCCAAAAATTTAAAAGATCAAATATCCTCACAAATATTTACAAACCTCTCGATTCATGCAAATATTTGTGTCGAGTATTCAAAATCTAATATTGAAACTCATCTCTCGAATTATGAATCAATATATCAAACAAGTTAAATCATTGATCAAGTGATAAAACAAGAATAAGCTCAAAATACTCAAATAGGCCTCAAGATAATAACTTCAACTAAGATTAAAACATCCAACAAGAGTTCATTAATCTACTTCCAAAACCCGGAAATCTCAAGAGTTTAGCTACACATGATTAAACAACTTATAAACAAAGTGTTCAAAGCCATTACAAATGAAAATGAAAGATTGAAACTAAAAGAGAAGCAAGAAGAACTTAGGAACGTCGACAATCTCTCGATATATCTCCGTTCTTCAAGCTCCGATACAACCCGATTGTCTTCTTGATATCTCCTTCCAAGAGTGACCCTTGTCTTGTGTTGTAGATCCCAAAATGCGAGAATATCCTTGTGTGCGCCAAAAAGCCTTTTATACCCACCATCAAGTTTAGGGCATAATGTCCAGATTATGGGATTCAGCGCAGACGCACGGGTGGTGCGTCGGAGCACGGGTTACCGTGCACCACCCTTTGAAATAATCCAAGTCTCTCAGAGCGCACGGGTGGTGCGTCGAGCACGGCCTACCCGCGCCACCCCGGTGAAATCATTCATCCTCTGTAGGGACGCACGGGTCATGCGTCGATGCATGAGCTACCCGTGCGCCATGCCGCAACTCAATTATCTTTATACGAGGGGGTGCATGGGTGGTGTACGAGGCACGCCCAACCCGTGTGCCCCCCTGTCTTTTCCGTAGATGCTCAACTTTCGCTCTTTTTGGCTTCACTTTTCGTATATTCACTCAATTCTCCGTGTTTCCACTTTGCTATCCTCGTATTCGTATTCAATTTGCTTCAAATATCATGAAATTCCTACAAAATAAGCAAAGTGTAATATCTTTTCCACAAGGAGTGAATATGTTACATTTAACTCGAGTATGTGCATGTTTACCCATCATTATAGCCAGAAATACGCCTCAAAATACATGCAAAACTCACACCTATCGGGGCGATTGACCATAAACGACCTCATACGGAGAAGTCTTAATAGCATAGTGAAACGAGGTATTATACCACCATTCACCAGAGGTAACCAAAATACCCATTCTTTCGGCTGTCACATGTCATACACCGTAAATACCCCTCCAAGCATCGATTAACAACCTCCGTTTGCCCATCGGATTGAGGGTGATAAGTGTTGAAGTATGCGACTTAACCTTTTGAAGCTTAAAAAATTCTTGCCAAAACTTACTCATGAAAATAGGATCTCTATCCGAAACAATAGTAGCAGACATCCCATGGAGCTTGAATACATTATCCACAAGGCTTGAGCAATCGAGATGGCGGTGAAAGGATGTTTGAGTGGAAGAAATGAGCAAACTTTTGCTTAAACGGTCCACTACCACCAAGATTGAGTCTTTTCCTCCGGATCACGAGGCGGCATCCTTCGATAAAATCCATAGATATGTCAGTCCAAACTCGTGATGGAATGGGTAACGGTTGCAAAAGACCGGGGTAGCCACACACTCTCCCTTACACCTCGACAAGTGGAACATTCTTTAATAAACTGGTGCACATCCTTTTTCATATTCTTCCAATATAATGTCTGTTTTAACCTCTCGTAATGTTGGATATATTCTGAGTGACCCCCTTGCACTTCCATGAAAGAAATTCAAGATCTCCTTTTTCAAAGTTGGGTCCGCACCCACCACCAATTTATTTTTCTTGTGAGTATTCCTCCCTTCAACCGATATTTAGGCTTGCTATCGTTCAATCGATTCTTTGTATCACCTTTTGAAGTGTACTATCTTTCTTGACTAATTTTAATCTTCTCCATTAAATCGGGTGAGTGAACAAATAGTATTCAACTGACCACCCTCTCGAATCGGTTGGGCTGGAAATTCTTGATAAAACATCGCCCACGATATTATCACTCCCCTTCTTGTAGACAATAGTGTAATCATATCCCATTAGCTTAGCAAGCCATTTGTTGACTAGGTGTAGAAATGCGTTGATCCAAAAGATATTTCAAGCTATGATGGTCGGTTTTAATAGTAAAGTGTCGCAATGAGATAAGGCCTCCATTTCATCGGCGGTCACCATAGCTAACATTTCTTCTCATACACGAGATAATGCCAAATGTTTGGGAGTGAGGGACTTGCTCATAAAAGCAATGGGTCTACCCTTCTCGCATCAACACGGCCCCTATTCCTCTTTCTGAAGCATCCGTTTCCAATATAAATTCTTGTGTAAAATCAGGCAAAGCGAACGGGTGCCGATTACCATAGCTCTTTTTAATTGTAAAGATGCAACATCAATTTGAAGAATTCCACAAAAATTATCTTTCTTCAAGCAAGTCGGTTAAGGGTTGTGCAATCTTACCATAATCCTTGATAAATCTTCTATAATAGCCCGTAAGTCTCAAAAAACCTCCGAGATCCTTAATTGTCGGTGGTTTGGGCCAATCACTCATGGCGAATCTTGATAGTGGTTTGCAACTCCCGTTGGCGTGATAATGTGACCCAAATACTCCACTGAGTACTACCAAACGTGCATTTACTTTTAACAAATAAGTTGTGTGATCTCAAGACTGTAATGCCTCCCGTAAGTGGAACAAATGTGATGACCAAGTGGGTGTAGATGAGTATATCATCAAAAAAACCAAGACAAACTTTCTTAAGAAGGGTTGGAACACCTTGTTCATGAGACTTTGAAATGTAGATGGGGCATTAGTTAGCCCAAAGGGCATCACCAAGAATTCAAAGTGGCCATGATGTGTTCTAAAAGCATTTTTAAACACATCTTGCTCTTTCATCCACGATCCGATGATAACCTCGACCTCAGGTCCAATTTTGAAAAAACTTAGCTCCATGCAATTCATCCAATAACTCTTCAATAACGGGGAATAGAAATTTATCCTTAATAGTATGCTTGTTGAGTTCCTATAATCAATGCACATCCTCCATGTACCATCTTTTTTTTTTCACCAAGACCACAAGAGAAGAAAAGGGACTAGTACTCTCCCTAATAATTCCGATTTCAACATCTCTGCTACCAGTTTTTCTATTTCATTTTTGGATTGAAGGATACATGTATGGTCTAACACTAATAGCATCTGTTCCTCTTTGAGATGTATTGCATGATCATGATTTCGTGCGGTGGAAGAGATGTAGGCTCCGCGAATAAGTCAAGCAAACTCCGTTAACAAATCGGCCATTCCTCGAATTGTTGTCTGTCATTTCTTCATGCTCAAAGGACATAATGTATTGCGCACCTTCTCGATCGACTTTGGATGACTCCAAAGATACATCATAGAAATGCAGGATGGATTTTGCAACAACTTATTAATCTTCTTATTTGAGACAAATTTGCAAGGCTGTCATTTGTTTTCCCCGTAAACACGCCCTTCTTTCCTTCTACTTTAAACTCCATTCTCAATTGATTAAAGTTCCAATTGATGTCTCCGGTGTTATTAACCATTGTACTCCCAATACTACTTCACAACCCCCAAAGGTAAGACCATGATATCGGTAGAAAATGGTACCCCTTGCATCCGCCATGAAAGTTTTTACACACATATGTCTTTGTTTATTTTGTTGCCATCACTACCACCATAGGAAAAGGCTTAGTCGCTTCTAATTTACATCCCAATTGTTTTGCGGTGTGCAAATCCAAAAAATTATGAGTCTTTGCCCGTGTCAATGAGGATATGGATAGATTTTCCTTTCTGACTCGGTTACTCTCATAGTCTTTATAAGTGTGTACCCGGACATAGCATGTCTTGACGACACGTATGGGAATTGATGACACTATTTTCTTCATTATTTTGAACTTCTTCTTCCTCTTCCCTTTCTATCTTTACGGCGCATCTAACTCTTCTTTCTCTTCCTGTAATTCCATAATGTACAAGCGCCACTTCTTTGTACATTGGTGATCCGTGTAAATTTTTCATCACACCAAAAACACAACCCCTTGGCCCGCTTTTCATCCAACTCCGAGAACCGAACCTTCAGAAGGAATTATTGGGTGAATTACCTCGAAGTGGTGGATTCGTGCTTTAGAAGGCAAATTGCTAATACTAGCACCATCTCTTCGAACTACCATGCCGTGAGGCGTAGTAGGTTTAAAATTCGAGGAACTCGAAAAATTTCTTTGGCCCATAGATGACATACGAAAGTTAATAGGTGTTGGTGAAGCCAATTTATTGTGATTTATTGCATTAGCTTCGCTCCCGCAGTTTTGCAAGGCTAATAGCTTCCTTGTAAAGTTTTAGCTTAAACATCCAGGACATGAACGCAATTTCACTTTTCATTCCCCCCAAAGAAACAACTAATTGCATACGGTTCGATAACTCAACACAATTAAGTAATTCATCAAATTTGTCCAAATAATCTTGAATAGATCCAATTTGTTTCAAATTCATTAATTCGGACATAGGATCCTCATAAAGAAGTGAACTAAACACGTAAATGCGGTGCACGAACATACTCCTCCCAATTCGGAAGTTCTCTTGTCAATCTCGATTTCATATACATCGGTGCCATTGCAATGCTCTCCTCCCCAAAACCTTGCTGCCGCTAATTTTACTTTTGATCTTGAAGGTGTTTCATCCACGTCAAAAACTTTCTCACACCGATATACCCAGGCTCTCAAGTCCTCCCATTGAATCTTGGAAATTCAACTCTAGCACATTTAGTTGCTAAGCGGTACTCTTGATATCCGCCATTAATTCTCGATTCTCTCGATCACCATGTGATTCGCTCCCTTTCACCCAAATTTCCTCCATTATTTGGCATGTTAGTTACCGCCACGGGCCGTTATTAGAGTTCGTAGCTCATCCATATTTTTGTCGACCTTTCTCGTACTTTTGCTCGCAAATATTCACGCAATTCATCGACATCTTTTCGCAGCTCCATCATACGAGTTCCTTCCGCCATTTTTGTTACTTATTCTCATAAACGCCAAGGATCGACGTCTCGATACCACGCCGATACACACAGAAACAATTATAGAAAGAATGACTCAAATATTACGGAATGATATTGTGAATTGAGAAGAAATCGGAAGCTTACACAAAGAAATTAGCTTGAGATGAATCTTGAAGCAGTATAGAATAGAGAGAAGAAACAATTCACATCCACACATCAACCCCCTCATCTCTTTCCGATCTAGCTCCTTTTATACGAGACGATCCGTTCTACAATTACTATCGACTACTTCTAACAGTTTTATTAACAAACTCCAACTAACTCAACCGTCTCCCAATTGTCTAAGCGATTTTCTAACAAACTTCCAACTAATATCTCTTTTATTGAAAATGCGACTTGTTATATCTCACTTATTTTGCCTTGTTGTTTAGTTGCTATTTTGTCTTCAACGTTTTTGGTTCATATCATAGATAAACCGATAGTCCGATAGTCTTAAGAGAGAGATAGGACGGAAAGGTGAGATTATGTCCGTGAAAAAAAAAAAAAAAGTACTTTTCTATTTTGCAGAGATTTTCTTCAATCGAGAATCGAAGTTATGTTATACTTAGTGCTATTTGAACACATCAAATTTCACATTTAATTAAGGGATAAATACAAAAAGTACCCCGAGGTTTGACCTAATTACAAAAAATCCAACTAATTTTAAAACTTACAAAAAAGTACCCCTGAAGTTTGAAATATATTTCAAAATCCTCCTTCATATTTGTAAAATCATTGCGATTACCCCTTAATTTTAACACTAAATCAAACCTCAAAGTCTTTTTGTAAGTTTTAAAGTTAGCGAGTTTTTTGTAATTAGGTCGAACTTCAAGGGTATTTTTGTAATTATCCCTTTAATTAATTAATTGTTCTTGGACCCCAGTTATTTACTTTCATCAAGCTATAAAAATTATGTTTTGAGTTTTGTTTGATCAGTAACGAGCTTTATTCGATCCAATCCAAACTCGAGATTTTAATATTTTTAGTCCGAGCTGAAATGATCGAACTTCAATGTATGGAATTCAAATGAAGTTTAAATGATTGATTTCGAGTCATACATGGAAGTTAGAACAACATAGGTTGATTTTTGAGTCGTCAGTAATGAGATCATGAGTAGTCAAATTCCATAACTGTGTCTCCAGTCACCGTTTACCAAAGTTGAATTCAACCCTCCAACCAATTAACATAAACAAAGCAAGAGCATCTTTGAAAATTCAACTCCATTTTTAAAAAAAGAAAAAAAGCAATAAAAACAAATACAAGATTCACACTGTTTTACTGTTTTCTCACAGACTTTTTCTCCACAAGCTGTTGAAAGTCAAGTCTACTCTTTTTTTTTTTTTTTTTTCTCTCGCATTAATTGATGTCCGCATCGTCAAACCACAACTTTTGACCATTGCACCCATCCTATATTTCCCCTGTTTATAATTCTTCTGGGTTTAGGTTTCTTTCTCCCCAAGAATCCCCTGTTTTCTTTGGAAATTATTCACCTTCTAGGAAGCATAGCTGATAATTGAAAAATTACATCTTTTGTGTGGGTTTTTAGTTATCTTCTTTATGATTTATTTCAACTTATATATTTAGGATTTTTGGAGTAAAATATAATTGAATTGATCATTAGTGATGGATGGATCAAATGGTAATTCTAATTCACCGGCGCCTTTTCTGCTGAAGACATATGAAATGGTGGATGATCGTTTGACAAACTCTGTTGTTTCATGGAATCACAGTGGGCATAGTTTTGTGGTTTGGAATCCGCCTGAATTTGCGAGAGATTTGTTGCCAAAGTACTTCAAGCACAATAATTTTTCCAGCTTCATCAGGCAACTCAATACATATGTAAGCCCCTTTGCTTTCATATATAGCATCAGTTTTCAAGTTCCATTTCATGGTAGCTAAGATTTTTTTGCTTGCTTAATGTATTTGTGCTATGTGTGTGTGCTTTTCTTTAGACGTTTCATATGTCTGTTTTTGTTTTTGAGTTATTTGAACTAGAAAATTGAGTTGACTGACAAATAAGAGCTCATTATGGGAAAATTATGGAAAAATTGGTGTAATTAGGTGTAAATGATGCAAAAATTTGTGTGACATAGTATGTGGTTGTAGTCCGGATCTTCTATTTCATTATCTATTTCATCGGGTATGTCAGTACACTAGATAAATGGCGCATGTACAATTATGATGTCATCTTGTACGCGTGGCATCCACTGAGAATGGAATAGAATATCTCAAAGTGGTGTGGTAGTCCAGGTTGAAAACCAATTGAGATTCTCTATTCCATTTAGTGTTTCATCGTACACTCCTGTAAACTGTCTAAATGGCACGTGTACAAACATGAAACGAGCTTTTTGCGGTAAGTGACTGAGTAAATAGAACTAATTAGATCCTAAAAAGTAAAGCATAGTTAGCATTTGATGCTGTGATTGTCTTCAATTGCCTTTAAAGATTGTGTGTGTGTGATCAAAATTAGTTAGTTTTTGAGATATTTTCACTAAACATTTTCTTTCAATCTGCAGGGTTTTAGAAAGGTTGATCCTGATCAATGGGAGTTTGCAAATGAGGAGTTCATTCGAGGTCAGAGACATCTACTAAAGAACATACACAGGCGAAAACCGATCCACAGCCACTCGGCCCAACCAAACGCAGCTCCATTAACCGACTCAGAGAGAGACGAATTCGAAAAGGAGATCGAAAAGCTGAAACAAGAAAAGTATTATCTTCAATCCGAGCTAGAGAGGCATCAACAGGAGAATCAAGAATACGAAACTCAACTCCGATCATTAGGGAAAACGTTGCAAACTATCGATCAAAGGCAGCAGCAGTTAACCGTCACCTTATCTCAGTTATTGCAGAAACCGGGATACGCGTCCAGTCTCGTGGACAAATTCGAATCTCAAAACAAGAAGAGACGGCTCTTAGCGTTGCATTATTTACACGACGAATCCAATCTCGGGGAGAAAAAAAGTACTATTTTCCAAGAGAATTCGAGCCCTTCGTCCCTTCCGTTGCTAAACATGGACGTAGTTGAAAAGCTCGATTCATCTCTAACTTTCTGGGATAAATTTCTACACGGTACCGACCAAAATCCATCCGAAAATTTGAATGCGGGCCCGCCTTGCACGCCAGAATGCCATATATCGGCGTCGCCTTCACATGAGTGTTGTTCGTCTCCTGAGGTGGCTGCGTCTTCGACTTATGCGGATAGCCCGCCGTTATCGTCCATTTGCATCGATCTAGAAACGGGGGACAAACAGTCGGGGGTTGATGTGAATATGAGCCCAACTGAAACTACAAACGTCGAATTAGCTAAAGATCGTCAAGAGCCGGCTGGGGGTAATGATGTCTTTTGGCAACAGTTTCTGACGGAGGCGCCTGATTCGTCGGAGGCGCAATCGGATAGAGTAGATTTAGATGATAGGAAGGATGATGGTAGATTTGGTTATGAACACAAGCCTTGGTGGAGTGTAGATAAGCTCACACAACAGATGGGACATCTTAGTCGAGTTGAGAGGACCTAATATATTTTTATATATAGCTGCTAAAATAGTGTTTTCTAGGCTAAGGTATCAAGGGCTTAAATTAGACACTGTTCATCTAATTCAGTTTTGATGATGTTTTGCTGAGTATATATATAGATGCAGATATGTTTTAATCTTGATTTTGCTTGTTTTACCTCTTTTCTTGTAATTGTTTGTCTTTGAGATTGTATATTACTGGATTTTGTGCATTATATGATGCAAGTCTATGTTTGTGTAAATTTTGATCACCCCTGCCTCTATAATTTCTCTATTCTGATTTCTGTATAGTACATAGATTCTCCTAGAGATAGGTGTTAGAGTAGAATGCCCGGCGTTCCAATTAGATTGGATTTTATTCTACTTGTAAAATAATTTTATTGGAAATTATAATAATATAAAGGCATTTCTTTATCTTATGTTCTTTTGCATTTATCGCATATTTACACATATGATAAAGTCCTTAGATCAATTTAAGCTATGAGGCATGGTCGCGCATTTGATGGCGATCATGGAACATCCTATAAGGCTTTGATCTTAAATTTGTTCCAAGTCGATGGGTTTTTCAAGATGGGGACATTAAATAACCCCGTAAAACTTGTACACATGGTGCATGCTCATGAGGCGAGGATGTTGCATTCCATTAACATCGGTGTTGACGACACAAATGCACATATGTGGGTGCTTGTTAGCGAACAAGTTCACCGAACATGACCTAATGAAAATTCTTAGATAGAAGCTTTGATTGTCGAATAAGAATTTTTATATTGCAATAGTACATGATTAATCCCGTACTTGAGGCACGACTATACCTTATGTATATCCTACAATACTTTGATTTATCTTTTGATTGCTTGACAATCACAAAGAGGTATTTTGGGTATTGCAAGTAATATACATGGAGGTTTGTGTGTGGCCAACATAAATTCGACACTTGTCATTTAATAAGGGAATTTCTGTGTTTTCGAGTTTGTGGTTCAAAGACCTTGGCCAATGCACGATGAATTTGATTCATAAAAGAACCACAAGAACTTGAAATGGAATCTGAGTTATTAAATCAATTGGGTTCGACTTATAAATCTATGCCCAAGATTTAATCAGAAATTAGTTGTCGAAAGGATCGTACATGTATGCAATTGCAATTGAAATAGGTTTACTCGCTATTTCACCTAATACTAGGTAATCATGCTACTTGCTAGGTGTTACCATGATTTGTAGGTTCTTGAAATTAAAGAGTTAACTTCAAGTATATTTATTAATTGTATTAATAAATAGAATAAGTTATTATTATTCGAAAGTTACAAAACTTGTAAGCCTACTACTAGTGTTAGTCGTGAACCAAAAGGGTCACACATAATTTTGGATGTTGACATTTTGAGATTGAAAAATCCAATGGTTGGATGCAATTAATTGATATAGATTAATTAATTGGGTTTTAATTTAATTCAATTGTGGAATTAAATATTTAATTATATGATTTGATAATTTAATTAAATCTAATTTGATTAGAGAACCAAATAATTGAATAGAATGAATTAATCAATATTTGAATTGATTAATTGATATTTGAATTAATTAATTAGTAGAATTAATTAATTTGACTTTAAAGTCCAATCCCATACCATAATCTAGTAGGCCTAATTGTAGAAGTCCACTAGATATTTGAAAGAAATAAATAAATGAGATTTATTTTAATATATATATTGGGATATATATAAACATACATATATATATTGTATATTGGGATATACTATATATATATATATATTTATCATGAAGAGAGAATATTAAATATATATATTAGAAGTCACATGCCTGGTGACGTTTTTCTTTCATTCTTTATGCATTGAACCTTTAAATGATAAAACCTTTTTTAAAGGTTGTTTGCATTGAGCCAAGAAATACATAGCAGGCTATCAATAGCATATGTACACTTTTGAATATATGCTACTTTTAAATTAAAAAAAAAAAAGGTGAATGATTGAGATGAAATGAAAAACTAGTCTTCCTTGTAAGGAATAAAAAAGGGGGCCGATGAGATGGAGTAACTTCTTTTTTACTGGAAAATTTAATGACAAGCTTTCATCTTTTTCGGTTTTTCTCTCTTCATATAAATATTTTTCTTCACAAGAAAATTTGGTAGAGAATTATTAATCAATAATAATCCGTCTACAAAATTTAAACAATAGTTGATTGTTGAATTAAATTCTATTCCGTTTTCAATTTTGAAAACGTGGTAAACTCTACTAGCGAAGGATTTATCCCGTGTCACAACCAAGAGGTGGACTCAATTAGAGGGGAACGCTTGAATCTCTATTGGCGAGTGTGCGAGGATTTACCCTTTGTGAGGAATTTGGATTCCTTCTACATCATCTTCAAAAGGAAGCAATTTTAGGTAAGATCCTAAATCTTATTTTACCACTTGTATAAACGCGCGATCGTTAAATCGCTACGAGAATCGGGGCTTTATTTTTATGTATAATTGTATGCATGATTTAAAATTTTAAATTTAGTTGCGTTTATTTCCGCGATATAAGCGAACCCAACAATAGGAAACTCAGAATTCTCTGTATTTAGTTAAGATTTTGACTATGTTACTATATCCACCATTTGGAAATGTGAATACACTAAAACGTGGGACTCATTTAGCCAAATATAGTAGAAATTTCATATAACCAAAATTTCGGTTCGGTTAGGTTGGTCAAAGTCGTGAAACAATTACCAAACTGATTTAGTTGGTTCGGTTTGGTATAACCGATTTTTGCGTTTTCTGGTTGATTGAGGTTTTGTAAAAAAATTAGAAACTTAAAATAAATTAAGCAAATTAAACAATAAAATTTGAAACAATAGAAGTACACTTTTCCGTCAATGCAATCATTATTTTTCAATAAAGGTGTCATTTAGGGGCAAGTAATCTCTTGATTTCTGAAAAGCAGGCTGGTGGCTTGGTTTGTTTTGGGCGTGTCGCTGGGGATAAAGTGATTTTGGGAGGCTGGGGGTTTAATGAGGATGGCGTGCTGTTTCTAGGGATCTTTTTAGCAAGATCCAGTGGGCAGTGGAAACAACTTTGCTCGGAATACGTTACGCCTTTTGTGTTGCGTTTAGTCGAGGAGTGAAAAGAGTTATTATTCAAATAGATGACAAAGATATTGCGGAAAAATTGAACTCAAGATCCTCATTCTTATTGGGGGAGAGCGATGTACAAAACATCTATTTCTTATGGTATCTCTTTGATTTCGTTTGTTTTGTTATTCAAGATGTTAAGAGTTTGTCTATATGTAATAGATTAGTTCTCTTAGCTTTGAATAGCGATGTTGATTTGAATTGGGATACTCAATTCCCCGATTGGCTTATTGTTTAGCCAAGTCGGCTCATGCCGTTGGTTATGAAGTTTGATGTAGTTTCGTTTATGAGGTTTATGAATAAAAATGCTATCGTTTGAGAAAAAAAAAAATAATAAAGGTGTCATTTATGTCATGCTTTCATTATTGAGATAATAAAAAAAAATATTACGATACACTTTCTTTTTAGTGTCGAAAATATTATATTTTAGAAAACAAAGTTCTTAAAAATTTATTTTGGGGGGGTAAGGCCCAAGGGAAAAATACAAAAATGGTCCTATAACTTTAGATACTAAGTAATTTTAGTTCTCTTTGTTTTACAATTTGCAAATTTAGTCCCACAACTTAAATATTGTCGCGATTTAGGTCTTTCGTGATTGGAATTTGAAAATGCGGTAATGTACTTATACATGAAGAGCACATGATCCGATTAATCTTTGAGTTGGACCCATTTTCCTTTTGCAAGTCAATAAGTTTGGTTAATTTAATGAAATTCGTCTTGTAACTTCATTTGAAGGTAAAATAAAAACAAATGACAAAAAAGAAGAAAAAATATTTTTTTTTGACAAATAAGATATAAACTTAAATAAAATACAAAAATCTTAATAAATTATACATACATTTAAATTTATATCTATTGTGGGCAAATATGTCATTTCATTATTTTCATTATAATATTAATTATGTGTTTATTTAATCCCATTCATTATCCATTAGTTAGTGAACTACATTTGGAATAAATCGGCCCACGAGGTCCGGATTCGGCCCACATGTCGTTTTCTCCTACGCGGCCCACGAGGTTCGCTATCCAAGTATATAAAGGTCAATACATCTCATTGTAAGTGATAATCTCTGATAATCTCAATAATTCACATAATTTAAATTCAGTATTCATTGTACTGTTTAATATTATCTCTCGTTCACCGCGCTGACTTGAGCATCGGACATGGTCTATCTGACGTTTGCTGGTGTTGCAGACAAATTCCAATCACTAAAGACCTCAAACTTTGGGAGAAGAAGACTTGGACTTTATCAGATGCCTTGACTTCGAGTGGTCTGCCCTAAAAAGCAGTATCAATATCTAATTTGTCAAATTTTTTTTTTATTATTTTACCTCCAAATGAAGTTACATGACCAACTGCACCGAATTGACAAAACACTTGTTGACTTACAAAGGAAAATGGGTCCCACTCAGCTTTAATCGGGCATGTGTCATTCATGTGAAAGTAGATTGCTGGATTTTCAAATTCCGGACATAAAAGGACCAAAATTGCGATAATATTTAAGTTAATGGACTAAATTTGCAAATTACAAAATGAATTGGACTAAAATTGCTTAGCAAATAAAGTTATCCGATCATTTTTGTATTTTTGCCTTTGGCCCCCTCCCCCTTTTTCCCCTTTTGTTCTTTCTTTTAGGTTACATTAGAGCTATGGAAATATAGTTCTGTTTCGTAGACTTGAAACAAACGCATGTAACCAGAAAACGTTTTAACAGTTTAACTGCCGACAGCAATTCACCCACAGACCAAAACACTTCACCAAATCAGAAAAAGAAGATACAGATCCAATCGACCCTCGAAAACCCAATCTCTCTTTCTTTTATAGTAACATCCAACAGTGAAAAGATCCAGAAAATTGAATACCAGGGGTCAGCTCCGATCTCTTCTTTTTTGACGTTATTTATCATGTATGTTTCGCATTATTGATATCACTTTCCTTGATTCAAATGTGCTTACGTAGTTATGGGCATTGAATTTTTTTAAGTGGGACAAGATGTGAATTTTAGTATGTTTTGATTTATGTTTTAAGTACAAGAAAGTTAGCATTTTTTTTTAATTTTCTCTATTTGTGTGTTGAATGATTAGATTTCGAGTTTATTGGGTTCTTCTTATGATGGGAAAAAGATAGTAGTTTTGTTTGTTTTCTATGTAGTTATTTTTGAGGTGGTGGCACCACACGGTTATTCAGCTGGTCCAGATTAATCTTACTTTGTTTTCCTGTTGGGATTTGTTAGTTCTGAGGTTTAGAGCATTACTTTGTCATGGGAACTAATAATTGGTTCTGTCTACAAAGATTTTGGATTTGTTCACATTGATCGAATTATATCCTGTTCTTTTCGCAGAGGCATATGAGAAAATAAAATTTTGGTTAAGGCGTCATGTGGTGTAGAGTTTAGTATTCAATGGCTGGGAAAAAATGCTGTGAATGCAATGGTAGAGAGCAATTCAGAAAGTGGTGAGGAAACTGGAAGTGGCGAAATAACGAATAAAGATAAGAGACAAGGAATTAGGCGGGAACCTTCCTTCTCGGGCTGGTGTGATGAGGATGGAATCCACGACCAGCTCGATTGACCAATGAGGAGGTAAACGAAGACGACTTTGACTTTGAGTTGCCTTTGGTTCAGCCACATAGGCCAGAAAATAAAGTTTTAGACGGAGAGAGATTCCGTTCTAGTAATTTTCGGCGGACGATGGAGCATGAGGGAGACATTGATGGTGCTTCCACTAATGGTTTGAGAAATCAAAATGAGAGTTATGTGCCTTTTGACATTGAAAACGACCTTGACACCGAGAGATATACCAGTACCACCAACGGCCTTAATCATGTTGATTACAATCACAAGTCCAGAAAAATGCCGAGAACCCTATTTCTGTTGCTGATGTGCTGAAGACATTGTTTTTTATACTGGTTTGGTACACATTCAGTACATTCCTTACACTGTAAGTGCTTTCTTTCGTAATTGTTGATGTTGTTGAAGCATGGATAGTGATGAACTATTGCGTCTTAAGAATGTGCATCTTACTTATTATTTATTTATTCTTTTTTTCTCTTGGAGCAGGTACAATAAAACTTTATTAGGGGACGACATGGGAAAATTTCCTGCCCCACTATTGATGAACACCTTCCACTTTACCATGCAAGCTGTGTTGTCAAAGGCCATTACATGGTTTTGGTCTGACAGATTTCATCCCTCTGTTATGTCATGGAAAGATTACTTTGTGAGAGGTAGGAGAAACTTTCGTAGCCTGTTTATATAAATCTACCCCTTACATCCCTTCCACACAGTACTCCATATATTGTTAATAACTTGTATGCTTCTGTCGGCTGTTGCTCTACTATCGTACACATAATAAAAATCTTGATTATAAGTTTCCCAAGTATTTGTGACTTGAGTTTTTTTTTTTAATCTATGCTATTGATTCTGGAAATACAAAATTAATTAAGTCACACTTTTTAGATGTTTCAGTTTGTGTTTGAAAATTGACAGGTTTCAGCTACTTGATGATAATATAATTTCCATTCTTGCCTTAGAATTGGAAACTAAGCAACTAGTTAGGAAAAAATGTAAAGTAAGGATAGAGGGTGGGCAGGCTATTTTCACAGGACAAAATAGATTTTTTTAAATATAGTGAATAGTAAATTACAATTTATGCGTGGGCTGTTCCTGTGCTGAATTCTAATATTCTTTATCTGTTTGTTTTGATGCATAGAATTGATAGATTTAATACAGATCCAAGGAGGCGAATCCAATGGATTGAGTATTCTTAACTCAGTTAGTGTAGCTCGGATATTAATGGCATTTTCATAGGACAGCGTACTGCATTTAAAGGCTTTAGTTTATGTTCTTGCTAGCAGCAGGACCTTTTGCTGCTTTCCACTATCCTTAAGCTATCGTTTGTTTCAAGAAGTTGGTAATTTCTTTTGCCCAACAGGTGGTTGTGGGACTGGGTTTGGCTTGGAGAAGTTTCCATTGAATATTGAGGCCTAAAACTCCATCAATGAGCAAAATGAACCTTGAATTAATGATGGAAATATGCTTCTTACTGCTCATGAAAATGGAGTATAAATTGATAAAAGGAACTTGGTTTTAGTATTTAAGTCAAACTGAAGATCATACTGAAATCTGGTTGCATAGATAATGAATGACATTTGGATGTAGTTTCTGCCTTCAAATTCTGAAGATCGTTTTGACTCCTAGTTCCTGCAATTATTCTCTAGCTCTCCATGTATTGTTACTTCCTCGTGTTTGTCCAATTACTAGGTGCAGCACTTCCTTGAAATTGGAATTCAGCTCTCTAAGAGAGAATTTATAGGAGAAATCATATATCAACCTTCTTTTACAAGTTTTCAGTGGTTTATAAATGTACCCAACTGGGCTTGTCATTTCCCATTATTGCAGTTGGTATTTTGACTCTTTTTTCCTACTCTTCTCTATCAAGGGTCAGGACCACTTCATTAGCTTAGATGACAAAGGTTTAAATTCTTTTAATTACTTCATTGCATTTTGGTTGCACCTTTCCTCTAAGTTACCTTGAATACTAGGCTCATATTTTTCCAAGGTGGTGTATTGTGTCTCTTAATATGCCTAGCTAGGTATTGAAAACTGATATTTTTCTGGATCAAAATTATTTCTGGCACAAATCTTTCCTGATTTTATTTGTCACCTAACACTGACAAGTCAATATTAAGCACTCTTATTTTTCATTCTCCTTTTCTTATTGAAATTTGCTAGTATCATTAACTTCTCTGACAACTAATGCTACAGATGGCCTTTGCCTTTCACAGTTGTACCAACGGCTCTCAGCACTGCAATGGATGTAAATCTAAGCAATGCATCCCTGGTTTTCATCTCAGTTACATTTGCCACCATGGTTGGTCACTCTTCTTCTATGAAATTAAATGCAGCTTCATGCTTCAAATGTTGCATCAAATTGCTTTGAAATTTTGAGTTTCTGGGGACTTGGTCTATGGTATTTGAGCATTTTCTCTGGGTGATCTTTGTTCAAATTTCTTCACGTGTGTAGTTAATGGATGTAAAAATTAAATCAGCAAATAAAAATGAGGATGACGAATGACCAAGAACTTAAGTCAGTGGTAGCTGAAATGTTTCATGTTCAAGAGATCAAACATGAATTTTGATGTGTATTCTGAAACTAGATAGCTGCTCTTAGAATGTTATACTTGAGAAAGAATAACCAAGGCTGAAAGAGAATGGAAATTGGACCTAATTGCCCTTAAGAGGCAAAAACATTGCCTATCTGTAGGCTGTAGTAAACACGTGCCTTGGACTTGTCTTAGACAAATGGAATATAACACTAAAGGAATTACTTACAAGCACAAACGAAGCTACTATGCAAATGTTCTGCAAAAACAAGAGGAAAAATTATTTCCAGCCTTAAAAATTGCATCAGCTGGTTTTGTTTGTTACTGTGTATACATTTAGTTTTAGCTTGCAGAACCATGCATATATCACTTTATATATCAAGTTAGTTTTTGAATGTAGTTTGCTTTGCCAACATACAAAATATCCTCTGGCTCTGATTTAATCTTCTGAGGCTCACATTCCATCACTATAATTTCTTCATTACACAAGAATCTTCAGATTACAAAGTTCATTATCTTTTTACTTGCAGTGTAAATCGAAGGCGTCACCAATATTTCTCCTTCTTTTTGCCTTTGCTTTCAGGTATTTCTCCATGAACTGACCTGGTTGCTTTACGTCATGTCCTCCTAGCAGCTAATTAAAATCATTTATTTTGAACTTAAGTAGGTCTTACCTTCTCGTGCACTATATACGTCCTCTTTCACTTGCTCAGAAGATTTTTTGTTTATGAAGCTAAAAGAATCATTGAGTTAAATGTTAACGGAGATGAATTTAGGGGATGAATATAGATTTTTACAACGTCAATCGCGAATGTTTAGACAAACTTTACTTCTTTAAAAGCTCATTTAAGTATTTTTACATGTCATTATGCATATGCGATATATGTTACTGACAAGTTATCTTTCTGGTGTCACTTTCATTATGGCCATTCTTTGATATGTTCACTTGCAATTTTTGGTAAATTAGATTGCTTGGATTTCCCAATTAATTTACCTAAGATTTATCTGGAAATGGGAAATTCAACTTGCATTGATATATTAATTCGAAAATCCTTGGGAAATTCTATGAACTTGTCTACTTTTTTTTTGTCACACTATTAGGCTATACTCTAATTGGTATATTCCTCATTTAATATGATATATATTGTTTACAAGATACGTACATATGATATATCATTACAGAGTGCGAAAAGTAAGGTCTTTCGGTACTCTGTGTCTAAAGGAAAATCACAAGTCTAGAATATATGCACCTGAATTGGATGTGCAAGCTAAGATGGATGTTTGGTTAGATAACGATGGAAAAAAGAGATTAGTATATGCATCAAGCTGGGTGAGGCACTAATGAGGCGAGAGAAGGCCAAACTTCCACCAGAATCTTTGAAACCTTTGTTGTTTGCTATATAGGTGGAGAAAGGGATATAGTAACTGTTGCTGTTGGCCAAGCAATGGCCAAGGATAGATTAGACCTAATTTGTTGCCGTAAAAAGTAGTAAAGGATCATAAGAGTGCTTGTAGAGTGATCAGTAGCAGAGACGAGGGTGCATGATAACGAGACATGCGAATATTTTGGTCATATTTAACTATGAGAAATATCTTGCCATATTAATTTATGACATGTTAATATTGATGCATTCTAACAAGAAACAACTTTGATATTATTCAAAGGGCAGAAAATTTTCAATTTCTTAGATGTGATGTGTGTGTTATGTTAAGATCATAATTCCGTGATTAATTCTCTCTCTCTCTCTCTCTCTCTCTCTCTCTCTCTCTCTCTCTCTCTCTTCCCTTTTTGAGTGTACTTTAATTCATTGAGCTTGATTTTGACTAACTTCTTTCTTTCTTTCTTTTTCCGCTGAAGATTGGAGTCACCAAGTGTTAAGCTGCTTGGGATTATCTTAGTCATTTCAATTGGGATACTATTAACAGGTATGGAAGTTCGTCATGTTTATAGTTGTTGCTGAATTTGTGCATCTTGGTGGGAGCATGTGCTCAATTTGGAAATTGAAATTGCGGAATGCATTGTGAGACATCGATATTGTCACTTGTCATTTTAATGTAATACTAATATATATCTAATACTAACTGGATATGAATGGTATTGTTTCTTTTTCCATGTTTATTCCACAATTTTCATGGATAGCAGTTCCGGTTTCACTTCCCTACAAGCCCTTGTTTGAGTATTTAAAGATGATTTAAAAGATAATTATTTCTCTGGCATAAATGCTTCAGAAAAGATTCTCTATATAAGAAGCTGAGTATATACTTAGTGGTTGTGTACTGGAGAAGTATGATTTTCATTTTCTTTAAAGCTAACAGATTTTATTATTCAAGAAAATAACATAACCAAAATTGTTATTGCTTTGGTGCTTGATTCTATTTCACGTAATACTTTTGAGCTGCTAAGAAAGAAGAACATTTTCATTGTTCATGCTAGTGCCAAATTCATATTGTCGAGCCTTGAGCACTTCGTTGCTGATGCAGGCTAAGTTTCTTATGCAAAGTTCCTCTTCCTGAAGCTAGAGTCTATTGAGATCTTATATCTGTGCAAGTTTAGTATAAAAGGAGAAGAAAAAAAAGAATCTCGGCCTCAATTGAATTTCAGCCTAACCTATCCAAAAATAAAAAGAAATAAAACAGAGAGGCCTTGAATTACAAGCTAATATGGTACCTTGTGTAGAGGAATGCTATTTCACTTCTGAATAGCATTTCTAATTATCAAAATCATGATAAACTCAGCACAAATCAGTTGCTATCTTATATATATATATATAGATGTATATTTGTCTCTAACCTTTAAAGTCCATGATGCAGTTGCAAAAGAAACAGAATTTGAGTTTTGGGGTTTTGTGTTTGTTACTCTTGCTGCTGTCATGTCCGGTTCCGCTGGACAATGACACAAATTCTGCTCCAGGTATGAGAAGTATTACCAGTGACTCATATTTTTACGATTCTATTTTCTGAACTTATATTTGTTCTTCTTTCTATTTTAAAATACTTGTATACATTCTCACATGTCTTTGATCTTGGCTTTTGTCTTATATTGATTGTTATGTGCTGATATCAAAACCGACGTGAAGAAAGAATCCTACGGTAAGTATTATCAAAATTGCTGCATGTTCCGACATGAAAATTTAGCAAATCCTATAGCTATTAATGGGAATGTTTTCATATCTCTATGTTACTTTTGGCATATTTGCTTCACTAAGTTCTAATTTCAACCAATATATTAAGTTAGGTGAAATTTAGAGCACTTTTGAGTTTTCAATTTCTTAACTTACGGTTGACAAAGTTATATACATATCTTTTAGGACCTAGTACTGTATACCTGTTCTTCCACTCTACTACAAAGGGCTAATATCTTAGTTAAGTTATGAAGCGTTTCTGACTTTCAGAGCAAATTCCACATTTATGGATATCTATTCTTTTGCATGCACCTTATTTCACAATATTTTTGACTGAAGTGTCTGTACTTCATGATTCTAACTGGTGTACCGACTACCGAGGGGCTTGCTTCAATATGTAGTGGTTGACATCGATTGTTGGATGAAGTTGAACTAATTCATAAGTCGGTGTAGTAATATTCTCTGACGACTTTGCAAGGACGACTGTAGAGTAGTTGTAACCGAGCCAATTGCAGCGGAGTTCGTTTGTGGGCACTTCCTTTTGGGCTCAGGGTATGATGATAGTATCAGAGCTGACCCTAAAAGTACTATTGGCGTGGGAGGCCTAGTTGGATGTATATTAGGTCCGGTCTTATGATTGTGGAAGAAACTAAAAGTCTCCGTTGCGTTTTCAATAGGGGTGATTGTAGTATCCCACATCAGCTGTGACAGTAAGTTTGAAATGGTTTTCAGTAGACAGAGTTAACCATTTTCCCAAACTAAGACTGAGTGTGAAATGGTTGCTTGTGGATGTTAATGTGATTATGCCGAAGTCCATTTTTTGGGTCTCTCACCTGTGAATGTTAACCATTGACTCTGCAATGAGTTCTGTACAGTTTGCTCTTTGCAGCTGTTCCCATAATCTTGTTGTCTAAGTGGACATAGAAACATCTTATGTGGAAAATTGGTTTAGAGCCAGCTTTTGTTTGTAAATGTGAGGAGAACCATTTACAAAATTTCATATGGTTTACTATATCCACATCTAAGATCCTGCCAGCGAAATTAATATGATTGGTAGACAGACTGAGTCTTTCACTGTATCTAGGGACTATGGAAGTGGTCTTACTGACCAAAAAATTTTTTTTTGATGAAAGATGTCTTTTGCTGATGGATTGCATTCTTATGTCATGAAATAAATGGAATCATTAATTGGTTATTATATAGAATCATTAATTGATTAGTAAAAATCTGTTCAAGAAGGACGACTTTATGTGTTATTGATCTATATTGCATTAATTTTTGTCAACACTTAATGAAGACTAAGCTGGCTTAAGTATAAAGACTTAAGTTGTCCTGCCTGTTTTATCATGTCTAATTGATACACTCTTTCTCCTTTTTCAAGGTCTTAAAAGTTTACTTTAAATTGTCCTACCTGTTTTATCATGTCTAATTAATGACATTTTTTCATCTTTCAAGGTCTTAAAAATCCGCTTACTTTGATGAGCTATGTGACCCCTGTTATGGCAATTGCAACTGCTATACTTTCTTTGATATGGGATCCATGGTATGAATTCAGAAAGAGTGATTACTTTAACAGCTCATGGCATATTGCGAGAAGTTGTCTGCTGATGTTGTTTGGTGGGACTCTGGCTTTCTTCATGGTAAAAATTTCTATATTTTAGTATTTTCAATCCGGTGAAATGCGATACATGCCCAGTGTTTTTCATTTAATTATCCGAATGGAGACTCCAATCAGTTACTAGATTAAAAGTACTAAAAAACTCAAAAAGGCCTATCGTCTTATACGTGGGGTCTGCTATATGAATCCTATTTATCTATGCTGCTTCATCATCTCTGAAATTAAAGGACAGAGCTCATTAGTATTCTTAAATTTCAATTTTCAATTGATCATGTTGTGTGTTTTCCAAGCTTTGCGGTTCTTCTCTGAGAAAAGCTCGACTTCTTGGTCTTGTTGCAGGTATTAACAGAATATATTCTCGTTTCAGTAACTAGTGCGGTTACAGTAACAATAGCGGGGGTTGTGAAGGAAGCTGTAACTATTTTGGTATAAAAGACTACTTTTCTATTAAGTTTATAAATTTACTACGTTCTGCTGAAAACTGTTAGTTTGATACTTTGTTTCTCATGCATATTGATTGACAATTGTACATAGCTGAGACTTCTCTTATGGATTTGAAGAGATAAAGGCCGTTCAATATAATCATTTTATTCCGAGTCTTATAGAAGAGTTCTATCTGCAGTTAATAATTTTATTGCCTTTAAAAGTCTGCAAAATTGTGAACGTAAAGTTCCTCAAACTTAAAGATGGATGGTTCTATGCCTTTTATAACAGTCCTTTGGGGCTTGACTAAAGTGAGCTCATTTAATCAAATTACTCAAAATTTAATCATCCCTTTTAAGGAGTAGAAGTGGGATCAACATTTAGTTTTCTGGGCTAGTCAATCCATTTTCAGGATTAATAGTGGGAATCAAAGGCTATCTCAGACAACTTTGAGATCCTTATTGTGATAGCATTGATGTACTTGCTTAGTTTGCTTTCTTATTTGGTTGATTAAGAAGAGATTTCTCATAAGATGGTGGAAATTTCAGCGTAGGAACTGGCAAAAATTAGGTAGTTTTAAAACTGTGTCTCAAGGGACTGTGCAAGCTATCTTCCCCTTCAGATCCTATCCTGAAAAAGAAGAAATAGGAGAATGGATATTTGAAACGAGAGAAGGAAATATAGATAGCAATTGGTTAAGAGCAGACTGAATGTGTTTATGTACAAGTTATAACAATGTGTCAATTAGGTTTCTTTTATGATGCTCAAAGGCTACATGGTGCAGTTTGACAACTATTAGTTGCAGGTGTACTTTATTTTTTTCTCTGTAAACAACTGTATTGGAGTCTCTTTCTCTCTTTCTCTCTCTCTCTCTCTCTCTCTCTATATATATATATATATATATATATATTTGGGTTTTAGAGTTTAGTCTCGTGGAAATGCATTAACCATTTCCTACTATACTGACTATTCGCTGTTATGTATTATAATTTCTCTGCTGTACTTTTCTTTTGTTTTTCGTTTATTAAACTGATTATGAACCTTCGATATATTTTCAGGTGGCTGTGTTGTACTTTCATGATGAGTTCACCTGGCTGAAAGGGTTCGCCTTTTAACGATAATGGTTGGCGTCAGTTTATTTAACTTGTACAAGTAAGTAATCAAGCTGCATGCCACTCTACCAAAATTTTACCTTGTTTGTTCCTATGTCCTGTGGTACCCAATAAAGTTAAACTCACTCAGTTAAATGTGGTCATCTTCATTTACGTTTAGTGATTTTTGTTAATATTTTTTTCTTTTCAAATTAGGATGTTAACATTACGGTTTTGCGTAACTGTTGGTTATTTATGCAAGTCATTTCCCCATTAACGAAAAAGAATCTTCTATTTATACTTTTTGCATTAAGTATTTTCGGTCTTGGATAAGAGGTAGGACTTGTAACAATATTTAAGAAACCTTATCAACCATTTTTGTCTTACCACTGAAGATAGTAGTTGCAATATTTAAGAACCCTTTTGAAAATTATATGCAAAAAGTTTGCAATTTAGATTGTACCTCTCTGTTGTGGCAAATATATTGCTAATAAACACTTGAAAATAGTAATACCACTTATTGCTTTAGTTTTTCATTATTTATTTGAGAATAGGTTATGGTAACTGATTTCATAGTCTTGGTGGTTTAAGATTGTGAAAAAATGTTGAACAACAATCAGGAAGTAATAGTATTATATCAGGCTTTTACCGATCTGCTTAAATTTACATTTCTTTTGTTTCTCAGGTACCAGAAGTTACAGAAGGGTGAGACAACTGCTGGGTCACCAATAGACGGTGCAACTTCAAAGTATGTTATCCTTGATGAGATGGATGAGGAAGAAGATGACCCTTGAAAGCTCAACTTTGCATTTGAATTAATAAACTCGAGTAAGCTAATTACTAATTGCTCAACCAAGTATTTTATGCTCTTTATTCCCTTGTCTTCCATGTGGGTATAACAATAGTCTGGTTTTCTTTAAGCATGTTATCCATTTAGTCGCCTTTAATCAGTTAAAACTGTGAAACTTACCGGCATTGTTCTTGATGCCTTCGTAAGTGGTTATTTTTGTTCGAAAACTGGTTTATAGAGTTATGTAGTTGGCTTTTTTGTCAGTTGAGAAAATTATTAATTCATATGCTAACCTTTCGTGGTGCAAGGCGTGGGATCCGTTCAAATCGCACCTATTGAAGGGGATACTTGTAATTTTAAATGTAACTGGATTTTATTGTAATTAGGCTAAACCCCAAGGGTCGTTTCTGTTATTATCCCTGATTGTTAACATGACTCGAGGATTTTGTCCTAGGAATTGTAGAATCAATTTACGTTAATGAGGCTAGTGGTTTTGTCCTTGGTCATGACAGGTAGTGTGAATGGTGGCCTGACTGTGTGAGCCTCGACATGTCCAATGGGCCGTGTATCTTACATGCTGATTGGATTCTGTGAAGGACATTGGATGTTTGAATGCTAGATTTTGATGACTTGTCACCACTTATGGGAGAATTTTGTGAGTGCTATATAAGTATCGGTTCTGTTTGTTAAAATGGGCCAAAGTAGTGTTCTTATATCAGCGTTTGTTGACAAAGTGGCGTAAAATAAACGATTTTTTGGCATCAAATTCTCTTATTAGTGGCCTAAGTAACGATTTTTTTCCATGTTTAGTTGAGTGTATATTCGAACTCTACAAACTATTCAATTTTTGTGTAGCGAGTTTCTTTGTACTCAGTTTGTTCAATAACTATTTGATGACTTGAGATGGAGTTCTGTTTCAGATTCAGCTTGAATAATATTGTCGGGGTTTGTTTTAACCCCTCCATTTGTGTTTTTTTCTCATTAAATACCAAATCTCATATTAACTTCATGAAATTATGAACTTCAGCTTGATGGGCAGTTCTATAATGGATTTCAAATCACTTGAAGCTACTTTTAGAGTCATTTTGGAGGATTTCAAATCCTTCATATTTGGAGTCATTTGAAATCCTCTCCCCAAATCTAAATTCTCCCATCCTAATGCAACGGTTTGATTCCGTTTTACATTTTGCCATCCAAATGCAAATTCTCTCCCCCAATCCAAAATGACTCTAAAAATATTATAGAATGACTCCAAAATGACTCAAAAAATAGCTTCAAACGATTTGAAGTCCTCCAAAATGACTCCAAAAATAGCTTCAAAGAATTTAAAATATGTTATAGATTCCATCCAAACAAATTCTCCCATCCAAATGCAACCTTAAGGTTTGATTTCGTTTTACATTTTGTTCCAACTGCTGGTTGACCTGACGGAAAGTCTCTAACTGGAAAAGTAAATGCTTGAGGCTGAGAAGCCTTTCCTTCGGTCTAAGAGGTCCTCCACACCATTGTGACTGGCGGGGGCTTGTACTTCGAATCATAAGTCTTAGCCCGTTTATATCTCTCAATTTTTCTAAAAATTACAAATAGCATAAACTTTCCGTGTGGTTGTTTGTAGTATTTAAAAAATATATTAAGGGATGAAGTTACAAAATGTAAGACGAAAAGTTGAGCCTATTTATATTTTTTCAGAAAAATTGAGAGATGTAATTGCGAAATATTTGATGACGTCAGCATGGCAATACAACAACAATTATGGTAAAACTGTAATTGTAAGATAGATCAAACTTGAAGGGGTTTCATAATTTTCAAATTTCTCTGAATATTTCTTTTTCAACTACCCCACAATTGAGGTTTTTCTTTTAATCATGAAAAAAAGACCTGGGCGAAAAGGAATTTTTGTTTTTCTTTTAATCCTATACATGTGATACTAAATTGATTACTTATGGTGTCAAGTTTGTAGGTGTTGAAAACTTAAGAACTAAGCATACTTATTATTTTATGGTATAATTAATTGGCAGTTATTTAATTTTTATGGTCCTAAGTTTGTTGATGTCCAAAACTTAAGAACTAAGCTTGCTTATTGTCAGAATGATGATGAAATCTTTGCTTAATTTCCTTAATCCCTATATACAATTACCTATCAAGATCAATGACATGAATTTCATTGACCGAAACCACTGGGGTTGAACTTCTACATATTTAGGGAGTGTTTGAAACATTAACAAAAAGTGATTCTTAACCTTTAGTTGGAAAGAAATAGTGTTTGAAACGTCAACTTCCACGATTCTCGATTTTCTTTTTAATCGGAATTAAAAAGCAAGAGGATGAGTCTTTAGATATTTTATTCTGTTTTTGATTTGACTTTTATACATAGAACACTTTTACAACTTCTCCACCAAACTTTCTCTTAACTTAAAATCAATTCATACTAGTAACTTTCGATTTTCAATTACTTTGCTGCTTGGTAATGACAATAAATCACTTATTCCAAAAGCGAAGTGTTTGCATACTGATCCTTAGTAAAACTTCAAAAGTTTGATTTTTCATTCATGAGCAAGTCTCTTGTGAGGCGGTCTCACGGATCTAAATCCGTGAGACGGACCTCCTAAGCTTCCGTCTTGAGAACATGAACCATGAAAATAAATTTAAAAATAATAATGAACCATGAAGAAACAAAAATAAACCCTAAAAACATGAACCATGAAGAATAAACCCGAAAAATAAAAATAAACCCAAAAAATAAAAAATAAACCCTAAAAAAAACTAAAAATCCTAAAAACCCAAATCAATTAAAAATAAACCCAAGAAACAAAATAAACCCTAAAAAACAAATATAAACCCTAAGAAAAATAAAATCTGAAAAAAAACCTTTAAAACTTTTGTACAGAGAGCTCCGTCTCACGGATCTAAACCAGTGAGACCGCCTCACGAGTTTTTGCCTTCATTCATATACTTTTTCCCAAATATTGCTCGGAGCTCTATCAAATTTAAACTAAAATCTGTACCAGACTGATTTACTTGTCATCACTCATCAAGGTACCGAATGCATATTTTACATTATGATGTTCTCAAAGCCCAATTCTCCCTCAAGAAGTCATTTATCATAACTGTTTCAAGGGTTCTTCAATTTATTTGAGTTTCGTTAAAGGGTAGATAGAATGTCCGAATTTGTACTAGCAATCTAGCATGCTTATAGGCTATAACAATCTAAAGGAGCGTTTGGAATTACTTAAAAAAAAGTTCTTTCTTAGCTTTTCGTTGAAAGAAAAAATACTTTTTAGTGTTTCAAATGCCAATTTCTTCGATTCGATTACTTTATATAATCAGAATCAAAAAATAGGGAGACGAAGACGAGTGTTTAAGATTTTGATTCTACTTCTAGTTGACTATTACAATCAAACACTTTTACAACTTTTTACAAAACGCTCTCAACTTTTGATTCTATTACTATTAAAAAACATTACCAACTTCTAATATCAACTACTTTTACTGCTATTACAATAAATCACATCTTTTAAAAGTTAGAAGTTTTTGCGGACACTCCCCTAAAACGTAATAAACAAAATCTCATACAAATAAAATATGAGGACTAAAATGAGATGTTTTTCAAATGGGGGGGATCACATATGAGATATAACTAGGGATAATGATGGAGGCGGGTTTGATGTCGTTTAGAAGCAGTGGGAATTAACCCGTTTTAAATTAAATTAAATTTAAAAAATAAAAAAAAATACATTTATAAAATATTGTTTACAAAATTTATTATCATCAATTTATAAATATTAAATATAATATAAGAATACATAAAAATTATATTATAATATATATTATATATACAAAATATATATCAAAATATATTTTTAAACTAAAAATTCTAGGCGGGGCGAGGCGGGACGGAAGTGAGATCCAGACCCACCCCGCCCCGGGTCATGGGGCGGGGCGACCCAAACGGGCGGACTAGAATGGGTACCCGCGGGTCGGGTCAAAATTGACATCCCTAGATATAACGAAAATTAAAGTCCAAATTTACAAGTCTTCCATCTTCTGCTGACGAACATGCACAGCAAGGGAAGGATTTTCCTACTTCCCTCTGCTTCCATTTATATATTGATGATGGCTTTAACTTTTGACACTTAAATCTCTTTGTTTTCTCTAACCACAAAAAAAAAACAAAAACAGCAGAGTAAATAGTAATGGAGCTACTGTGGAGCTCAGTGGCAATATTTTGTTGTACTGTTATAGTATTAATATATGGCTGGAAAATCTTGAATTGGGTGTGGTTTGGCCCAAAGAAGCTGGAAAAATCCCTCAGACAACATGGTTTTTATGGAAATCCTTACAGAGTTTTTCTAGGTGACTTTAAAGAAATGGCTCAGATGACTAAAGAAGCCTTGTCCAAGCCCATCAATTTCTCAGATGATTTTGTCCCTAGGATCATGCCCTTTTTCCACAAAATTGTCAGTAAATATGGTATGTTCCTATGTTTGTCTTAATTTCAATTTTAGTCATGTAACTTTTAGGGGTTTTGCAACTTTTTGACGTGGCAGATCTGGTCTTTAACGATTTTACGCTTGAGTCAAAATAACAAATCTAGTCCTGTAACTTTTAACGATTATAGTCATTTTGGTTATTTTAACTAAAGGACAATGGTATTTTGGGGAATATCAGAATCACACAAAATCAAAATTTATAGGATCAAAATTGCATGAATTAAAACTTACGGGGTAAAAATGTGCATAATCAAAATCTGACGGGATCAAAATTGCTACCTAGCTAGAATATTTATATGACCAAAATTGCTAGCCCACTATAGTAATGGGACCAATTTTGTGATTAAGCCATCTATTTGATTTGTGGGATCATTGGCGGATGCAGAGATAGGCCAACCTAGGCTCTGGCCCACCCCACTTTTTTAAGGAAAAAAATTAGTTAGAATTTTTCTTTAAAAAAATATTTTAGTTTTAATTTGTATTACTTTTTTGGAATTTCTTATGCCCACCCCATTTTTAGCAGATCGCCCACCTTATTAAGGTCTCTCGGCTCTGCCATTGTGTGGGATCAAGTTTTCGAACATCAACTGTATCATGAGCTCAGATGATTATAAGTGAACACTTTTTAGTTTGTTACTCTACATGTCAATAAAAATTAATGGTCATTTTGATTATATTAACTTGATGTTGAACTTCCAGGTCAGAATTGTTTTCTATGGCTTGGGCCTTATCCTGTAGTACTGATCTCGGACCCTGAGAATATAAGAGAGATTTTATCAAAAAGCTATGTTTTTCAGAAGCCTTATAATCCATTAGGCAAAATGTTGGCTCGAGGATTGGCAAGCTATGATACTGATAAATGGGCTAAGCATAGAAGACTCATCAATCCTACTTTTGAGCTAGAGAAAGTAAAGGTAATCTTTAGAGCTCTCTAATGGGATAATTACAAAAACACCCTTGAGGTTTGGGCTAATTAAGAAAAAAACCCAAAGATGTCTCAACATTTACAAAAAAACCCTCATGTTTCATTATGTTTTAAATTTAAGGAGGTAATTGTGATATTTTTATAAATGTCAAGAAGATATTTGAAATATTTTTGCTTATGAAAGTCGATATTGCAAACCTCGGATGAGTTTTTGTAATTTTCAAAAATCTCTTGTTTTTTTTTTTTGTAATTAGCACGAAGCTCTTTTTTTTTTTTTTTTTTTATTTATTTCCTTAAACGAGCGTTCCATTTTTAAATTGCTGCGAAATTGCAGAACTATTAAAGAAAAAGTTTGAGCATGATATTTTTCTGGTTTTTATCTCTTGGTACATCACTACAGCATATGGTTCCATCATTTTATATGAGTTGTAGTGAGATGTTGAGCAAATGGGAAAAAATGGTACCAAGTGATCAAGGACCCTTTGAATTGGATGTGTCTACTTATCTGCAAACCTTAACAAGCGATGCGATTTCGCGTACTGCATTTGGCAGTAGCTATGAAGAAGGAAGAAAGATATTTGACCTTCAAAAAGAACAAGCCACCCTTTTCATGAAGTCATATCTATCACTTTTTATCCCGGGTTGGAGGTAAAAAAATCTCGTGTTAATTTGCAATTTTTGTCATGCAGCTATACAAGGTGGCGATACTCGACCAAGAGCTTGTAGCTCAAGTGGTATCACCCTTTGTAAGGTGTTGACCAGGATTTGAATCGTGTATCTTTCAATTTCTTTGAAATTTATCACCTCTCCTCCAACCACTACTCCCAACTTATTAAAAAAAGAAAAGTGGCGATACTCGTCCTGCAAAAATTAGGATTTATAAAAAAAGCCCCGTAATTTTCAAATTTTCAAAAAACTCTTGATTTCAGTTATTTGGTCGCCAGAAACTGGTGAAAATTTACCGGAAACATCCTCCAAGTAAGTTGGCGGAATTGGTTCCCATATCAGCAGGTTTGGCCAACAAAGTGGATACGTGGATTTTTCCGGAAAAAAAATTCTAGTTTCTGGCGACCAAAAGACTGGAATCAAGTGCTTTTTGAAAATTGCTAGTCTTTTTAGTAAATCGTGGTTTCTTCATGATCATTATTGCCGCCTAGCTACAGGACTAAAACTGCAATTTAGCCGTATCCAAATACTAGCCTTTCCTTAACTTGCTTATACATTCCGTGTATAGATTCGTCCCGACTAAAACAAACGAAGGATGAAGCACAATTTGAAGGAAGTGGAATCACTCGTGCTTGGCATCATCGATAAAAGAATGAAGGCGATAGAAGCGAGGGGGGATGCTAATAGTAATGACTTATTGGATATACTACTAGAATCTAATCTCAAGGAAATACAATAAAAGGGAAGTAAGTTTGGAATGAGCTTGGAGGATGTCGTCGAAGAATGCAAGCTTTTTCACATTGGCGGAGACAACCTCGGCCTTGCTTGTGTGGACGATGATTTTATTGAGCAAGCATTCGGATTAGCGGGCTAAAAGAGGAGGTTATGCGAGTTTTCGGAAATGAGAAACCCGATTTTGAAGGGTTAATATTGAATTCTTGATGAAGAAAATGAAAAGAAGTTTATTATCGAATGAATCAAGTTGTGTTTACAAGCGAGATTGTAGCAATATATAATACACTAGCTTGTACAAGAGGTAAGGTAACCAACTAACTAACATAACCGAAATAACTAACTAAACTATCTAATGTGTATTTTGATATAGAAGATGCCTTATTCATTTTTCGGTGTTTTCTTCTGATCTTGAGACCCCGCAAAGTGGGGCATGTATATCTATCACGCCCAACTTGAGCATGAATTCATTAAAGATTTGGAGGTAATGGTTTGGTAAATATGTCATTTGTTTGATGAGTGAAGGAATAAAAATCAATTTGAGAAGTCCGAACTTCTATTTTCTCTCTAACAAAATGGCAAAATCGATTTGGATATGTTTAGTTCTTTCATGATGGCATGGGTTGTGAGCTATTGAGAATGCATATTTCTTTCTATATATATTAAAGCTGGTTGATTATGATCCATCTTCAAATCAGCAAGGAGATAAACCAACCATTGGATTTCACAAGTGATAGATGCAATAGCCACGTATTGACTTCAATAGATGATCTACTCACAGTTGGTGTTTTAGCCTTCCAGGAAATTAGAGAATCACCCAAATAGACCGCATAACCACCGATACTTCTTCAGTATCTAAACATCTTCCCAATCTGCATTTGTGAAACCCTTTAAATGAGTGGAAGAGGATGCAGGATAGAAAAGTCCTTTCCCTGGACTATTTTTGAGATATCTAAGAATTCTGTGAGCTGCACAAAGATGATCATTAGTAGGTTGTGACATAAACTGAGTAAGAGTTTGTATGCTATAAGATAAAACGGCTTGGTTATAGTAAGATACATCAGTCTTTCCCACGCCTTCTATATTGAAGGATTAGACAAAGGTGTACTATCTTTGGAGTGTAAATCAACTTTACAATCCATTGGAGTGGAACATGGCTTGCGCACCAAGATATCCGATTTCGGTGAGGATGTCCAAAGTGTATTTCCTCCGGCACAAGTCGATTCCTTTGGAACTTCTCGGCTATTTCAATTCCTAGTATATACTTTAGAGTTCCCAAATCTTTTATAGTGAAAGTGGCATCCAAGTGAGCCTTTACTTGTTGAATTTCTGTCAAATTGTTACCTGCTAAAATAATATCATCTACATATACACAAATGACAGTAATAGAAGTAGAATGTAATTTAATAAAGAATGAATGATCAGACTTTGATTGAGAAAAACCAATACTGATAAGACATGAAGTTAACTTTTGAAACCATTGCCTTGAGGCTTGTTTAAGGCCATATATAAGCTCTTATTCAACTTACAAACTCGTTATTAGTTGAATAACTTGGAGGAATGGGGTCATATAAACTTCCTCATCCAAATCTCCATGAAGAAAGGCATTGTTGACATCAAGTTGGTGGAGATGCCATTGTTTGGCTGCTGCAATAGCTAAGACCAATCTAACAGTTGTTAGTTTAGTAACAGGAGAAAAAGTATCAAAATAGTCTAGCCCTTCTTCTTGTGTGTAGCCTTTGGCTACTAAACGAGCTTTGTACCTTTCTATTGAACCATTTGATTTGTATTTGATCTTATATACCCACTTACACCCAATGCGGTGTTTATTTGGGGTAACTCGATCGAGTCCAAGTGTTATTCTTTTCTAAAGCTTGAATCTCGATTTCATGGCATTTTGCCATTCAACACTTGTCTTTAGCTTGTTTGTAAGACGGGTTCAAGCGCTTTCTTGATAGAAGTTGTGAAAACTTTGTGGCTATTAGAGAGCGAGTGGTTGCTAAAAAATTAGCAATGTTATATTTAGTATCGTAGATGGAAGTATTTCTTTGAATGTGTAGGATTAATGGAAGGAGGAATAACACAATCATATACTTTGAGGTAGTGAGGCATATCTCTAGATCTTGTGGACTTTCTATCTTGAACAAGAGACGAGTGTGAGCTTGATTATCAGTTGAAGGAATATGAGTAGGATGCTGATTATCGGTAGAAATATCTGTGCAGTAGGAGGTTGATTATCGGTAGGAATATCGATTTGAATATTCATGTTGCGAGAATCTGTAATAGGAATTTCTTGTGTAGGAAATTACAGTAGTATGATTTAAAGTTGGAGCATCATTGTGATCAATTAAAGCATCGAATGATCACTTGAGGAGAGAAGAGTGTGCATGCATATGAAAATGAGCAAAGACAAAATCGGTATAGTCGAATTATCGTGAAAACCGGAGTTGTAGGATTTGCGGGATGCGAGATAATTAAAGGGAAAAACATCTTCACAAAATCTAACATTTACGGAAATGAAAACCTTACCACTTTGAATATCATACAATCAGTAACCTTTTGTGCCAATAGGATAACCTATAAAAACACACTTCAATGCTCTAGAATCAAATTTGTGTCTGTGAGCGAGTTAGAGTACAAGCATAAGCTAAACATCCAAATACTTTGAGATGATTATAATCGGGAGCTCGGTTAAATAAGAGTTCAAAAAGAGATTTATTTTTGAGAATAGGTGTTGGAACTCGTTAATTAAGTGAGCTGCGGTTTGAACACAATAATCCCGAGGAAAGATAAAGGAACTTTTGAATGAAACATAAGAGCTCTAGCAACTTGTAATAAATGTTGGTGTTTTCTTTCAACAAGACCATTTCTTGGGGAGTTTCAACACAAGAGGTTTGATGAATGATCCCATAAGTTTTATAAAAATCAGAGAGCAAGAATTCAGTGCCATTATCAGATCTTAAAATCTTAATCTTCACATTAAACTGAGTTAAAACAAGATTGTAAAAATGTAATAGATGCCCAGCAACATCAGATTTCTGTTTAAGCATAAAGATCCAAGTACATCTTGAAAAATCATCAACAACAGTCAAAAAATACTTGAAACCACCATGTGACAAGGTAGCAAAGGGACCCCATATATCACAATGTATTAGATCAAAAATCGATTAGAAGAACTATCTTAGTAGGAAAAGAAAGCTTTCTTTGTTTTGCAAAGTGGCATACATCACATGAAAGAAAAGATTTACAATTAGAATTTGTCTTAAACTGAGGAATTAAGGACATTCTTTGTGCAGAAAGATGGCCTAATCTGCAGTGCCATAAGCAAGAGTCTGAATTTTGTGTAGAAGTATTTGCAAAGATAAGATTTGACTAAGTGATATAAACTATTTGTCTCTTTAGCAAAACCAATCATCTCTTTGTGAGTTCTTGTCTGTAATACACAATGAGAAGGCAAGAAATGGACAGTACAATTTGAAGACTTTGTGAGTTGAGTTATATGAGAAAGATGGCACACATAATACATTATGTAATCTTAAATGTTCGTAAATAATCACATCACCAATCAAGGAAGCTGTAGTCATATTACCATTAGGCAAATGAATAGGAATAGAAACTTGCCTAGGAGGAGATGTATAAATGAAAGAATCATAGATCATATGGTCGTGGCTCAGGTGTCCAAAATACAATTAGTGTGGTGTGTAGAAATGTTAGCACAAAAATGAGATATACTGTGATGGTAGCAATAATTTGAATGAACAACTTGTTCTGAGTAGTAGGCTGCGATTCTTGGCAAAGTTTAGAAACCTTTGCACCATTTCGAAGGAGAACATAGAGTTGTCATCGGTGATGAGAAGGAGAGGAAAGCAGAGGCATTAGCGGTGAAGTGGGGCTTGCCTAGGACCTTTTGGCCCCTTCCAATCGGAGGGTAACCAATTAGCCGGAAACATCTATCAACAAGATGACGTAAGGAGTATCCACAAGTGAGTGCATTTTGGCTTCTTCTTATCCTTTACATTTTGAAATCTTGGATTAGTGGACTACTTTGCTAACATTGCCATGGAAGAATCTTGAATAGGAGTTGGCAAAGTAACATTAGAAAGTCCTCTTTGTGCCTCTTCTTGCAATAATAAGGCATGGACTCTAGCAAGACTTGGCAATGGAGATGTAAAAAGCAATTGATTTGCGAATAGGAGCATAGGATTCATGAAGACCTACCAAGAACTTAATGACATAATCATTTTGTTGAGTAGTAGACATTAGAGGGGAATATTACATGAACATTTTCCACAAGTACATTTAACAATGGGCACGTAGCTAATGTATTCATCCCATATGGCTTTGAAATTGTTATAATAGGTAGTAAAAGGCGATTTCCTTGCACAATGGAACTTAGAGTTTTATCTAGATGAAATACCCGGGGCCCATCACTACGAGCATATCGATCTTTAATTCATCCCAAACTTCTTGAGCACTAGTGAAATATAACAGCTTTATTCGATTTCTTTAGAAATGGAATTGAGAATCCAAGAAAGGACTAAATTGTTCGCTTTGTTTCAAGAATTATAAGAAGCGAAGAAGAAGAAGGGAACCTGGAGAGAACCATCCACAAAACAACTTTTGTTCTTGACATTGAGCCATTAGTACGGCTCGACTCAAGAAACATAATTCTCTCAGGTGAAGGGCTCGTAAACAATCACCGCACCGGGTTGTCGCTTGGATGAAGAAAGAACGGGAGAGGTGAAATCATCCGATGGACATCTTGTTGTAGGAATCTCATGATCGTTCTTCTTGCGGGAATCTCGGGATCGAGTAGCCATGAAGAAGGCGATGGCAAGAAGAAGCGTGAGCGAAGAAAGTAGGAGAAAAGCGAGAGAAAGAAACAGAGAATCTATCAAACTTGTAGTTTGCAAATGAAAAAGAAAATTGTCAATAAGCGATACCATATTGAATTCTTGATGAAGAAAATGAAAAGAAGTTTATTGTCGAATTGTAGCAATATATAATACACTAGCTTGTACAAGAGGTAAGCTAACCAACTAACTAACATAACCAAAATAACTAACTAAACTATCTAATGTGTATTTTGATATAGAAGATGCCTTATTCATTTTCGGTGTTTTCTTCGATCTTGAGAGTTAAATCGCCTAAAAATTGTAAGTGGTGTTAAATTTTGGGATAATTACAAAAACTACCCCGAGGTCCAGGGTAATTAAAATAAAAGGGATAATTACAAGATACCCCCGAGGTTTGGGCTAATTCTGAGAAAAACTCGGAGATATTTCAAAATTACAAAAGACCCCCTCTGGTTTGATTATGCCGTAAATTTAAGAGGCTAAGTGTAATATTTCTAGAAATATCATTGAGTTTTTGTAATGTTTGTTGTTTATGAAGGAGAAAATATAAGATGGAATCAAACCTCAAGGTTTTTTTTATAATTTTGAAATATCTGTTTTTTTTTTTTGTAATTAGCCCAAACCTCGGGGTGTTTTTGTATTTATCCCCAAAAAAACACAAAAAGTTTCAAAATACAAAATAAAACCCCCAGGTTTGATTTTGTTATAAATGTAACAGGATAGTGGTAGTATTTTTACAAATGTATAGGGAGTATTTGAAATGTGTTTGCTTATGAGGGAGTAGAGTGTAACACTACTTAATCAATCATCAAGGGGGTTTTGGTAATATTCAAAAACTTCTGGGTTCTTTTGTTATTAACTCAAACTTGGGGTAGTTTTTCTAATTATCCCTTAAAATTGTCATCTTGCAATGAACTTGGTTTGTGGGTGTCTTCACATGAGAATTGAAGGACTATTAGAACTAATTCCATTGCATACAAATTAAAACCACTTTTGTTGGTCATATAAAGCCTTAAAAACAAAAACATTTACTAGTAAACTTGTGCTTAATTGTGAATGACTATTTGGCTACTTTTTAAGCACAAGAAAGAGCATTGAGTATAATAATCTCATCATCCTCGATATCTATAATACAGTAACCATGGTTTTCCATGAGGTACTAAGGTTATACCCAGCGGGAGCCATGATTGCTCGAACCGCTCACAACGAAAGCGCATTAGGACGGATGATCGTACGGTGGAGTTCAACTAATACGCCGCAATTCTATTGCACCATGACACCAAAATGTAGAGGCGACGATGCAAAAGAGTTCAATCGGCCCGTTTTAGTGAAGGAGTTTTGAAGGCAAAACAGGCGTTCTCATATTTCCCGTTGGTGGGGCCTCGGATATGCATTGGCGCATTTCGCGATGATGGAGGTAAAGCCGCGCCATGATTTTACAACGTTATTCGTTTGAGCTGTCCCCATCTTATTCACATGCTCCTTATACAAAGATAACTCTTCAACCTCAACATGGCGCGCACTTAATTATGCACAAATTATAGGATTGATGGTTTGAATTTGAGGAAATATGCTTTGTGGGAGAATCATTCTTGTTTCTTTGTTATGCGTTGCTTGACTTAATGTGTTTGAAAATGTGTTGTTTGAAATGTTAAGAGTAGTTCCGGACGGAGTTATGATGAAAGATTGTAAAAAAAGAGTGGCTTGAGGTTTGTTGAATAAAGTTGATGTATATACAACTATGTTGCTCGGACTCGGACACGAGTGTTGAATCTTAGTACATATTCGGATGTCGGAGCTTTTTTTGTCTAAAATCTAGGATACATAGACACGACCAAAATGATCCAAAATTTGGATACTAACAGGGGACACGCCAACAACTTGATTTTTAAATATATAATATATATAATATCACACTTTTTAATACGACATTTATAAACAATATATGTTTGAAATAATTTGAAAAAAAATTAGTTATAACTTGAAAAAGCTATGTGAAAAAAAAGCTTTCATATATGTGTTTTATTGCCTAATACTTAGTAGTATGAAAGTGGAGTGTCCAAATTTTTTTGGAGGATTGAATACGTGCTCAATTATGTCGTCTCCAGTGTCATGTCGTGTCGACACAGGTACTTCGCCTGGAATGAATAATCTGAGCATCATATTATACAAGTACAAAATGAGATTGAGTATATGATCACAATTATAGCTAATAGTTCCTGATAATTTAAATATAAAATGAAATAGATATATTCTAAACCTAGTTAATTACCTAATCAAGGGATTTGGTTTCAATTTTTACTAACTACAAAACCTAAAATGGAAAGTATTTAGATAATTACTTAAATATACAAAATGGTTGAAACGGAGATCTACCCATAGTTAGGGAGGAATTGATAAGGGTAAAAGATGGTCCAAAGGTGACTGCATAGTATGAGCTCATTTGGTGAGGCCTAACTTATTGGTCGACTGTTAAGCCCATCAGGCGTTAATGAACTGAAAAAGGCCTGGCTTATTGGGCCGACATGTTAAGCCCTAAGCATTGGGTTGATTTGGAAAGGCCTGGGTTAATTGGCCGACTGTTAAGCCCCAAGCATTAGGCGATCCGGAAAGGCCAGGTTAATTGGTCGACTGTTAAGCCCAAGCATTGGGGCTGATTTGTTATGTCTTAGTGGTCTTACCGACCTACCACACTGGGGTAACCTTGGAGCCATGAGAAAGGAGACCGATCTGGACATAAGTGCGAGGGGGTTCGAAGATGCTTTTGAGAGATCTTGGGCCAAAGTCTTATCACTTAAGTCAGTCCGACGTGTCTCGGGACAGTCGGGGCCCGAGGTCTTAAGGGCGTAAAATTAGAATTTTTAGAAGATCCGATCCTAACCTAATGATGACTCTGACACCAAATCGTAACGGAATCCCGGATTTTACGGAAACCCTAATCCTAGCTAAGGTATAAAAGCCCAAGTCCAGGTTCATTCTAAACCTAATCTCATTTTTGCTTTTACAATATATTTTACGCCTCTTGCTTCTCTTCCAAGTCACCGACTTAAGCATCGGAGAGAATGCACGCTGGAGCCCCTCTCCCCCTGTCTGCGGCGGAGTTTTGAGAGGAGTTCGGCTTGGAAGTTGATCGGTGAGAGAAGGATGTTTTGGGAGCAACCAAGTGGCGCCGTCTGTGGGAACATTGAGCGAAGACGTGAGCTTCAAGTGATGGTTATGGAAGATATCGGGAGAAATTTGGAAGATAGTCAGATAAATCGCGCCGTTGGGAGATACTCCGGGCGGAGTTATGCAAGAAGATGTCGAGGCCTCCACCTCCACCACCGGTGGAGCGGCGGAGGCGGCGGTTTTCGGGCTGGAGTGGATGGACAAACACCATGTCGGTGGGAGTGTTGATTTAGGCCCAATGTTCTTTGAACAGTGGGGTAGTTTCATCACTAGGGCCGTTGAGCAAGCGGTGGAAAGGCGGTTGAGGAGATCTTCCGCCACCAACTCGCTTTGTGGTCCCCCTCATGTGGTCCCCTCGGTGGTCTCCCAGGAGACAGGAGAGAAGAGGTCGGTGGCTGCGGTGGCGAAGAGGTGCATTCGTTGAGGCGGAGCTCACATCAACCGAGGATCGGGATTGGTCGGAGCGGATGGATGACCTCCATCGCGAAGTGAGGATATTCATAGGAGGGTGGCGAAGCGCGGGAGCGGCTTCAAGATACAAGTGCGAGAGGAACTCCTTCTCGGATGAAGTGATGGCGGATGAGCTCTCATCCTCCTACCGAGCTACGAGTTTTGAATACGATGGTACCACAGACCCATGGGATCATCTCTGTTGTTTTGAGAATCTTTGCTTTGCTACACGAGGTTCACGGATGGCGTGATGTGTAGAGTTTTTCCTACCACTGACGAAATTAGCTCAAAGAATGGTTTAGTCGGCTTGCCCAGGCTCTATTAGAAATTTTGATGATTTCGGTTTGGCATTTCTTAATCGGTTCACGAGTTGTCGTAAGTACTAAAAAGCGCCCGACTCTATTTAACATCAAACAGAGGAATGAGAAGGACTTCGAGCTATATATAGAGGTTCACCTGCGGCTAAGTTGGAGGTGCCTTCGGCTAGTCAGGAGATTTTGGCTAATGCCCTAGCTCGGGGCTGAAAGATGGAGAGTTTTTGAATCTTTGGTGATAGATCCAGCTAAGACTTTTGATGAGTGTTAGCTTGGTGAGAGGTATATCAACCTGGAGGAGACTAGGAAAATAAAGAGGAGGAATGAGAGAAAAGGAGGGATAGGAAAGAAGATCGGGAGGATAAGGGATCTCGAGAAGAAGCCGAGTGTCCGAGGCAAATGGGTGGACGGCCGAAGTGCGAAGTATACGCCATTGGTACATTCCTAAGGGTGAGGTGCTCATAGCTATTGAGAGGCACCCCGACACGAGGTGGCAAAGGCACATGCAAAGGCAAGTAAAAGCGAAGAGTAAGGAGTTCAGAGGTTCCATAATGAGTATGGGCACACGATAGATCGATTGCACACATTTGAGGGATGAAATCGAGAGGCACATTCAAGTAGGTCATCTCATGGAATTTGTGTACATCGATAAAAAGGAGAAAAAAAGGGGAGTATAAAAGGGACAACCGGGGTTATCATCAACTTGGCTTAGAGCCGGAGCGTCGGGAGGAGGAAAATGAGGAGTTCTCTCCACCTCCACCCCACCTCATCGAGAGGTCATCCGGATGATTGTAGGAGGGCGGCGGAAGGAGATTCTAGCGAGCTCGGAAAAATTATGTGAGATCACGGCACGGATCAGTGCAAGAGAAGCGGTGAAAGTGGAACAGTCGGACGGGCGAGTATCCAATTTGGGCGGAGGATAGTAAGGGTATCGTGGCATCTCATAGCGATGCTCTCGTGATCATAACAACGATCTCTAATTACGATGTGCAACGAGTATTTGTGGATACATGGAGCTCGGCGGATATCCTATTCTATGATTGCTATAGGAGGATGGATCTCGTGTCGGGTCGAGGCAGTGGACACGGTGTTGGTGGATTTCTTTGGAGGAATGATCTAACCAATAGGTATGATTACTTTGTCTCTTTGGGTAAACAATCGCAAAACTAGGATGATTCGATTTTTGATAGTAGATGTACCCTCTTCATATAATGCTATGTTGGGTAGACCGTCATTAAATGCTTTTCAAGCTGTGGTGACGGTGTACCATTTGAAAATGAAGTTCTGTGGGGAAGAGGTAGGTGAGGTCGGCGGAAATCGAGTATATGGCTAGAAAATTATACGTAGAGATATTCAAAAGGCGGAGAGGGGGAATGTTTTTGATGATGATAGAAGCAGAGATAAACCGATTAGGTTGGGCGAGCCGGTAGAGCATGTCCAACCTAATGAGGAAATGATGATGGTATTTGGTGCGGGTGACCCCGATAAGTTCACCAAGATCGGGAAAGGGTTAGCGAGATGAGTTGAGGGAGGAGTGGTGAAGTTTCTAAGGAGCAATGTGGATTTGTTTGCTTGGACAGCGAAAGACTTGGTGGGGATCAATCCGAGCATTGCGAGCATAGGCTCAATGTCAATCCGTCATATAAGCTGTGAAACAAAAGAAAAGAAATTTCGGTCCCAAGAAAGATGCTATAATTGGCGCAGAGGTGCAAAGGTTGTTGAAAGCGGAGCATATCAAAGAAATCCAATTCCCGGAATGGTTATCTAATGCAGTATTGGTACCAAAAATGGAGGATGATTGGCGCGTGTGTGGATTTTAGGGACTTGAACCGGGCTTGCCCAAAGGATTACTACCCCGTTGCCCTGAATCGATCAACTTGTGGATTTGACGTCGGGGTGCGGCGCTTAGTATGATGGATGCATCGCAGGCTATCACCAGAGATCAGGCTGGCATAAGAGGACCAAAAAGAGGTGAGCTTCACCACCTCTTTTGACACCTTTGTTATGTAGTAATGCCGTTTGGGTTGAAGAACGCGAGAGCCACATACCGAGGTTGGTGGATAAGATGTTTGAGGGGCAACTCGGGAGGAACATGGAGGTATACGTGGATGATATGTTGGTTAAAAGTATAAAGGTTGTGGATCATGTGCGTGACCTAGCGAGACATTTGACACTTTGAGAAATACCGAATGAAGCTCAACCCTAAGAAATGTGCTTTTGGTGTGAGATCGGGAAAGTTCTTGGGGTATATGGTGACGGAGAAAGGAATAGAAGCTAACACGAGAGAAGGTCGAGCCATTAGAGAAATGGCACCACCTCGGGATGCCAAAGATGTGCGGTGTTTGTGGTCGGTGGTAGCCCTGAATCGGTTTATTTCGCCTCATGGAGAGGAGTTTGCCCTTCTTCAAGGTGTTAAGGAAGGCCAAAAGGTTTGTTTGGGATGAGGATTGTCGAGAGGGCTTTCGAGGATTTGAAAAATTATTTGGCCGATTTGTCACTATTAACTAAGCCGTTGCCAGGAGAGCCCTTGTACTTGTACCTTTCGGTGGGAGAACAAAGGGTCGGACGGATCTGATCGGGGAGGAGAGGTCGGTTGAGGCCGGTATATTATGTTAGTAAGGTATTGAGAATCTTTGTCTGCGGTATGCGGAGATCGAGAAAAGCGCAGCTTGCTCGCTTGGTGGTGACCGCAAGGAGACTCGACCATATTTTTCTCGTATAAGGTAATTGTCGAACTAATCTTCCATTGAGAAATATAATGAGCAAGCCCGAGGTGGCGGGAAAGGCTAGTGAAGTGGGCTATTGAATTGAGCGAGTATGATATTGAGTTCGAGAACAGTCGGCCATTAAAGCTCATGCTTTGACGGATTTTGTTTAAGAATCGATAAGGGATGATAGCGAAGAAGGAGCTTGGGTGATTTATGTGGATGGTTCAAGAGGAAGCTCGGGTTGTGGTCTTTGGTATTGTCCTAATCAGCCCAACGAGTCGAAAATGATTTTGATTTGTGAGATTGGAGTTCAAACTATCCAATAATGAGGCGGAGTAGGAAGCATTTATCATAGGGATGCAAATGGCCATTGAGATGGGGGCTACTAGAATAGTTATTTACATGGATTCTCACTGCTCGTTCATAAGCAAATTCTTTGGAGAGTTCGAAGTTAAGAAGGAAAAGATGAAGAGGTATGTTGAAGCATACCGAGCTTTAGAAGGAAAAAGTGAAAGAGATCAAGATCTGTCAGTCCCAAGAGGCGGAAGAGAATGGTCGGGCGGATTTCTTGGCAAAGATGGCCGGCTCGGCCTTGGAGAATCAAGCCAAGCAAATCACGCTTTTGATGGCAAGAGAAAGCGTGTCTTTGGGTATGGAGAGATTGAAGACAAATAGGATTGGAGGTCGGCTATCATGGCCTACTTGAAAGAAGGAGTCTTCCGAGAGGTAGGCGTGAAACGGCTCGGGTGAAAATTCGAGCTACACGTTTTTGCATTATTGGGGACAAGTTATATAAGAGAGGCTTCTCCATGCCCCTGCGAGGTGTTTGAGTGGAGAAGAGGCACGTATGTACATCGAGGAGATGCATGAAGGGTGTTGCGGAAATCATATGGGAGCAAGAATTTTGATGAAAAAAAGCTGAGGGCGGGGTATTTTGGCCTTACTTGAAAAGGAAGCGGAGAAGCTAGTGAGAGCATGTGAGAAGTGCCAAATTCATGCGTCTTTGGTACATCATCAGAGGACCTCATGACTATGAGCTCGGCATGCCCTTTTGCAAAGTGGGGTATTGATATTATTGGTCCTTTTCCTCCCCCAGTCAAAGGAAATTATTGATTGTGGCAATTGATTATTTTAGTAAGTGGGTAGAGGCAGAGCCCCCTTGCTAAAATAAATGAGGATGTAGTGATGAAATTTATCTAGCGGAATATCGTGTGTCGATATGGAACACCCGAATCTTGATATCGGATAATGGAACGCAATTTATGGGGCAAGGATCCGAGCTTGGTGTGAAGAGTTGAAGATTAAGCAAAATTTTACATCGGTGGCTCATCCATAAAGCAATGGGTAGTGGAAGTTACCAATAGAATCCTTGTCAAGGTCAAAGCTCGACTTGAGAAGGCGGGAGGAGCACGGGTTTGGGAGCTCGATTCGGTATTGTGGGCTTATCGAACTAATCAAAGGAAGAACGGGTGAAACTCCGTTCACCTTAATATATGGAATGGACGACGTAATACCGACGGAGATCGGGATGGAAACTCATCGAGTTCAAAATTTTGATGAAAACGCTAATGAGATGATGATCAGAGAAGCGCTGGATACTAATTAATGAGAAAAAGAAAGATGACATTTTGCGAGATGGAACGAACACGAGGAAGGATTAAGCGAGTCTATGACAAAAAGGTGAGAGGGCCTTCCGTGTCGGGGACCTGGTTCGGAAAGGCCGGACGCTAGCAAGAATAAGGGGAAGTTGGATGCAAATTGGGAAGGGCCACCGGTGGCAAAGGTCTTGTCAGAGGAGGTGCATATGAGTGGAGGAACTTGATGGGCGAAAGCTCAGGAGAGCATGGAACAATTGCAATTTAAAGAAATATCATTCCTAGAATAGAGGAATATTTGATGTAATGAAATTACTCGTTTTGAATAAAATGGTCTCGCTTCCTGAATTATGAGTTCGGAAGAAGAAATTAGTAAAAATGGACAAGTATCGGAGATCGGCTCGACTTAGACTCTAAATACTTGGGGCCACAAGGCCATGCAAGGAGCTCGGCTCAAGCGCCTCCTTTGATGAAATCGACAAGTATTTGGAGCTCAACTCGAGTTAGTCTCCAAATACTTGGGGCCACGAGGCCATACAAGGAGCTCAACTCGAGCCAACTTCCTTTGAAGAAATCGACAAGTATTTGGAGCTCGGCTCGAGCTAGTCTCCAAATACTTGGGGCCATGAGGCCATACAAGGAGCTCGGCTCGAGCCACCTTTCTTTGAAGAAATCGACAAGTATTTAGAGCTCGGCTCGAGCTAGTCTTCAAATACTTAGGGCCACGAGGCCATACAAGGAGCTCGGCTCAAGCCGCCTTTCTTTGAAGAAATCGACAAGTATTTGGAGCTCAAGCTTGAGCTAGTCTCCAAATACTTGGGGTCACGAGGCCATACAAGGTGCTCGGCTCGAGCCAACTTTCTTTGAAGAAATCGACAAGTATTTGGAGCTCTCGATCTAGTCTCCAAATACTGGGGCCACGAGGAGTATGTTATACTAATCTTTTTTGGGTAAAAAAATCTTAAATTAGCTCGTTCGAGTAAATGCCTTGTGATGAAATAAATCTAATCTGCGAGAATAAAAATGCGAGAATAGAGATCGGAAGATAGAGAATCTTTCATTAACAAAACAAGAATACAAGTACATGAGAGGGGCGGCATTTTCGTGGTCAGTGGTCATCCGTTGAGATGGTCACATCGTCCAAGGGCGATCTCGGGATCATCATCCGGAATCTCCCTGAATAGAAGTGAGGGGGGTGCCTTCGGGGAGATGGGAGTTGGTTGACCTCCGGGGAGCATGAGAGGGCCCCCCGAGTTGGAAACAGGGTGGAGGACAAATGGAGCAGATAAAGATTCTATAAAAACCTCCACGGGGGCTAGATTGAGACGCTCCGCCTCATCAGAGAACACGAAGCCCTTGGGGTCAGGAAGGATCCTTTTGGGACCTCGGCGATCAAAAGGCTCAGTAGTGATACCGCGTTCCCGAGTGAATCTCGGCTTGATCAAAAGCAAAGCCATAATACTCCATGGCACTTGAAGATAGGACTTTGATAAATTCCCTGGAGCTTAGAAAGGCTTGCTTCACCCTCTCCCGGATAGCCTGAAATATGGAGGAGCCCTGGGGGGAGGTCAGGAAGCCTTGATGACCAACTTCAATGCCCTCAGCTCGGGCTTGATCGGCAATAGTAGTGCAGCGGATTTGAAGATCACTGACCTCGGTTTTGAGGTCAACATTGTCCGCCTCCACGACCTTCAACTTGGTCTCAAGAGAGGCCACAGTGGCCTTATGGACCTCTTCCTTCTCTCTGAAGCGCCGCACCTCTTCCAGGAGTTTGGTCTCCCTAGATTTCAGCCGTGTGCACTCCTTCTCGCGGCAAAGATTGAGCTCAAGAACGGAGGGAGGGGTCGAGGGCGACTCGAGCTCGGGAGATCGGAGATCGTGGCAAAGAAGTCGTCCCGACCTTCGAATGGTTCAGGCAAAAGGCGCTCACCAGCTCGGCATCGCCAAGTTTTTCTAAAGCAGTGTGGTCAGGGTTCGGGCAGTTGCCTTGAACATACTGCATGGCAAAAGTCCCATCAAGTATCTTCAAGATGGAGTTCCTAGTGAAGAAGGTCCGGTTGGGTGTGTGGATAGGGTTGCGAGTGAGAGTGAAACAATCGAGGTGGTAGTAGCCTTAGGCTCTTTCTCGGCCGCTACCGGCACTAGTTCCAGGACCCGATCTCTTGGGAGGAGGAGGTCGGATGGTAGGATGAGTCTCAAGACTGTTAGGTCGGCTATTACAATGGCGTAAGTCGAGAACGGCAACGGAGTCGAAGAAGGTGGTCGCCACGACCAGTAACAACAACACCAATGGAAGGAGGAGAGAGGCAGGAAATAGCTTGTTGCTCTTCCTCCTCCTCGTCAAAGAACCATCCGTGCCATAAACATGTCTGCACAATAAGAAAAAGTTAGCCCATGGGTAAGAACAAAGTGAATTAAATATGAAAAAAAAATTACCAATGTCACGGGGGTAGAGGAGCCATGATGGAGCTCAATTGGAAGTAGTACAAAAAAAGATGGAGTTATGAGGCGGAGAGGTCATATTTGACCAAGGTAAGTTTATTTATTAAGGATTGGAGTTCGGGACCGATCTTTGGGGTTGTGTTTCCGTTGAAGGGGAAGGCTCCAAGTCCAGGCGATAGGAAAACCCCAAGCTCGGGGAGAAGAGATGAAAAAATACTTATCCTTCCAAAATTTATTAGAGGAAGGATATTTACTCAAAAATTGGGCATCACCTCGGAGGTGATATAGAATAGACCCTTGGTGGTTGAACTCTTTACTTGGAATAAGGCAAAAAACGAGTTCGAGTAGGCTCTATTTCTAGATATTGGGTATCAAGAAACCAGCAAGGATGCGGAAGGAATGGGGGCGAGCTGATTGAGAGGAACTCGGTATATGGTGGATTACCTCGGTCATAAAAGAGTGAATGGGCAAGTCCTCCCTCTATCTAACCCGCATGAAGAAAGCTAGGGCATTGGGAAGAGGTCGATTAGGGGCGATGTCTGTATGGCTAGGTAAGGCAAGCTTGAGGAGGAGGATGGAATTTTTATACTCTTCCTTATATTTTGCAATGTATGGGCATTTAATTTGGTTCTTTAAAATCAAAGGGTATTCAGGTAATGACCGAGCTCGGAGCTTGGATCTCTATTACTCAGTCCGGGTCCAATCGAGCTCGATTCAAGAAAGATCCCGGATTGGAGGGGAATGGAAGAGATAGGAAGAGGCTGGGAAGCGGAGCTACTTGAGACCACCATTCCAAATTTCGGTGATATAAGTGGTCTAATGGTGTTCAATGTGAAGAAAACGCCATGGAAATACAGGAAAAGAGGAATTAAAGGAAAAGAAACTAGAGAAAAGGGGAGAAAAGTACCTAGTAGAGAGGATTTAATGAGTGATGAAGCACTATGGAACACGCCGGAATTTGGAAGACCTTATAGGAGAAGACTAAGGAATATTTTTAGAGAGAGAGAGTTAGAGAAGATGATTTGGGAAAATGGTGTAAGAGTGAGGGGATCCCCTTTTATAAGAGAGGGAAAGGCAAAAGGGTTGTAGGCTTTCGAGACGCGTCTCACGTCCACGAGGCGTCCTGTAAGCGAAAAAGATGTCTTTTTCATCACATCGATGTGTCGAGGCATTTTGAGCCAAAAGGCGCGAGAATTTAAAAGCCAACAACTTTCCATAATACAAATATTTTGTATATTTATTGTTAGAACACGAACTTTCATAAATAAATGTAAAGTGATCAAATTGGCGATGCATTGACCGATATTAACATTATTTATTCCAATATTAAAAAATATTATTTATTCCAAATTGTGTATAATCAATATTTTAAATATCGGTGTATTAATGATGCCTTTATAAATGTCATTAATATACATTTAACACGTATCCTAATGTTCCACACATCCCAAATATATAGTCCATTATTTTTTGGGATATCCCAAATATATGTCCAATTTCTTTATTTAATTAATAGTACATATTCATTTTGTTTTATTGTTATAACTCTATTTATTAATAGTACATTTATTTAATTAATAGTACATTTTCATTTTTTTTGTTATAACTCTATTTAATATGCATTTTGTAATTTACAAGTATTCATTAAAAATTGACAAATCAAGTAAACTTTTTGTATATTTGTAATGAAAGTATATATATATATATATATAGGGGAGGATCAAGCGAGATCATGTCTCTAGGTGTGACACAATGGACTAATCTCAACCATCCTCCACTATCAATCAATGGGTATGATTTAAGGGATAAAAAATATATTAAAACATTAATTTAATCAACATAAGGGTAGTAGGGTAAAATAACATAACAAGGTATGAATCAAATCTATTTTCTCTCATGCATCTCTCATCTCACGTGACTCTCTCCCTCTCTCTCTCTCTCTCTCTCTCTCTCTCTCACACACACACACACACGCACACACACACACAATTCCACCATTAATGCAAATTTGAAGAACTCGAATGTGAAAAATAAAACAGTGAAGAAGATGCACTTATGTTCGAATCATGATGCATGATAAATCATCATCGTGGAACAAAGTCTACACAACATCATCAATGGTGTAGACATCGATGGAGAACTCGAAAATATCCATTAACATCAACTCTTAAAAAGCGTAATTTTTCACGAATAAGACGATGCATAAATACTTATGAAATGATGTATAAATACTTATTAAACAATGCATAGATACTTATGAAACGGTGCATATATCGTAGGATATTGCATATTTGAAAATATGCAATAAAAATAAACTAAATATGCATTATCCGAAAAACTATCTATGCAGTCAAAAAAAAACTAATATGTAGTACAATATATCCAACTACGCAAGACGTCATAAACTATGCAACAAAATCAACTAACTATGTATTATCTAGAAATTATCTATGCATTGTGGAATAACTAAATATGTAGTACATTATGTAGCATCCCATTTTTATAATTTCCAAAAGCAACATCCCATTTTCATAACTAAATATAAATTATATTGAACCTATTTATGCAGTGTAGTATAACTACATACGCAGACATTATATTCAATTATGTCTTGTTTTAAAAAAAGCAGTGCCAACAAAATAACTAAATATGCACTATTTGATGTCTAATTATGCAGTAGAAGAACCCCAACTATGCAAAAAAAAATATTTGGAAAGAAAACATGTTCCTTAAATTCCGCCACAAAATCCGGAGTGTCAATTTCAAGCCCATAAAATCCAATGGGACCACTAATTTGAATTACAAAATTACAATCTTACCCCTAAAATCAGAAAATTAGAAATAATTAAAAAAAATTGAATTAATCACATTCCTTCATTTTTTAAGATCAATGGGTAAGATGAGTCCACACTGTCTCACCTAGGGAGAGTGGTCTCATTTTAACTAAATCATATATATATATATATATATATATATATGAACGTTGGAAGGTACCCTTGAGGTTTAATCTAATTGCCAAAAATCCCATCTAACTTTTATAATTACAAAGGTTTTATTTTGTCTAATATTTATCCCTTTCATAAGTAAAAAATATTTTAAAACCCCCATATTTATAAAAATATTACAATTTACCCCTTAATTTTAACACGTATTCAAACTCAGGGGTATTTTTGTAATTTGAAAGTTAGTTGAATTTTTTTGTAATTAGGTCAAATCTCAGGGTTTTTTTCGTAATTATCCCTGTAATTTGATATAGAGAATTGTGCCGTGTTTGCCCACCACTACAAGGCCCCAGCATGAGAAGAGGACGAAAATTTGATGCTATCAGCATTCAGTATGTTCACAAATGGCGATATCTTCTTAGGTAAACGCAAAGTCCAATTCTTGCTCACAAAGGAAATTTTAATGAAAGAGACGTAGGAAGTTTCGTCAGTTTACGTAGGAATAGTGATGGGTGTACTTGTCAAAAGTTATTATTGGTTGAAACGAAACACATTGGGTCACGTTCTAGAAATTGTTTCATTCTTCGAGGAATCAAAAGTTTTCTGTTTTTTCTTTCTTGTTATCTTTATCTTCACCATACAAACGGAAGCAAACAAAAACCGAAAATTGTAGACTTAGAATTATAAATTTTAAAATATGGAGTTATTTGATTTTTTTCTAGATTCTTTCAATAAGAAATTTAATTCTTTGGTCGAATTTGTTGGGACGATATGTCACTTATGAAATTGCCTCACATTAATTAACTAGAGGAAAAGAAGCGATAAGTCAAACGATCTACTCCCTATCACAAATTGGTTTGAGAATAGTAACCTTACATTGGTGGATTTTTACTCTCCCTCATATTGTCAGACACACTTCATACGATGGGACTATGTCAAGCCCTCCAAATTTAACAAAATATATATTAATTTGACACTTTAAATTTAAGTGTGACCCATAAAAGTTTAGAGTTACAGATCTATTATTTATTTCAAAATTAGTGGTAAATTTCCTTTTAAAAAATAGATTGTATAATTGATGTGAGGTGAAAGTATAATGGTGAGAAGTGAGAACCGATATGATCTTTTAATAAATTAACAATTTTATGTGACTGGTGATTGAAAAAATGAAACGAATTAATAATATATTTGTATAGATGAAAGGGTAATTATGATAGTTGATGTATTTTTTTACTAAAATGATGATTGAAAAGTAAATGTAAGTGGATAATATATTTTTTAAATTTCATTATAATCATATATTGAGGCAAAAGAATTTTCTGACGCAAATATTATAAAAGAAACTTTCGTGAGCAAACACTCCCTAAACAACATTTCCTAAACGTTTGTGTATCTTCACATTTTTCGTATGTGTAGCAAAATTGTTTATCCTCACATGATATTAGTTGGGAAGCTGGACTAGGAAGTCTTGAAAATATTACTCATAATTAATTGATTTTTTTCTCAAACTGAAACCTCATTATGTGGACGTGGATGACTATACAAGTAAGAAATATTCAATTGTGGAAAAACATGCGTAATCAATGACGTAATTCACAAGACATTTTATAATATGTGTCATCGATGAGCAAGGAATGCATTAACTAAATCCTCATGAATCATGTTTAGTTATCATATAATTATTTCTTAACACATTGGAAACATATAAGGGAAAAATATTATCTATTAAATTATTTAGAAGATAAATTTTATCAAACTCTTTAAAAGAGAATTTTTAACGTGATATTTTAATATGTCAAACTTTATATTAGTATATAAAATAACATATATTATTTTATCTGTTTTTTTTCCTTTAGCCTTTTTATAACAAATATCATTTTACTATATACTAAGTATTACTCCCTCTGTCCCATAAAGATAGACAAGTAGAGCAACTCACACAAATTAAGAAAACATAATAAATGTAATTGTAATTATAATTTTTTCCATATTTTTCCTATTTTGCCCTTGCATTAAATGGTGATATATCATTCAAAGTGAATTAAATGGAGGTAATTTAGTCTATTGTTGTATAGTTAATACTCTCAATAAAAAAAACAAGCCTATAATGTGGGGATGCACCAAAAAGGAAAAGGTAGCCTATCTTTTTGGGGCGGTGATAATATTTAATTACGTTCGGATCCACGCGCAGAAGAAATGCATTGAAGGCATAAAGAATCAAGACGATAAGCGATAAGACTCCAATTGGACTCGACCTATGCCCAAAGGGAGATAAGATTAGCCTCCATTTGTAGGATAGACCGATTGAAAGCAAGACCGTAAATGAAGGCGCTGGTCGTGATCGTCCGGACAAATATATCGCAAGAGGATTTTTGCATTGACCGACCCAACTAGAGGATCAATCAAGGCAAAACTTGCGTGAGACGGTCTCACGGATTTAGATCCGTAAGACGGAGCCCTTACACAAAGTTTTGAAAGTTTTTTTTTTTTTTGATTTTATTTTTCTTAGGGTTTATATTTATTTTTTAGGGTTTATTTTGTTTTTTGGGTTTATTTTTAATTGATTTGGGTTTTTAGGATTTTTAGTTTTTTTAGGGTTTATTTTTTATTTTTGGGTTTATTTTTATTTTTCGGGTTTATTCTTCATGGTTCATGTTTTTTTAGCGTTTATTTTTGTTTCTTCATGGTTCATTATTATTTTTAAATTTATTTTCATGGTTCATGTTCTCAAGACGGAGCCCTTAGGAGGTCCGTCTCACGGATTTAGATCCCGTGAGACCGTCTCACAAGAGACTTGCTCATCAATCGATTAGTAAATCAACCCTGTCGGACGCCTTGTGTAACTTAATGAAGAAAAAATCCATATCCCAAGAAATGTGAGATAACAAACATCACATAATCCGTCATATCAATCAAAGAAGTCGTCGTCTGGCACATGATATCTCTAAAACCATGGTTTCAGTCAGTCTATAGAAAACGAATCATAAGCCCTATGACCACCCATATTTGTACTTAGGAAATGTGATTATCCTTCTACTATAAATACCATCATTTATGATTGAGAGAGAGTTCTGATTCTGATTTTAATTCCACTATTTACTTCGTATTCAAGTGCATTTATGGCATAAAAGCTCTCGAGCTTATTTTTGATACAAAAAGGAACATGAAGTCCAACCTACCTTGGGTAGGCAAATCAAAGTTTTTGCTGCTTTTACAATAAATCAATTTAAGGGTATATTTGGCCTATTGGCAAAATTGCTCTACGTCAAGAAAATCGGATGGAATCTTATATTACAAATGGTGTTTTATTTTCTATTCTATTGTATTGATGATTAACACGTGTATAAAACTACCATATGAAAAATTCACACTCTACAGTGAAATAGGAAATGAAATATCATTTTGGAGATCCATTCGAAGGAAAATGGCTGCGGCATTATCAAGAGCCTCGTGATAATGATTCCTCAAAATTATCAAGTCAAACTAAAATTGCAAACTATTATTATTGCAAATCAACTCTCTGCCTGTGGCTGCATGTGTATTGTCTGACTTGTTGTTGACGAACAGAACAGACAGATGGAAGAAAATCCATGAAAGAAACAAGAGTTTGCTTATGGCCCCGCTTGTTTTTATTTAAAAAAGGAATCTCTCTCTCTCTCTCTCTCTCTCTTTTTTTAATAGAATATAATCTCTATATTCTCTAAATTGATTAGTATTCATGTTTTCTTATACAAAGTAATGCACAATAGAATTTTATATACTCTATATAGAAATAAAATCAATCTTTTTATTTTTATAAATATTTAGTAAATATAATTTTCAATAATGGAAAATATGAAAAGATGAGATTGAGAAAAGAATCCAAACAGGGTCTTCAATCCGTCACTTGTCTTCTCTGCTATCAGGGCGTATCCTTCCCTTGTATAAAGCCCCCAAATTTTTAAAAATTCAATTAATTATATGTATATTTTATTTTAAAATATTAATTTTTAGTATTAAATATTTATTTTTTATTGATTTAGTCTTCCAAAATTTTAGCCCCCAATATTACAATCAGCTCAGCTCCGCCTGTCTGCTATCATCATTTATAAAGTCATTCCTTTAATTTGCAGAGGGATTCAAATACATCAAAGAAAGTGCTCTAGCAGAGAAAAAACTAATGGAGGTTATACTATTTTTGGTTGCGTTTTCTTGTGGTGTTGTAACATTAACATATGCATGGAAATCCTTAAATTGGGTATGGTTTAGGCCAAAATACCAAGAAAAATGTCTCAGGCAGCAAGGTTTTAACGGAAATCGTTACAGGATTTTCTTTGGAGACTTCAAAGATATGAGGAAGATGATAAATGAAGCCAAGTCCAAGCCCATTAATTTTTCCAATGATATCGTGCCTAGAGTTCTCCCCTTCATCCATGAAGCTGTCAAAAACTATGGTAAACACTTCTTTGTTATCCAATCTCAATTCACTTGCCATTTATTGAATTTTCATTAGGGAGTATTTGTAGAAACTTCTCTTTTTATGTTTTTAGAGGAAGTGATTTACTGCAGCGAATGCGGAAGTAGTTGAAATCAAGTTGTTGTTAGTGTTTTGCAAATAGAAGTGAAATTTAGATTAAGCGAAGAGAGAGTGTTTTGTGAATAAGCTTTTTTTTTTTTTTGCGTGTAAAAGTCAAATCGAAACAAAATTAAAAATCGAAAGTATCACTCTAGTTTTAGATTTCGATTAAATGGAGTAGAATTAGAAGTTCAGAAGTTGTCATTTGGAAATACTAAAAATTGATTTTTTTTTTCCAGTGACGAGTTGCAACTCTTTGAATTTGGGGGCAAGTAGGTTCCAAATTAGACTGATTTTTTTGCTTCAATAATCTTGTTTAATTTTTAAGGTGGGATAAAGGTACTATTCTGTAATCCATTGAGATTTGGGGTAACTTAGCCCACAATAATTTGCAACTGATAAAAAATATAGGGATAATTTCAAAAAGTACCCTGAGGTTTCACCTAATTACAAAAAAACCCAGCTAACTTTTAAAATTACGAGAAAGTACCCTAGAAAGTACCCATGGGGTTTGATTCAGATGTTAAAATTAGGGGTTAAACTGCAATATTATTATAAATATGATGGGGGATCTTGAAATATTTTTGCTTATAATGGGTTTAAATATTCGACAAATTAAACCTCGGGGATATTTTTGTAATTTTGAAAGTTATCTGGTTTTTTTGTAATTAGGCCAAATCTCAAAGGTACTTTCTGTAATTAACGCAAAAATATATCCATATATCCTTTCATAGCTTGGGAATTTAAGTTTCTGATGAAATTTACTAAGTTGTTGCTTCTGTAGAAAAATTGAGAAAATAGTTATATATGATTTGGTGATGTGTTGAGATTTTGGTTAATGACTGAGGATTTGGAGTTAACATTGAAACTGCAGGTGAGAATTGTTTTCTGTGGTTTGGACCAAGGCCTGCAGTAGTTATAATGGACCCTGAAGTTATAAGAGAGATTTTATCAAAAAATTATGTTTTTCAGAAGCCTACTGGTAATCCATTAGGTAGACTGTTAGCAAGAGGAGTAGCAACCTATGAGACAGACAAATGGGCCAAGCACAGAAAACTGATCACTCCTGCATTTCACGTCGAAAAACTAAAGGTAATCTTAGTTTCTATTATTGACAAACAATCGTATAACTTTGTTGAATCGGGAAAATGATAGTTTTAGTACTGTAAATTGGACTACTTTGAGATTTAGTCCTCTAAAAAGTCACGTTTAATTTTGGTCTAAAAATCTAGACATTTGGTCCAAATTTGACGGAAATTATGTAAGTTTATCAAAAATTGCTAATCATGACCAGAGAGGTACAAACATGCCAATTTTTTTGAGAAATTGCCATCTAAGCATTGAAATCCCAAATTTTACGTGTCAATTTGGTGATTTGACATGTCAAATTTTGCACCAAATCACCAAAATCCCTAAACTTCTTTGACACATCAACCGCCCATTGGCCGTAATCATCAATTTCGGTAAACTTACACAATTTTGGTCAAGATCGACCTAACATCAGATTTTCAAAAGATAGTGGATCAAAATTTAAAGATGACTACTTAGAGAACCAAATCTCCAAATAGTCCAAGTTGAAGGACGAAAAAGACTATTTTCCCTCTTGAAAATGATTCTGATTAGTTATTTTGTCCAAAAAAAAGGAGGATGTGAAATCAAGATGATATTTGTGTAATCAGTTTTTGGTGGTAAACTGATGGGACACTGTTTTATCCTTTGTACAGCATATGGTTCCATCGTTTTACTCGAGTTGTGCTGAGATGTTGAGCAAATGGGAAGAGATTGTACCGAGTGAAGGATCGTGCGAATTGGATGTGTGGCCTTATCTCCAAACCATGACAAGTGATGCAATTTCGCGTACTGCCTTTGGTAGTAGCTATGAAGAAGGAAGAAAGATATTCGAACTTCAGAAAGAACTAGCCGCGCTTATCATGGAAGTAAACCGTTCTGTTTACATCCCGGGATGGAGGTGATATATATTGTTCCTCTTGGATTTTGATGTTTGCTTATTTATTAAGAAAACCTTGCGTTTTTCGTGACTTGTTACTTTGTGTAGGTTTTGCCAACAAAAACTAACAAGAGGATGAAGGAAATCGTGAAGGAAGTGGAATCATCGGTGCTCGGGATTATCCATAAGAGGATGAAAGCAATAAAAGCAGGGGAAGCTAGCAGTGATGACTTATTGGATATACTATTGGAATCCAATGTCAAAGAAATCGAACAACATGGAAATAAGTTCGGAATGAGCTTGAAAGAGGTGATTGAAGAGTGCAAGCTTTTCTACTTTGCGGTCAGGAGACAACCGCGAATTTGCTTGTTTGGACGATGATTCTATTGAGCAAACACAAGGATTGGCAGGTTCGTGCTAGAGACGAGGTTCTCCAGGTTTTGGAAGAGCAAAACCTGATTATCAAGAACTGAACCATCTGAAAATTGTAAGTATCGTTGATAGCCTCTGCATATCGTGAAAATATTGCAATTACCCCCTTACGAGATGGAACATGTGTAACTATCCCGATTTTCTATTAGTATGTGTTGATTGGAGGCATTAATGTCCTTTTTGTGCAGGTAAGCATGATATTTCATGAGGTTCTAAGATTATATCCACCAGGAGTCATGCTTAATCGGATTACTCAAAAGGAAAGTACATTAGGAAAAGTAACTCTACCAGCCGGTGTGCAGCTCATGTTGCCCAGCGGTTTTATTGCACCAAGACCGAAAAGTATGGGGCGACGATGCAATGGAATTCAATCCCGAGAGGTTTAGCGAAGGAGTTTCCAAGGCAACGCAGGGTCAGCTAACATATTTCCCGTTCGGAGGGGGGCCTCGGATTTGCATAGGCCAAAACTTTGCGATGTTGGAAGCGAAAATGGCACTGGCTATGATTTTGCAGCGATTTTCGTTCGAGCTTTCTCCATCGTATGCGCATGCTCCTTACGTAGTGATCACTCTCCAACCTCAACATGGCGCACACTTGATTGTTCAAAGGCTATAGGGTTTATAGTTTAGCCTTTTGGAATGATAATTCCTTTCTCGTTGAGGTCATTTTTAGTGGAAAATAGGTTGTGCTTGTAAGATATACTGTGAGCAATTTCAATAATATCTTCGCATGTTATGTGTGCATTGAGAAGTCATGTTATATATTTGATGTGCAATGATAATATTAAAACACATAATGTAATTCTATTTAAAAATAAAATTTTGGTTTCATTAATAATAAATTTCGATTAATTACATCACGGAGCACATCTCAATGGTTTGACCAATCGAAGAACAGGGTGGGGATTCAAATCTTGGCCAGTGGTCTTCCTTGTGGAAACTGAGGATTGTTGATGTATATCCCGTCTTTCTTAGGGAACATGATGACTGTTGAGGGAAACTGAGGACTGTTGAGGCACATCTTGTCTTCCATGGGGAATTTGAGACCGTTGAGACACATCTCGCAATTTATATATATCCGTATGGGCTCAAAGGAATATTGTTGTCCAAACAAGCCCGAAAAGTGCCTAGCCTATTTGGCCCCAAATGTCGGGCTGATCTGGTCATTTTTGTGTGTATTTCTATGGGCTAAGCCAGACTTGGGCCTCAAAATAAGCGGACAGACGGAATTTTGGTCTAACCTGATCCAATTCTCCCTTTGGTCTGACTAGCTAGCATCAGTCCGGCCTGGCCTAACCCAACCCATTTGACAGCTCCACCAAGGAATGTCTAGAACTTGGATTACCAGGAAACTTAATTTTCTTGTCATAACATGAATAATGATGCTACTTGGGAACATCAACTCTTAAAACCAAGAAATTAAAAAAGTAAAAAAAAAAAAAAAAAGAAAAAATGGAGTAACACACAATAAGGTATCAAAGTCAAATTAAAATTGGAAAATTAAACAAGTACTAGTCAAGTCTAAACTGAAGGAAAAATCTTGGAAAGAATGTTGTTCTTTCCTCAGCTTCCTATAAACCAATAACGGCTCCAAGCCACATACATATATATAGCTGAACAACAACATCATATTTAAATGTACACCAAAAACAGAGAGAACTTATACAGTGAGGTAGAATTGGAATAGGGAAAACAAACACATGGAAATATTGTACAGCATCGTGGCACTATTTTGTGCTGTTTTTATATCATTCCAGGCATGGAAATTCTTGAATTGGGTGTGGTTGAAGCCAAGAAAGGTGGAAAAATGGCTGAGGGAACAGGGGTTTAATGGAAACTCTTACAGGTTTTTGATTGGAGACTACAAAGAAATAGCCATGATGGGGAAAGAGGCACAGTCCAAGCCCATCAATTTTGGCAATGATATAGTGCCTAGAGTCATGCCCTTCATTCATCAATCTGTTCAAAACCATGGTATGCAAATATTTCACACATTTGGATTTCATGTATTCTTGTTATTGAAATTGTTTTCAAGCTTGGTTATTATGCATAAATCAGTAATTAACATGTTATATGGTGGATGAGTGGAGCTCAATTAGTGTGAGGGATAATTACAAAAAGTCTCCTGAGATTTGGGTTACAAAAACACCCATAGCAGTTTCAAAATTGCAGAATCCGGTTGAGGTTTGATTGTATCTTACATTTTCCCAACCGTTAGTTGACCTTACGGAATTTATCGATGTAATTAAATATTTACATTTACATCCCTCAACTTTTTCCAAATATTACAAATAGCTCCAACTTTTCGTCAGACTATTTGTAATATTTAGAAAAAATTAGGATGCAATTGTAAAATATATACGAAAAGATTGGGCTATTTGTGATATTTAGAAAAGTTGAATGTAATGGTAAAATATTTAATGATGTCACCAATTTCGTCAGTTCAACTAATGATTGGGATAAAAATGTAGAAGGAATCAAACCAAAAGGGGATTCTGTAATTTTAAAACTTCTTTGGGCTTTTTTTTCTTGTAATCACCCCAAACCTCAGGATTTTTTTGTAATCATCCCTTGGTTTGATATTTTAAACAGTTTCAAGGAATTTATGATCTCGATTATTTTTGTTACTTTCTGAGCTTCTGATAATTGATTGAGACAAAATATTGAACTTACAGGTGAAAATTGCTTCATATGGTTTGGCACAAAACCAGCAGTATTTATCTCAGACCCTGAAATGATAAAAGAGGTTCTATCAAAGAATTACATTTTTCAGAAGCCTTCAACTCCATTAGATAAACTGCTAGCACAAGGCATAGCGGCCTACGAAACAGATAAATGGGCCAAACATAGAAGACTCATAAATCCTGCTTTTCATCTAGACAAGTTGAAGGTAATAAAACTGATCATTTTTCACTTACTGTGATTAGTTGATGAGCCTAATTTCAAATTCTTTATTTCTTTTTGCAGCATATGCTACCATCGTTTTACTTGAGTTGTGCCGACATGTTGAGCAAATGGGAAAACATTGTACCAAGTCAAGGATCATGTGAAGTTGATGTGTGGCCTTATCTTCAGACCATGACGAGCGATGCAATTTCACGTACCGCGTTTGGCAGTAACTACGAGGAAGGAAGAAAGATATTCGAACTTCAAAAAGAACAAGGCGGACTCGTCTTGCAGGCATTTCTAAAGCTTTACATCCCGGGGTGGAGGTATATATTTGTTGGAATATTACAAAGGGATAATTACAAAAACACCCCTAGGGTTTAGGCTAATTACATAAAAACCCAGAATTCTTTGAAAATTACAAAAAGACCCTTGAGGTTTGATTCCATCTTACATTTTTCCCGGTGATTTTTGAAAGCATTTCAAAAAAAAAAACCCGACATTTGCAAAAATATTGCAGTCGCCCCCTTAAATTTAAGAAAACGAAACCCGAGCGGTTTTTGTAATTTTGAAACATGTCTGGGTTTTTTTGTAATTAACCCAAATATCAGGGGTGTTTTTGTAATTATCCCTATTACAAATGCATCTCAATAGGGGTAATATTTGTTAAGAAAATACAAACCTCCGGGGGGAGTTGTAATACGTTAAGCAAAACTCGATGGTAATCCGATACGTACAATTTTCCCAATTCGTTTATGTGCAGGTTTTTGCCAACAAAAACAAACAGAAGGATGAAGGAAATCGTAAAGGAAGTGGAATCAACAATACTAGGCATCATCAGTAAAAGAATGCACGGAATTGAAGCAGGGGAAGCCTATTCTGATGACTTGCTGGGGATATTATTGGAATCAAATTTCAAGGAAATGCGACAGAATGGAAATGAGTATGGAATGAGTTTGAAGGAGGTGATCGAAGAATGCAAGCTTTTTTACATTGCTGGGCAGGAGACGACGTCGGCCTTGCTTGCCTGGACCATGATCTCATTGAGTAAGCATTCCGATTGGCAGGTTCGTGCTAGAGAAGAGGTTCAGCAAGTTTTCGGAAGCGATAAACCAGATTTCCAAGAGTTAAACCACCTGAAAATTGTAAGTACTATTCAAATGTTGGCTTATGCTACCAATATGGAAACTTTATCTATTAGGACAACGGGAAAAAAGTTTATTTCGTCCTGTATCTTGGACTATTTTGAGATTTAGTCCTCTAAGTAGTCGCCTTTAAATTTTAGTCAAACATTTGGACATTTAGTTTTATTTTGACCGAAATTGTGTAATTTTCATGCAGGTAACCATGATATTTCACGAGGTCCTGAGATTGTATCCACCAGCAATCATGCTAGGTCGAACCGTTCATGAGAAAACTGCGGTAGGAAACATAACCCTGCCAGCCGGAGTGCAGATCTTTCTTCCTACAATTTTGCTGCACCATGATACGAAAATATGGGGCGATAACGCAAAAGAATTCAATCCCGAGAGGTTTAGTGAAGGCGTTTCAAAGGCAACGAAAGGCAAGCTCTCGTACTTCCCATTTGGTGGGGGGCCTCGAATATGCATTGGACAGAATTTCGCGATGCTAGAGGCGAAAATGGCACTGGCCATGATTTTACAACGTTATTCGTTCGAGCTTTCTGCGTCCTATGCGCATGCACCTGATATGGTGTTGACACTTCAACCTCAGTTTGGTGCACAGTTAATCCTTAACAAGCTTTAGGGCCTTTCAGTCTTAGTTTATGCTTCGGAATGTCTTATACTTTCTTTCTTGTAGCAATTGTTGTTCGAATTGGAGTGTGCTTAATTACAAGAAATTGTGTGTTTGGGATATAAACATTAGTATGAAATTTGCTATATATGTGTGGTTGCTCCTAAAAACGTCCTCCTCTCGCCGATCAACCTTCAAGTGAACTCCTCCGCGAATCCTCGCACAAGGGGGCTCCGTCGTACACTCTCCGATGCTTAAGTCAATGACTTGGAAGAGAAGCAAGAAACAAGAAGTAAGAGAAAACAATGTGATAAAAAATGAGATTAGGTTTAGAATGAACCTAGACTTGGGCTTTTATACCTTAGCTAGGATTAGGGTTTTCGTAAAATTCGGGATTCCGTTACGATTTGGTGTTAGAGTCATCATTAGGTTAGGATCGGATCTCCTAAAAACCCTAATTTTACGCCTCTAAGACCTCGGTTCGAATCGACTGAGACGCCCGGACTATCGTGCCTAAGCCACCTCGGACAATGTATTAACACGTCCCCGAAATCTCAAACTTCGAGCCCCCTTACTCCTATGGCCGAACTAAACTTTGATCAGCTCGGCCTCCTTCTCCGTGACTTACGGCAGATCAGCCGCAGCCCAAAACGAACTTACCAGATCAAACCAATGCCCTTCATCGGACCAACTCAATGCTGAGCCCAAGAGGTCGATTCAATAATCATGGCGGAAAGGCTAGTCCCCATACATTTGTCTTACCGAGATGGACCCAATGCTCATGGGCTTAGCCGTGTCACTCAATGTTTGCGAGCTTAGCAGGTCGGCTGTCTAATACGCTAGGCCTTATACAGGTCAGCCCAATACTATGGGCCGTGCCTTATCAAATCAACCCAATGTTCGGGCTTAAGCAGTCGGTCCAATACGCTGGCCTTACCAAACTGAGCCCCAATCGCTAGGCAAAGTCACCTGCACCATATTTTACCCTTATCAGTTGTGCCATATGAGACAATAATAATTTGAAAAATTTAATAATTAAGAAAATATTATTCATTATAGCAAGGTAATACAATTTTAACTAATAAATTGATCGAATTCGTCAATGTGGATTCTAGACTAATCATTCACATATTTATTTATAAATTTTAAAAACATACCACATCATTCTCTTCGTCTTCCCCCGCCAAGCTCCATCCGGAAAAGCATGAGAATATAACGGGCGAGTAAAAATAATTACTCAAAGTGGAAAACTACATTTATCAAGCTAAATAAATGCATCACATTAATAAACAAACTTGCATTGTAATCATAGCATCATAGATCATGGCATCATAAAATTTCTAGAGCAATAAACTCATGTAGCTTGAATCTTAGAGTTTTTAGAGCATATACCTCATGCAACTTGAATTTTAGTGCTCCTAGAGCATAAAGTTTATATAACTTGAATCTTAGAATCATAGATTCCGTTGAGCAAAGCTAGCAGGACGTATTATGTGTTGTTTAAACATTAATGTAAATAAGCTTAACATTGTATTTGATTCAAATATATAATATATTTAAATTTTATTATTATATAAAATAAAGATTTATCTCCCGTATTAGCATTCTATGTGTTCAATCCTGGTTCCGCCCTACTATTCATGTGAATTCAGTGTTATAGATCGATGAAATAGAGAATGGCAGAGAATTATATTGAAACATTAGATGAAATCAAGAATGAAAGAGAATTCCTCAAAATAAATAAATAAATAAAGGATGAAAGAGAAGATATATATTGGCTTTCGTTAAAATCATTCACTACTTTAAAAATGTTGATCCTCCCGGTTAAATGGGACCCGGGTCTAAAAATGCAAAACCTATCTGGGCCTAGGGGCGGGTCTCAGGTCCAATAAAACCCGCCCCGAACCCCCTCGCGACATTAATATTTATTATATTTTTAATATATATATTTATATATTTTTTATATATTTTAACTTTTAGATTTGAGTGTTATATTAATTTTAATTTACTACTACAACATCTTGTAATATTATAATTTATTTTTTAAAAAAATCTTGTAATATTATTTTTTGAATATTTATTTTGGGTAGTATTTGAGTGTTATTGCAAGATCCTAATAGTAGCTTAGTTTTTTAAAAGAAAATACTAATAGTAACTAAATAGTTGTAAAATGTAGTTATAATAAGTTTCATAAATTTTTTATTTCTTCTGCCTATTGGCATTGGATTGCTTTAAAATATTTGGCCATAAATACCAAAAAAAATATTTCAATTAAAAAAAATATTGGTGGGTCTAGACCCGCCCCGGTGAATTTTGGTGCGGGATGGGACGGGTCTTGAGGCGGGCGGATCCCAAATCTTAATTTTCTTAGCCGAGTGGGTCCCAGATTTGGCCAACCCGCATGGTTGTCATCCCTATTCCTCTTAATGTTCCAATATATTCGATTTTCAAATCATAGTTCTTGACTTACAATCAATTCCACAAGATATTTGTCGACCGAACTAGTAACAAACAAAAAACCTATTCATCGTGTATATTTAGATAAACGAGATAAATATGGGACAAGTAGAAAAATTAAGTCGATAAGCCAAATGGAGAAATCACACGAAGATGACTTTTTGTGCGGGGTAGTTTAATTTCAGTGGGAACCTACGGTTGGATAGTTGGGGACCAACATGGAGTAATTATTTAGGGGACGGCTCTTTGTTCGCAGAGTTAAAGATATAAGGGACTTGAGAGGCATTGTGCATTTTCGCGCTATTTAATCTGGAACAATTTACGAAAGACCAAGAGTTATTTGTTGATGATTAGTCATGTGTAAGCGTGGAATTCGGTATAAAAAAATTCAAACCTCTGTTATCGTCTTTTGTTGCAAGTGCTCGAAAAATGAGTAAAAGATGTCAGTATATTTGGACGATGTAATATATATATATAGAGAGGTTATAATGAGACCACATATTATAGTGAGACAATGTGGACTCATCTCAACACTCCCTTTATCTATATCAAAAGTGGCTAAGATAAATAGGAGTTAAAATTACATTAATCATTTAATTAAGGCAAAATAAGGGTATAATTGTCAAAACAAACATGTGGGGACCAATCAAATATGAAATCGAGTTATTAGAGAGAGAAAATCACGTGAGGAGAGAGAAAATCGCGCGCATGTGCTCTGCCATGCAGAATGATGTACACTTATCAATGATTTGTTGTATACTTAACACTATTTTGCTGTATGTTTAACATAATTTTACTGTATATGAAAATGGTCAAACAAAAACATGTGGGGACCGTGAATCAAGGAACCAATTATAGAGAGAGAGAGAGAGAGAGAGAGAGAAAATCACGCTCATTAACATGTGGGGACCATGAATTAAGTAAATCAATTATAGAGAGAGAGAGAGAGAAATCACGCTCATTATTGTGATGTATATTTAGTATATATTTGATGTGTACTTAACACTATTTTGTTGTATGTTTAACATAATTTTACTATATATTACAATTGTGAAACAAAAAATATAAGTATACAACAAAACACATATAAGTATACAACAAAAAACATATAAGTATACAACAAAAAATATAAGTATACAACAACATAAATACATACATAAAAAGTTAACTACTTATAGAACAAAACACATCTAAGTATACATCGAAAAACATATAAGTATACAATAATCCTTATCGCCTCCCAGGCCCTCGTTTTCTCCACATCAGCATCGTCTTCTTCACCAATCCTCTCAGGTGCTCATTATTGTACTGTAAATTCTTAAATTCCCTAAGCTCAGCTGGAATCTAACCGGAAAAATCATTTTCGAAGAGCTATAGACTTTTGAGCTTACTCAAAACCTAATTTCGGAGAAATTTCCATGGAGACGATTCGTCAAGCGTCAAAAACTCGAGATTAGTTAAATTACTCATTCCTCGGGAGGTAACAAGAAAGGGAGTTTGAGTGTGCAAGTCTACACGCGGACTAGAAAAATCCCATTCGAGAGACTTTTTTCCAATTTATTCTTCAATAATACTCCCTCTCCTCGAGCTCCCCTTGGAGCAATGGGCGAGAATACTTGTTGAAGATAAAATTGCAGAGCTCAACAAATAAAAATGGGGCCCTCTCAAGATTACTTAAAGATGATGTGAAGAATGATTGATTTTCTAAGAATTGTTCTTAGATTTCCATGGAAGATGGCAATAGATTTTGGTGGAGATGACGTCTTCTCGAGAAGAAGATGGCGATAGATTTCCATGGATGATGCGTCTTCTTGAGAAGAAGATGATGAAGATGGCGATAGATTTCATAGTTACCAATTTGATGAATTATGTAATTATATAATTACATAAATGCCCTTTACTGATTTAAACTAAATTAAAAAAGTTTATTAAATTGGGTAAATCTCAACCATCTAAAATTACGATTTGTGGACGAGGATTAGTTCACACTGTCTCACTCTAATTATGTGGTCTCATTTGATCATATTCCTATATATATATATATATATATATATATATAATATTGTCGATATTGTTCATTGAACATTGAAATATTTACTAAATGTCTCCATTTTGATAAATTGGACACTTATTATTATTCACATGTTTAATATATTATTTATAGATACACATAATTTGGTTAGTCGACTAAATTAAAATTTTGATACACATAAAAATTAATCAAATAATGTGTATTTATTCTTACATATTTATTTTTGGTTGTATTTATTTATATATTTATTTTTTAATTTTCATACATATTTTTTATTCTTACACTATTTTTTGTCTTTCTTAACCACCAAATTAAAGAACAAAAAAGTACATTTATCTATTTTTAATATTTTGAAGTAAAATACTCGAATTTACCTAAAAACCAACCAAAAGATTTAGAAAAGAGATTATAAATTTAAACCAAATCAAATGAGAAATCATATCAAATTTTAATTTTTGAGCACCTATCGTATCAGGTACAATCCTGGCACTCAATAATGTGAAAATGATATAAGGAGGTTTCGTCAGCTCACGGGTGACGGACAGTGACTGTTATATTTATTACATGCAGAGTCGATCCTATCATTTTTTTTTTGGCCGAGTCAAACTTTTAAAATTGGGCCCCTTTTATGTACAAATTAAAAAACAACTAAAATATTAGAAGAAAGAATATCATGCAAAGATATAGAACAATTCGAATATAGTTAGACTAATAAGTATCTATGTTTAAAAATCCAAATAGTTATTTAAATATAACCCGCCTTCAGTTTTGGCCAGCAAAAATATTAATCTAATCAAGTATAATCAAGTTGTTTAATAATTCATTTCTCGATCGATAACATAGCTAACTCATTCAATCTTTCTTGTGACATAGTTGATCGATTTTCTTTTCTTTTGACGGACGAACAACTTGCTTTTTTATATTTTGTTCCCACCTTTCAGATTCTTTTAGTCTCCTTTTTTATATTATTATTTTGCATGTTAAAATTTAAATTGAGAAATTTTAATATTGGGCCATCAAGAAAAATTAAAATTAATAATTAGAACCTAGCAACACAATTTAACTTTTAAACATTGGGCCATTAAGAAAAATTAAAAATAATAATTGTTAGAACCTAGCAAGGTTTGGTTACCCAAGGAAATTCATATTAATTTTTGTTTAAAAACAAAGGCAACTGCAGCTATTGGGATTCGAACGCAGGAGTTTGGAGATGCCAAGATACAAAGCTGCACACATTAACCGCAGGCGGGGCTAGAGGCATTATTTGTTTAAAGTTGTACTTATTTTGTATATGTGTATATGTGGAAGGATATGAAAAAATTGGGCTCCATAAATTTTGTAATTTTTTTGGGCCCGAATCGATCGACTCGCTTGACTAATGCTAGGATCGGCCCTGATTACATGCAATTATCAATAAGACTAAAATGTCACGGCTGTTGTAAACAATTCCCTAAGATGTACTAATAAGATAATATATAACACTATCAAGTATTATATTATGTTATATATGTATATATGATTATAGAATGTAAAGTAACTAAAAGCAATTATAAAGAAAGCAAATGAGGATTATATTTTGCAATGAAACCCGTAAGTACTATCTTTCCATTCATGTCTCATATTTATATACAAATATTCCAACTAATACACATGCAATAAATGCACTCTCATTAATAAGGTGTGCTTTCTTCTCAACCACCAATTGTATTTATTAAATGTGCAAGTCCACTAACTCATAACACTCCATTAGACGTAGCACCATTGGATGAGTATGCCTCATTAAAAACCTTTCTAAAAAACCTGGGAAGAAAATCGAATCAAGGAAAAAAGAGTACATAACTCCAATCCAAACCTTGTGCATAAGTCGCTCATTAAAAACCTTAAGTGGAAAAACGTAATGGGATAAAAACTAGACATAAGGGAAAAAAAGTACATCGCACAAGATATGATTTTGCTCCCACTAAAATAAATAACGTAATCCGTTGATTATCAATCTTGCTTGTTAACTCTTCGCATGCCTATGTCGTATACCAATTTCTCGAATGTAGATGTCGGCAAAGATTTTGGAATAAGTCGGCAAGATTGTGGCATGAACGAATTTGCCGAACGCAGCGTTTATCTCTCCATTTTTCCGGAGTTCATGTGTGTGGAAAAACTTTGGTGAAATATGCTTGGTCCTATATCTTCGAGTTGGCTCTGAACTATATCGCGGAAGTAGATTTACAGCAAAAGCGATATCTGGTCTGGTACATTGTGCTAAATACATTAACGCTCCAATAGCATTAAGGTAAGGCACTTCAGAGCCAAAAAGTCTTTTCACCGATTCTTTCGGTCGAAATGGATCTTTCGGGATCTAAATCTGCAAGCACAACCATCCGGGTACTCAAAGGATGAGTTTTGTCCATGTTAAACCGCTTGAGTATCCTTTTAGTATATGCAGATTGGTGGATAAGTATCCCGTCATCTTTATGCTCTAACTCAAGACCAAGACAAAGTTCGATTTTCCAAGATCTTTCATTTTGAACTCTTTCTTTAGATATTCAAGAAACATTAGATAATTCTTCGTGGGTGCCAATCAAATTCATGTCATCGACATATACAACAATGATAGCAAATCCTAGATCGATCTTTTAATAAATACACATGGGCGAGATGGTATCATTTTTGTAACCTTTCTTAGAAAGGTATTCATTAAGTTTATGATACCACATACGTCATGAATTACTTCAATCCATATAACGATCTTTGTAATTTGATCGAGTATAATTCACGGGGAGTGTCGACTTTGGCATTTTATATCCATTAGGGATTTTCATATAAATATCGAGAATCCAACGAACCATATAGATATGCGTTACTACGTCCATTAGACGCATGTCCATATTCTCGTGGACAACCATATCGATAAGAAAACGAAATGTGATTGTATCCATCACAAGTGAATATATTTCATCATAATCTATCCAGGTCTCGGGAGAATCCCTGAGCCACGAGTCGAGCTTTATATCTCACGACTTCACTTTTTCTCATTTCTCTTTCGAACAAATACCCATTTGTATCCAATAGGCTTTACATTATTTGGGGTACGAACAATTTGCCTAAATACATTTCGTTTTTCTAGGGAAGCTAACTTTCATTTTATTGTTTCCTCCCACATAGGCCAATCGGTCTCTAACGACATTCCATTATCGAATGTGGTTCGTTATCATAATCATCATTTATAATTTCTTGAGCAACCGAGAATGCAAAATTATCATCAATAATTATTTCATTTCGATCCCATATTTCATTATAATAGCTCATGGGATTTCGGTGCTACCGCAATTTTGTTCATTTTCGAGGTGTTGGGTGGCAATGAGTGATACGACACGATTACAAACACGATTACAGAGACAAAAAGCACGATAAGGCACGCGACACGATAGCACGATATGAACACGAAATTGAAAATTAATTTAAATTTTCAATTATTATTATATTAAAGATCAAATAAAATAGATAACATGAAAACACAATAGTGTGACACGAACACGACACGATAACGCGATTTGCCACCCCTAGCTGTTAGGCTCGACAGTTTCATCTTGAGCATGCCCATTATTATCAATTCACCTCTTTCTTTTTCAAGGAATAGTATCTTCTGAGCTAATAGGTCTACCACGTTTTTGTCGTGGGTTATCATCATTTATTTTCTTATTTTCATCTGGAACAATAATCCCTGGCCGAGCATTTGCAAAATTTAGGAATATGAGATTTCGTGACTTTACTAGCATCGTTAAATGCATCAAGAAGTCTACTAACAATATTTTGTAAATGAATGATTCTATTCACCTCACTTTCATATTCAGAAGTACGTGGATCTAAATGAGATAAGCTTTGTTCATTAGGAGATATTCTCAATTGGTTTTGTTTATCTAAAATAATTTTACCCCTTCCCATTGACGGGAATGTTGTCTCATCAAAATGACAATCCACAAATCTAGCGGTAAATAAATCTCCCATCGTCGGTTCTAAATACCGAATAATTGATGGAGAATCAAATCCAATGCATATACCAAGTCTACATTGTGGGCCTATTTTTGTCCTATGAGGAGGTGGAATTAGCATCTGAACAGCGCACCCAAAAGTGCGTAGATGCGAAATATTTGGCTCAAAACCAAGAGTTAATTGCATTGGGGATTGCATATGATAAGTTAGTGGGGTGTAATCAATAAGTCTTGATGCATGTAATAATCTGCGTGACCCATCATTTGCACTAGTGATTTTTATTTCATTAATAATGTACGAGCAATGATTTGAACTCGTTTAATCAAGGATTCTCCCAATCCATTTTGAGTATGAACATGTCTTCTTGGGTGCTCAACATTAATTCTCGTTGTTGCAATATTCATCAAAACTCTTTGATGTAAATTATCGGCATTATCCATTCTTATATTCTTGATAGGATAATCGGGAAATGTGCTCGGAGTTTAATAATTTGCGCTAATAATCAAGCAAATGCAACATTTTTAGTAGATAATAGGCATATGTGTGACTATCTACACGATGCATCTATCAAGACCATGAAATATCTAAATGGTCCACTTGCGGGATGTATTGGTCCACAAATATCACCATGAATACGTTGTAAAAATGATGGTGATTCATAGCAACCTTTTCCATGGAAGGTTTAGTAATAAATTTTCCTTGTGAGCACGATTCACAAAAATAATCTTTGGACATTAGCATCTTCGTGCTTTTCAATGGATGTCCATTAGTGTATTCAACAATCCTACGCATCATAGTTGTTCCTGGGTGTCCAAGACGATCATGCCATAACCCAAATATATCGGGATTCACCGACTTCCAAGGCATGGTGGCGTAGGATTCAAAAGTTTTAATTTGGACACAATACAATCAGGAAAGTTCATTGCTTCAAATTTCTCATGGACAATTCTTTTTCCTATTTTATAGGATGTGATACATAGACACTCTTTACTATGTTCACTTAGTGTCTCCAATTGATAGCCATTATCACGCACATCCTTAAAACTTAGTAGATTTTTGATCTACTAGATAATAATGCATTTTCAATATGCATGTTGTACCATTAGGCAACACCACATTTGTATTCTGGAGCCATCAATAATCTCAACGGGACCGATATAGTTGTAACTTGTGCCTTGCACAATTTCACACTCGAGAAATATACTTTATTTGTTAATATTGAGTGTGTTGTTGCACTATCAAGTAGACAATAGTCTCTTTTCTCGGTGTTTCCCATGTGTACCTGGTATAATTATTATTGAATTAATATTATACGATTATTAAAAACTTTACATAAAAACATCAATGCAAAAATTTAAATAAATGATTTTATTCGGCAACATAGCGTACATAACCATCTAATTATTACAACATGCTAAAATAAATTGCTACGGTTAACAAAGTGGAAGAATTATGAAGACAATGATACCAATAAAAATCCAAAATTCTCTTGGAGTATATTCTCCAATAAAAAGCGAGGATAGTGTATATGAAGACCATTGCAATGATAAATACTAACATTAAGTAACCATTTTTGGAGTGAAACAAATGTGAAGTTTTTAGAAGGATGAGAGAAATATGTGTGATTTTGTTGAATGAAATATTGGTATATTTATAGATATAAAAGTTATTGTTCATAGCCATTGATATAGCGTTGGAGGAGAAAAATTAAAGTGAAAATTTTGAATGTAAAATTTATAAATGATTTGGTAGAAATTTACTAATATTTTATGATTGGAATGTTAGACACAAACCGGATTTATTTATTTCATAATAAAAACTTAAAGCGGGAATATATCACCGAAAAAACCGGATCTTCAAAGAAATCGATATTTGAGTGATTTCAAATCTGGGACAGGATTTACAGTATTATTTCGATGTATATGCCTCAATAGCATTAAATGGCTCTCTTGCCCCGAGTGGCATGTGTTTGAACACTTTTACCTTTATTTTTCTTTGATTCTGGTATAAATTTACCAGGTGTTGAAGCAAGACGACATGTTTTGGCCCAATGTCTGTCATGCCACATCATTACACGGATCATCACGATTCTTTCCATATGCATTTTTCCTTATCACGATTTGGTGATTTGAATGCCCCCGTTTGGCATAATCATTTTGGCGAGGATAGTGATAATTATATCTATTATAGTAATTGCGACCGCCACAATATATCTCGTGAGTATTTTGATATGGACCACCACGGCCCACGACCCTGCGGCCCCCACGCTCGGGTTTATACTCACGGCCTAAATCGGCCCTTCTCATCGGAGTTAGCATGTGCTTGTGCATCGCATTAGACAGAAGGTCGCAAATCGTGATTTTTCAATGACAAAGAACTCATTGGTTTTTCTGTAGTGAGAAGAATCCGAGATTAATTCGAATATATTTTAAAGCCGTTGTCTATATCAACATTTCTAGCACAATATTTGATTTATGCATAGTGGAGAAAGTTTTCTCTAATTTATCATATTGAGACAACTTTGTCCCACAAAAGAGCCGATCGGGACTCAATTTTAAATAATGCCGAGTTATAGTCGGCAATAGACTTAAAGTCCCGCAACCTTAGATGTTGTCAATCATATTGTGCTTGTGGGAGTATCATTGTTCTAGTGTGATCGAATCTTTCTTTGAGCTTTTGCCATAGCTCAAAAGATCGTTCAATTTGTATATACTCATTTTTCAAATCATCGGATAGATGATGGCGAATAAATATTATTGCGTTCGCCTCATCTTTTACCCACGACCTCTTCAATTTTTACGAGGCTTCAATGTTTTATCCGGATCTTGACCCGAAGGTGTAATTTGACATCCGACACCATGATAAATAATTATCACCGGTGGTATCAAGGATCCGAAAATTTTGCTTTTCGATATCCGCCATTTTTCTACAAAACAAATAAAAATTAATTAGTACAAAGAAAATTCAAAACTTGAAATATACAAACCTTTTTTGAACAATAACTCGTGTTGATAACGTGTTGTAAATAATTCCCTAAGATGTAGTAATCATATAATATATAATACTATCAAGTATTATATTATGTTATATATGTATATATGGGGTCTTGCTTAGCCACCCAAGTGGGTGGCACTCAAGTGAGTGATTCACCCTGGATCACTCACACACCCATTTGTATCACTTATTTGGGTTCCACCCATGTGGGTGGCATGGACACGACGGTATATATGATTTTGGAATGTAAAGTAACTAGGAGCAATTATAAAGAAAGCAAATGAGGATTATATTTTGCAACGAAACCCGTAAGTACTATCTTTCCATTCATGTCTTATATTTATATACAAATATTCCAATTAATGCACAAATGCAATAAATGTACTCTCATTAATAAGGTGTGCTTTCTTCTCAATCATCAATTGTATTTATTAAATATGCAAGTCCACTAACTCATAACAACGGCATAAATTTTCTATTTTGTCTTCATCTTTGCCTTACCATACAAAAATAAGAAAACGGACCAAATTCAATTAATATTCTCTTTGTGGTATGATACTATGATTGCAGTTGCATTAAAGATAACTAATGACTACATTATTGCATTTTATATATATATATATATATATATATCAGATATTAATTAGATATAATTAAAAACGTACAAGGATACATTAAATTAAGCAAATACCTACAGTTTTACATAAACTTTAGTTTTTACTAAGTTTTTTTATTTATTTTGGGAGTAACATGTCTTCATATTTACTATGCATGCAGGGGCGTATCCTCCCTATAGCCCCTCCCTCCCTCCCCCAAATATTTTTGAAATCTCATTTATTTATATGTATATTTTATTTTAAAATATTTAATTTTAATACTAAATATTTTATTTTTATTGATTTAGCTCCAAAAAAATTTCAGCCCTCCCAATGTTTTGGGTCTAGCTCCGCCCCTGTATGTATATAAGTTAAGTACTTTGATGCAACACATCCCGTGCATTGTAAAGGCAAAAGACTAGTGTTTATAAATATGCAGCAATTTTTTTCCAGCATGATGCATATAAAAATAATGTCAAAGTACATATATTTTATTCTTGAATTATTCTTTTACATTAGTACTTTTTTTTAGAAAGCTTTTACATTAGTACTTTAAAGTACAATTACAATTGGTATATTATCTGCGTTCATAGTGTTGGCTTTTTCACCATATTTCTAACAAGTAATTATATTTTATTCATAAGTATAAAATATTCAATATTTAACATGTTTGCAGTTTTGCATAACAATTTATCCCCCATTAAAACCCCATTTAATTTGAGTATATCAATACAATAAATAGATATTTTCCTAGCTTAACTCATTGAAAAATGTAGAAACACAGGTTAGTATGCACATTTATCTCGAATGATTTTACTCTGAAATTAAGAATAACATTAAAGAAATCAAATCATCAATGAGAATTCAATAAAACCTTATCGTATATTCGTATGTACCTAGTCATGAAATGCAAGTCGCCCCTAAGGGGGTGGGGTGGACGATGGCCAAATTGGGGCCCAATAAATATATTAACTAGTATATCACATGTGTGTAGGGATGGGTGCAGGTGGGTTTGGCCAAACCAAGACCCGCCCGACAACTAAAAGTAAAAAGGACTGCCTCGCGCCCCACCCCGCTTAAAACCCCGAGGCGGATCCGGTCCCATTGGACCCATTCATTATTTAATCATGTTAATTATTACAGTTTAAATTGCAATAGTGCAATCTAATATCATGCAACAACTTTGAAATAGGGATTTGTTAATATATTTTATTTTTTAATATGTCATGGTGCACATCGTTAATTTTGATAAAAGAGAATCTTAATATAAAATATTACATGAACATGAGAGTATGGGTGTTATTTGTATCCACATGTAGATTATGAATTAATTAGGTTAGCATTTCATGTCATCTCAACAACTTGCTAAAAACTAATAAATCAAAATACAACATTCAATTAATATCAAAGTACACCTGCACATTCATAAATTACAAAATATTAATAATACCACAATAAAATTAATTACCCTAGTCGAGTTGCAAGGGAAAAAAATGTAGCCATAGACATAAAAAAGTAGGTATGTTATGTAAAGAAATGTTGGAAAACAAATAAAAAATTATAATATACGAGGCGGAGGTTGGGCGGTGCATGAGGACCCGTTCGACCGGACCCTGGCGGGGTTTAGATTTCTTGCCGAAACTCACCTCGGGACCCGCTTTATAGGGTCTACACTGCTTGATGCGGGAGCGGTTTTGACCCGCCTCATTGCCATCCCTACCCGTTCATGTGATGCACATAGTATAATATAATGAATTCTTGCATAGTTTTGATATTAATAATTTGATATATTATAAGAAATGTAATGAGGCGAGACATCATGATGTATCTCAAGGCTCGGACCCGCCCCATCCTTTAAATGGAAAAATTGGTGTAAATTGACATGTTTTGACCCAAACAAAATAAAGTAGGATTTATTAAATAATAATCATTATGATAATTTAGTACATTCTTACAAAATATCATTTTAAATATCTAACTATAGATTTAAAATTTAGAAAAATGAGAGAAAATAAATTGATTATATATTTGAAGCAAATTTATAGATCTATTTAGAGGCACTCGTTGAGTTGTCTAAAAGTCTAAAAATTATGTGTTCACTTGATAATTTTGAACAAGTAAATTAAATTAGATCAACGGAGACAATTGAAATTTATACCAATAAATTATTGTACATGTTACTTTAATAAATAAAGCGGAGTGTCATTTAATTTATAAATACCAATATCACTGAACTTAAATCATGATTATATGAAAAAAATTAATAGAAAAGAATGAACAATAAGCTTTTTTATTATTTGAGATTAACAAATAAAATTATTTAAATAATACAATGAAGAAATATAACTTTTTATAAAATCAATATTTATTTGTTTTATATCAAAAAAGTATATATAACATTTATTTGTACAACAATTCAATTCAAAACTAATTATACAACAAAAATGACATAAATATATATAAAGGTTATATATATAGAGTAAATTTAACTATAATATACAATTGAAACTAATTATACAATAAAAATGACATAAATATTCAGATAAAAGTTATATCTATACGATAAATTTAACTATATCATATAATTTGAAACTAATAATACAACAAAAATGACATAAATATACAGATAAAGGTTAAATCTATACTGATAAATTTAACTATATCATACCATTTGAAATTGTAAAAGACGTATATTTTCAAAGGAAATAACTCCTCTTAAATATAGGAACCAAAAGGTAAAATAAACTTACCTTCTACAAATGAAATCTAAAGAGACGTGTATTTTTGGAAGGATATAACTCCTCCTTAAACATAGGAGCCGAAAAAGGTAAATTTAAAATTACCTTTTGCACTCAAAATATAAAAGACATATTTACCCTTAATTAAAAATTCAAAAATATATAAATTACCAATTCGAACTCCTGCATTAACTAATTGCCTAAAATAATGGGATTAATGGATCATCCAAAATATCAATCCAATGATTATAATAAATCTCCACTTTGTCTCATATAAAGGGGTGTCTCATTTGAACCATCTCATATACATACATATATATATAATCGATATATAATGCAAATTTGTTTATATATAAATCTCCTTTATCAATATTAAAATTCGAACATATCTTTTGCTAATGTTGTGTTATATACTATATTTATTTTAGTTTTTAAGTCGATTTTAAAATGTAGTTTTGCGCTCCAGATTTGTAATGTATTATTCATATTTGATTTTAAAAATTTGGTAAAAATAAGGCACGATCGTGTCATGTATTATTGGATCGTATAAAATCTTTTGTTTGGATTTTTCATATTTGATTGTTACCATATTTTTGGTTGTACTTATCCAACAATAATTATGATTTTCACAAGAAATTAAATAAAATAAATATTGAATTTTGTGAGGAAAAATAAAATTTGTAACTATTATATTCATATCCACATTATGTTCAAATCATACTAATTGTGAACCTGTGAAAACTACGACAATAATAATTTAAACTGTTTAAATTAAGAAAATATAAAAGTTGCCTATTTTTTACCCAACTTATGCGAAGGTAAAAACAGATATACTGAAAATAGGAAATTACAAATTTTAAAATTTGGAAATAATAATGTATTAAATAATTGAAGATTTTATATCATAGTTTTTTCATTAATTTAAATAGTCTTAGATCTCATTCCCTTTTAAATTATTAAAATAATTCTAGATGTAATTTGATTATTTTTGAAATTATCCAATTATTTATATTTTTATTATGTTAACTTTTAGATTTATTTTGATACAGTTTAGATATCAAATGGTTTTAAGACTTATCAAATAAATTTTAGATATATTTGATAATTTTAAGGCTTTATTTAAAAAAAAATTATTTATGTATATAATTTTGTGAATTCTTGATAATTTAAGATTTTTTGAATATTTTATAAATTTTATATGCTTGTTTTGAAGTTTTTTTTTTTGTATTTGAAGTTTTTAATTTTTATTTGGTCAGTCCTATAAAATAATATTTCGATTTAGTTTGCAGTATTTTTTCATTAAATAAGTTTTAGATTATAAATTATGTGAAAATAGAAAATATTAAGCTTTTAAATTAAGCAAGCATAAAAATAGTTGTCAATATAATTTTACCATAATAATTAGAACTTACCTAATGATGTTGGCCATACAAATCCAATTTGCTAAAATAAGAAACTATAATTTTTAATTGTGAAAGTATCATTAAGTTTTTAAAATAATATTAACTTAATCATTAAAAGTTGTCCAAAATATTAGTATTTTTATTGCAAGTTGGTGATATTATTAAATTACTATTTTTATTACTCAATATTTTTTTAATAATAATTCAATATTTTCTAAATTTAGAAAAGTGAAATGGGCGGAAATATTTCTTACTACTATTTATAAGTGACTATGTCTTTATGTATATATATATATATAAAGATTTGTATGAATATTTTCTCATTTACCTTTTTGCATTTGCTTTAAAATAACAGCACACTCTTGTTATCTCAAAGATAAATAATGAAAATTAAACAACAATAAATATGTATTCGTTTTAAGTAATTAATCAAAGATGCAAACTAAAAGATAATAAATCATTGGTCTAAAATTATTTTTTAAAAATTTATTAGGAAAACACATACTTGCATATGCCACGATGAAAAATGCCATTTTTTTAAATTTTTGTTTTAAAATAGTTTCTAAGAAATGTTATATGAAGCTAAACCATTTGTGTTATTTGATAGATTTATTGAAATCCATTTAAAAACATGAATTTGTAAAAGAGTAATTATTTATATGATTCTAATGGTGTCATATGCCTTTTTTATCATAATGACACTAAAAATCTATATAATATATAAAAACAGGATAGCGTTATTTTCGAAATGTTACCGCCAAAAAACAATTTCTAAATATGGAAATTTTCATAAAAAGTGTAAAGAAAAAGTAGATATGGAGTAATCCTTTGTTTAATTTGGTTGTTAACTCACATTAATACAATACATTTGTAACACAAATTTTTATTGTCGCAAAATAACAAACAAGAAAAAGCGTACAAATTAAATATATATATGAATCAAATTATAAAAAGGGTTACAATCTCTAAACTAAATCCTCACGATTCTTTTCTTCAAGAATAAAATATCGGAATTTGGAGAAATTGGAGTCGATTCTTGAGTTTAATCTTTCCAAACATAAACTTGAACTTCAATATCGTTAATTCGAGGGCTTGAAAGCTTGATCTCGAATCAACGTGATATATTTGACGATATTTGATTTGAATATATGAACTTCTTGGTGAAATTGACCTTTTGATCTTCCTCCAAGATGGTTCGACTTCAATAACGTTTACTCGAGGGCTTGGAAGCTTATTCTCGAATCAAACGCCGTATTTGAGTGGACTTCACAATGAACGCCTGGATTTCGCCTTGAACACAGTGGATCTCCTTGAATATATTCTTCTTGCCTTGAGAGAATTCTCTCCACCTTTTTGCTTGGATTTCTTATCTTTGAATTGTGTATTAAATCCTTGAGAATGACCCCTATTTATAGTTGTAGGAAAGGGTTCTTAGATAACTCACAAGTAGATGACTCTAACTTGATTGGTCCTTTAATATTTAATATTATTTCTTTAATCACAAATTGTGATAATTATCAAGAGAAATAATAATAAATCAAGATAAATCTTGATTTATAAGAATTTGACATTTGGCAATCTTTAATTGGCCAATAAATATATATTAAAAATATCAATAAATTAACTATTTAAATTAGTAATTAAATTTGAATAAATTCCCAAATATAAATTGAATAAATTTGATATTTAATATGAAATTTCACATGTGTCACCATTTGATTGGTGCAAATTTAATTTGTCTACAAATGCCCCCTCGAAACTTGTTTACGGCGACGTGTCCTGGAGTGAACAAGTCGCGACACTTAATTCGACATTTTTTTTTTCAGCTGGGCTTCATGGACTTTGAAATTTAAACAAATGGATCATAAAATTTGACGTACGATCCATACGAATTTGAACATTGGACCTTGTCGAAGACCACAATTTTCTAAAATCAACCATATAATTTTTTTGGTTGATTTCTTCCAAAATACACCACTTGATTATTCTTGATGATGAGAGTCACGACATAGAACGAGGTACCACTTTGGCGGTTTATGATCCACTTGTTGGTCGATACGCAAAGCCATGGCCAAAGTTGACGAATCGACTTTATCTAAGGGAATGGTCTCGTGAGATTCCACCAGTCAAGGACTCCAAATCCAAGATGTGGGCTCTAGAAGAACCCATCACCAACATTCTGATGAGCCAATTTCACTACCAACTTTGGGACGGCGCATCATTGAAGGCGAAGCCAAATGGGAAGACCAAATCCAGTTTGGCGGTGAATTCCATTATGTCAAAGGCTATTGGGAGTGGACCAAGACATCCTTAGTCGATGCAAGAACAAACTCCGGGAGGCTCGTATATATGATTCGGTGTATGCTTCTCTTCACATATGATTGCAATTCCAATATCGTCAAGGCGTTTTGCAAGGCGTGGTGTCCATCTACCAACACATTCGACTTCCCATGGCGAATTATCTATATCATTGTGGGATCTCGCATACTCTAGCTTGGCTTGCTTGCCTATGTGGGTTTTTGTATGATGAAGTCGTTCCGAGTGCCAAGGAGCTCACGGGTGTTTAAGCGGGACTTAGATTCCTCCCCTCGTTCATGCAACCACTTACTTCATGTGTATCATCTACTCAAAAGGAGCATTCATGGGGATCACTACTCGCAAGTTTCTATTGATGACTGGATCAACTTTTGGTTCAAGAAGTGTAATATCCAGAATTTTTTTTAGTATATTTATTATTATTATTTTATTATTACTATTAATTATATAATTATTAGTTCAATAATTTTATTTTATTATTATTATTTTTTTATAACAACCAAGTATCAATAATTATCCGGACTCCAATTTAAAATAATGATTTAAATTCATTATGGACCCAAAATCTTTCCCCCAACTTTAAAAGTCCAAGTCAAATAGGATTCTTCTACAAACCCTACTTATCCCAAACCCAGAATTTCACTCTATAAATACATATTGTCCTCCTACGATTTTTTTTTTAACCACGGCTTCAACCAAATCACCAAATCAAACCCTTTGGTACGTGTGAATTTTTCTTCCAAAAGGATAAAGCAAAGTAAGCAAATTTATATACTAGTGTGAGTGTGTGTGCGTGAGTCATAAGTGTAGTGTGTGTGTTTAATTGTGTGTGTCGGTGTGTGGGTGTGATGTGTTTATATGTGTGTGTGCGTGATGTGTGTCGTGTGTGTTTCCTTGTGTGTGTCGGTTTGTGCGTGAGTAATAGGTGCTAGTGTGTGTGTGTGTGTGTATATGCGAAATTGAGTGTTAACATATGTTATATGTACATATGTGTGTGCGTGAGTTTGTGTGTTTTTCTTTTGTGTGTGTCGGTGTGTGTGTGATAGAGATACAAGTATTTGGGTTGTGGTATTAAATTGTTTATAGGATTTCTAATAAAACAAACCCACTTACAATTTTTCTCTTTTTCAAAGTTAGGATTAGGATTTGGTTCATCAAAAAAAAATTTACTTTTCTTTTCAAAGAAATCTTTTTCTTTCTTAATCAGTCGGTTAATTTATTTATTTATTTTATATTAGTTTAATATTTTACTATATTATTAATTGTACCTTATAATTTATTGTAGCCAACGAGAATAACAAGGAGTAGGAATTTTCAGTATCTGTTAACATTATTTGCACGGATATCGCATTTTATTAAGGTGGGGATATTTTCTATTCAAGAATTGTTTGTCTTTATTAAATGCTTCGTATATGTATTTTCGTTTATGTGCAATGTGGAACAGAGTAAATCATGTTAGTCAAGAAGGTCGGGATCAAATGTATCCTCGGGGTGTACCCGCAATACTATAAGAGTAACTGGCCAGTCAGAGTAAAAATACAGAGTAAATTACATGTTGAATGTTTATGATCATGCATATTGTTGTATTTAATCTTGACAAACGTGTCCCCCCGGAGCGAGTTGAAAGCTCACCCCATATTTATTAACACTTTTTAAGGTTAAGGAGCAGGCGAGGATTGGAGGCGGTGGATGCGAGGTCAATGATTTTAATTTAAATTTAAATTTTTAGAAAAATCTTGTTTTATTAATGAATTTGAGTTCTTTGTTAATAGTTAGAATTTAATTTTTTAGAGAGCAAATGTGATGCTTGAAATTTGACTATATTTGATGAAATCGGAGTGGCTCAGCGGAAGAGTGAGGGGTTAATTGGGTTTATAAATAAAATGGTTCCGCATATTTTTGGAATGTGTCTTATTTATGCACTTTTAAATACGTGTTCTTATTAAATTTAAATACTTGTATATTCTCTGAAAACCGGGGCGTTACAAGTGGTATCAGAGCGGGTCTACGATTCTATAGACTCGTTAAAAAAAATGTGTCTTTTTATATAATAAAAAGAATATAGTATATTGACATCCACCTCCGCCATAACTCGCCGGATTCCTTAAGGTATGCAAACTTATTATGTCATTACTCAATTTGTTCATGATATGCCATGTCACAATACTATGCAACATATATTATTCATGTCATTATGTCTTTTTGCTTTTATTTCATACTCCTTATTGCATGTGTACTTGATATATTAGAAGAACAAACTCTAGGCTCCTCGCGTAAAAAAAAAAGGAAAGGGACGCATAATGAATCATATAGATTTAAATAGAGGACTTTATATAAATACGACTACTATGCGATGATAACTTAAGTTAGGTACTAAGAACGTATTGCCTATAATTATAGGAAGATGCCTCCACGAAACCCTCCACGAGTGCCTCGACGCCCCCGAACCTTAAACGAGAATAACCTTAGAAACCAAGGCAACGAGGGAAATCCGGTTAACATGGGAAACCAAGCCACTGCCAGAGACCTATTTGCTGAGATTCTTAATGTTGTACAGAACCCCCATGGAAACAACCACAACAATAATACACGAGTGGTGGAGCAATTTCGCCATTATTGTCCACCCACTTTTAATGGACGTGATGGCCCGGCTGCAATTGAAGAATGGTTACGGGCACTAGAACGGATTTTCAGACTTATTGACAGTACGGATGCACAACGGGTCGCATGTGCTACCTTTCAACTAGTTGAAGATGCGGATCACTGGTGGGAAGGTTATTGGAGAACTAGAATCGAAGAAACGCAATGCGTTGACTGGGATGATTTCAAGGATATTGTTATGGGAAGTATTTTCCCGAGATCCTACCGTGACAAGAAGGAAACAGAATTTTTAAACTTCAAGCAAAGGAACTTGATGTGACCGAATACGAGAGGAATTCAACCAATTATGTCGGTTTGCTCCACATCTAGTTGATCTTGACTTGAAGAAAGCTCTAAGGTTTATTTGGGACCGAGATCACAATTGCGGGGATACTATCAAAGACAGGGAGACTTGGAATACTCTGTTTTGGTAAGGAGAGCACATGAGGTGGAAGCTGGTTTGGCTAGTGATGAGGATGATCGAAAAACGATCCACGTATCCGAAAAGAGGAAATGGGAAGTAGCGAGCAAAGCGGGAATGAAAATTCACATAAACAAGGAAAGGTGATGAGGATGCTCGTCGAGTGGACAAACTAACAAGCCACTTTGCCGGAATGTAAGAAGAACCATTATGGAGAATGCTTAGCGGGACAAGGAAGTGCTTCAAATGTAAGAAACCAGGACATCAAGATACTAATTGCCCTCTTGAAGAACGAACATGAAAGGAAAGGACGGATAACCGGAGCGGAGCTCGAATGTATGCAATGCAAGGAGAAACTAGTCGTAAAACCGAGTACACGAATATATGAACGACTACATAGGAATTAATAATTAGATGTTGGATAGATAAGACCTCATTTGAGTTAAGTTGTTGCATTGTCATTTATTTTCCTTCGTTATTAAAACATTATTATAAAGAAGATTTTTCAATAGAAGTTAAATTTCTTGAATTTTGGCGAGTTAACGAATTTCGAGGACGAAATTTTGTTAGGGGATGATATGTAATATCCGAATTTTTTAGTATATTTATTATTATTATTTTATTATTACTATTAATTATATAATTATTAGTTCAATAATTTTATTTTATTATTATTATTTTTTTATAACAACCAAGTATCAATAATTATCCAGGCCCAATTTAAAATAATGATTTCAAATTCATTATGGACCCAAAATCTTTCCCCAACTTTAAAAGTCCAAGTCAAATAGGATTCTTCTACAAACCCTACTTATCCCAAACCCCAGGAATTTCACTCTATAAATACATATTGTCCTCCTACGATTTTTTTTTTAACCACGGCTTCAACCAAATCTGCAAATCAAACCCTTTGGTACGTGTGAATTTTTCTTCCAAAAGGATAAAGCGTAAGCAAATTTATATACTAGTGTGAGTGTGTGTGCGTGAGTCATAAGTGTAGTGTGTGTGTCGGTGTGTGGGTGTGATGTGTTTATATGTGTGTGTGCGTGATGTGTGTCGAGTGTGTGTTTCCTTGTGTGTGTCGGTTTGTGCGTGAGTAATAGGTGCTGTGTGTGTGTGTGTGTGTATATGCCGAAATTGAGTGTTAACATATGTTATATGTACATATGTGTGTGCGTGAGTTTGTGTGTTTTTCTTTTGTGTGTGTCGAGTGTATGTGTGATAGAGATACAAGTATTTGGGTTGTGGTATTAAATTGTTTATAGGATTTCTAATAAAACAAACCCACTTATAATTTTTTCTCTTTTTCAAAGTTAGGATTAGGATTTGGTTCATCAAAAAAATTTACTTTTCTTTTCAACCAAATCTTTTTCTTTCTTAATCATTCGGTTAATTTATTTATTTATTTTATATTAGTTTAATATTTTTACTATATTATTAATTGTACCTTATAATTTATTGTAGCCAACGAGAATAACAAGGAGTAGGAATTTCTGTATCTGTTAACATTCGCTGCACCAGATATCTGCATTTTATTAAGGTGGGGATATTTTCTATTCAAGAATTGTTTGTCTTTATTAAATGCTTCGTATATGTATTTTCGTTTATGTGCAATGTGGAACAGAGTAAATCATGTTAGTCAGGGGCCGTAAGAAGGTCCGGGATCAAATGTATCCTCGGGGTGTACCCGCAATACTATAAGAGTAACTGGCCAGTCAGAGTAAAAATACAGAGTAAATTACATGTTGAATGTTTATGATCATGCATATTGTTGTATTTAATCTTGACAAACGTGTCCCCACGGAGCGAGTTGAAAGCTCACCCCATATTTATTAACACTTTTCAGGTTAAGGAGCCCGGGCGAGGATTGGAGGCGGTGGATGCGAGGTCAATGATTTTAATTTAATTTAAATTTTTAGAAAAATCTTGTTTTATTAATGAATTTGAGTTGTTGTTAATAGTTAGAATTTAATTTTTTTAGAGAGCAAATGTGATGCTTGAAATTTGACTATATTTGATGAAATCGGAGTGGCTCAGCGGAAGAGTGAGGGGTTAATTGGGTTTATAAATAAAATGGTTCCGCATATTTTTGGAATGTGTTTTATTTATGCACTTTTAAATACATGTTCTTATTAAATTTAAATACTTGTATATTCTCTGAAAACCGAGGCGTTACAAGAAGGCTACGAAGTATGATCCACCTCCCATGCGCAAGGAGAGAAAGGCCCCCCCACGTAAGGAGAAGCAAACTGAACATCCCAAGTCGACTCATAATCCACTTGGTGACATCGGCGTACATGGTGAATGGTCCCCTGCTGAGAAGGCTTTATTTTCCAAACTCGGTGTCAAGGAGAGCTCGATGGAGGAAACGTACTTGGCGGCATATTTGGCTTGTTGGCTATGCTTATTTGTTCTTCCAAACGATGATCTCAACTCAATACGCCCTGGCACTTTTAAGATGGCGAGTCTCATGGCGTATGGGCAAACGGCGGGCCTTGCTGTTCCGATTTTAGCGAGTATCTTCGGAGATCTAAATAAGATTGCAAATTCTCCGAGGCCATCCAAGGTGTATTCAACGTTTCCCGTCCACTTTGTCTATGGGTGGTTGGCTTATTACTTCAAAACTCATAATCAAGTTTGGCAAGGGACAAATGGCCCTAAGATGGTGATCTTTTCGGGTGAGGGATACGCGAAATACTATGAACCCAAAGAAGCTCGTGACGAATCCACAAAGGAGATTGGATTTCTTGGACTTGTACTATGATTACGAAGAACAAGGATTTTCACTATGTTGATAATGGCAATGCACAAAAGTTTGAACAAGAATACTTCATCGCTATTCGTTTAAGTTATCTTTCCACTGCGACAAGGTGGGCGTTTTGTGATTGAGCCTTACAGTCCTCATAGATTCAGCCACCGGTTCGGGTTTAATCAAATGGTGCGGGAGTTCTCAAAGAGGATGTGCGTGGAGCTTCATTAGAATAAGGAGTTTACCATTGGCGTGTCTCCGCACTTCATCTAAGACTTTTTCTAAAGCTTGACTTCCTTGCATGCCCCCAAGTGCGAAGACGTTTTCTTCAGAGGAATATAAACAATGGTGGGTTTGGGTTCATGGAAACTACTTTGAAGAAAACATAGAGAACTTGATTAACTCGAAGCCAAAGAAAGTTTTGCCGAAGGGCAAAAGGCCTAAACGTGGTCCGCTTGGTGAGACTATTCGAAGCTCTCTACTTGTGCATGTTTTTTTTTCCTCCTAACAGGTGCGATGTCTTAGGTGTTGAAGTTTGCGAATCAAATAAGAGAAATGTAGTCATCATTTCTTTCAAGAAAATAGTAGATGATGCGGACCATCATTGGAAGAGACTTCAAAAGACTCACGGATCTCTAGAGCAACAAGAAGCCAATGGTGTTTCGAGTAATCAACCACTTACGGAGAATTTTGTTGAAGAGGTTAGTAACTTTTTTTTTTTTATTTTTTTCGTTTTAGTTGGTAATCCGTTTCCTTGATGGTGAGATGTTTTAGCTGGAGAAACAACTACTCGATAATGAATGTGAGCATGGATCGCAAGATAGCCAGAGGTCAATCATGGGGCCCAACTTGCCAACCGTGAATCATCAAAAGGTTACATCTAACTCCATTGAGGCCAATACGTCTCCTTGTGCGGTATTTTCAGTATTTCAAGGTGAGAAATTTATTCGTAACCACCAGCAAGAATACCTTCAAAAGTTATGGGGCGATCTCCGTGAGAAGATATCCAACATTCCAATTGACTCCCTTTCCTCTATTCAAGATGAAGTGATGATTGTGCTCAAATCTATGAAGAGTTTTAATATTATTGACATCTCTTTTGTGGAGGGATCTTTGAAAGATCTTTTTTCCAAAGCTGTTGCATATGATGAGGCAAGGTCGTCATCATCAGAGATTGTGTCTAAAGAACTTCTTGCAAAACAATTGAGCGAAGTCGAAGATCGTTTTCATGATGCTAAGACTAAAAAGCTAAAGAGTCGCCGGATTTCATCCACTAAGGAAGAGTTAGAGTCCATTAATGAGAGCTTGACAATTTGAGGAAACGAAAAAAGAATTTGACCGCCTCATTAAAGCGACAAGAAGAACTTCTTCACATTGCTCATACCGAAGTTCAACAGATTGAAGACGAGATTGCCGCCATTCAGACTACTTCGCCTTCGAATGATAAAGTGCTGGAAAAGTTGGAGCTTTCGATGGTGCATCTAGAGGCTGCCAAGGAAGAATTGAAGAGCTTGCGTCCTTTTGATTAGATATTTTTTTGTTTTTTTTTTTTTTTTTTTTTGCTTCATGTATGAGTACTTTTTTTTTTTTTGAAGATTACGTAATCAGAAATTGAACATTTTCTATCTTGCAATCTATTAAGTACTTTTGTTTTTTAATGAAGTCTTTTTTTTCTCTTTTTTTTTTTGAATAACTATAATTCATCAACCAAACCATGACTATCACAAACTCATGACTGAACTTAGAAAATTCTAAGCTGCCTACGTATCCGGAAAAGGGATCAAGTCATAACGTAGTTCAAGAGACATTGTTTTAGGGGGGGTGCCGTACACAGTTTATACTCATGCGGGCCAGGAGTATCTATTGCTTAATCACCCTAGACTAGGTGGGGAAGTTAGCAGTTTAACCACGTACTTTGCCTTTGGTGGTTACCGTTCACATTTTATACTCATGCGGGTCAGGAGTAACATGCAGTTTAGGCTCATGCGTCATGGAGCTTTATTCCGTCTCTAAGGATAGTATCGTTTTAAGAACTTGCCATTTATGGGGCCAATTCTCAAGCCGTCTTTGACCAATTTGTTAGCACCATTGGTGTAGACTTCTTAAACAACATAAGGAGCATCCCATTTTGATGTGAATTTATTTCGATTCGATGAGTAGTAATGATGGGTCTTGACAAAGAAACACCCAATCAACAACTTGAAAAGAAAGCGTGATCGCACTTTTTTATTAAAAGCCCTAGAAGACGAGCTTGATAACATAAAGTCTTTGTTGTGCTTCCAATCTTTTCTCATCGAGCCTCTAATTCTTCAAGGTGTAATCGTGCATTCTCTTCTTCCGGTTAGTCCTTCTTGCAAGGCTATCCTTAGTGACGGAATTTGTTGTTCAAGGGGAACAACCGCTTCAATACCATATACAAGCGCATATGGAGTTGCTTGAGTGGGCGTTCTATATGTGGTTCGGTATGCCCATAAAGCTTCTCCGATCCTTTCGTGCAGATCTCGTTTTGACTTTGAGACCACTTTCTTCAACAAGTTACACAAAGTTTTATTAAAAGCTTCAGCAAGTGCATTAGCCGCAAAGATTATACATAGAGGACTTTCTTTGTTTGAATCCGAACTTTTGGCAAAGTTTATCTATGAGGCTATTTGAGAAGGGCTTCCGTTATCCGTTATTATGTATCGAGGATCCCATAGTGATAGATAATGTTTATACGGATAAAGTCACATTTGTAAGTCCAAGCGGCTACGATAATCTAGAGGGGGTGAATAGATTATCTCCATCTTTTCGTTTTTCGCCCTCTTTTTCAAACCGAATGCTCAAACACAATAATAAGGTGCGGAATGTAAACAACACACGTCGATTTAAAGAGGTTCAACCCACCTAGGGCCTAATCCTCTACCACCCCAAGATATCAGGGATGGATTTCGAAAAGAAAAAGAATTTTATTAATTACCAAAATTAATACAAATTCAACTTACAACACCTTGAAGAGCACCACACTCTTCTTCAACACCACCTTTGGAGATGACCACAATCTCCTTTGAAGATTACCACAATCTTCCTTCAACGGCACCTTGTGAAGATTACCACAATCTTCACCCTTGAAGAGCACCACACTCTTCAACACCTCAACAAGAAGATTACCACAATCTTCTTACACCTAACACCTAGATCACCCAAGTGTGTTCTTACCACAAGAACACTCACAAGGATATCTTGTGTTGAATGATTACCCAAATTCAAGATTACAACTCGATAATTGATAATACAATAGAGTGCAAGTGTAATCAAGAATAGCCTAGACCTCAAGGATGTGAAAGTGAATAGCTAGGCAAATTACAACAAGAAATAAGACAATGTAAGAACAAGTGTATTCTTGAGTGTATCTTGTTGTGTTGTAGTTTTTCTCTTGTTGTGTTGCTTCAATTCTTCCTCTATTTATAGGAGATGATTGATACTTGATAGGCTCCTCTTGGAATCTGATTTCTACAAAAAAATTGCAATTAAAATCAAGATTATAGCTGTTAGAAATCAATCCCACAATTTAGGGAAAAGTCATGCCGCACAACGGTTAGAATTTTCTTTGTCAAAGCATAGGGCGACCGTCGCATTTAAATAGAAGTTTGAAAATGAGAATACACATTTACACAGGGCGACCGGTCGACGTAGGGTTCGACCGGTCGTCCCTGACTTCAACCGGTCGCACAACCTCAAAAACGAAGGGCAAATGTTCTGTTTCAATTTTTGCTCCCAGGTACCGGTCGCCCAAGGGGTCGACCGGTCGACGCCCACCGGTTGCCCTATAGGGCGACCGGTTGCCTCGACCATTTTTTCGCAAACATTAAGTTTTCTGTTTTTCTCAACTTTCAGGTACGGGTTGCCCTATACGGCGACCGGTTGACCTCAAAACAAAAGTGTTGTCCAATTTTATATCGAAAATAGACTTCAAGAAATACTCCGAAAAATAGTGAAAACATTTTAGACCGATCGGGAGTATTAGGACAACATTTAGAAAACATTGTTTTGGTGTAAAAATACATTAACAGAAAATCATTAAAAGTGTTGTCCAATTTTGTCGAAAATAAAACTTGAAGAAATACTCCAGGAAAATATTAAAACCATTTTGAATCATTTAGGAGTATTTGGACAACCTTTAAAAACATTGTTTTGGTGTAAAATCAAAATCATCAAAATCATGATAAAACCATTTATCAAACAATCTCCCCCTTTTTGATGATTACAAACCAAAACAATTTTAACGAGGTCGATTTTGAAAACAAAACAATTTTACCGGTTAAAGAGAACTATCCGTTGTGAGCGACAAAATTCCATGCAATAAAAACGCAAGGATGGGAGTAGAGATATTCAAATACATATTACAAATGCTCCCCCTATCAACATGCACAACAAGAGTTATAAAAAGCAACTAAATCAAAAGCTAAAGGATTAGCTTTTCAATATTGAGCTTAAGTATCAAAACTTAAAAGCTCCCCCTGTCAAAGAGACATCGTTAGAAACATATATAGGTCCATACTACAACAAATGGACTAAGAAACATATACAACCACAATATACCAAGAGTGGATGAGAATATAATCCACAACTTATGACTTTCAATAGCCGCAACTTATAGCTTCTTTTCGTTGAGCTTTTCTTAGCTTCTTTGAGCTAAAGAGCTTATAACCTATTTCTCCCCCTTTGGAATCATCAAAAAGAATGTTAGCAAGATAAATACATCATATATTCATATCAAAGTGCGCAATAAAACCGATGTATCGAGCTATTTGAGCATTGAAGCTTTTAAACCAAATAGAGGAGTCGAATCATAATACTTGAAGAAGCTTATGAAAAATCATTTGATTTGCAAAAACATGATCTCTATTAATATATGAGACTTTTGAAATCGAGAGAGTCATGTAGGTGATGAATTTTTCATTGAAACGTTTTATCGAACACAACGGGCGTCAAAAATAGAAAAAGTTATATATAGCCCTTGTAAATGAAATCAAGCCAAGTTTTTCATCACCAAATACAATTTTACAAATATCATTCATCAACAATCAATAAGCTCATCACAAACATATATGAATCACATCAAGAAAAATACATATAAGCCACAAACTCGAGGTTCAACCCAATTGAGCTAAAGATAGTGAAATTCTTACCATTCAATCGGTAAAGACGAGCAATGATGATGATAGTCGAGCTAGATAATCCCCAAAATATATAATTCATGCATCAAAATTCATTTGAAGTGAATTGTGTGTGAAATTTGCAAAGGGACGAAAAATGGCCAAAAGAAGTTAAACTTGCGAATGTCAAGACAGAACCATTTTAATCCAAGATTTTGCTTAGGCGACCGGTCGAGGTTGAGGACGACGGTCGAGGTTGAGGGCGACGGTTGCCTCAACCATTTCAAATTTCATTTGTGTTGAAAAATTTCCAAAATCCGAATTTTCAACCAAAAATCCAATTTTTCGCCCCTAAGTTTTAAAAACGTGCAAAATACTAACGTAGACCTCATTCAATATACATTATGTCATAATCAAGCTCGAAATGAGGTAAAATACTCGGCGGTAAATGAACAAATGTCCATAAGTTATCCTTGAGACGGAATTAAACACATCTCAAGTTTTTGTTAAAAAAGCAATCCCTTAGAAAGTTTTTTTTGAATCTCAATATGTTTAGTTCGATTATGACGAACCAAATTTTGAATACGAATAACCGTATAATAGATACCAAACTTGTTATCCCGAAAAAAATAAGAACGTTTTAAATCTTTGGATACAACAAGTCATAAGAAGAAGTGCCTTTCAAATATTTGAAAATTTCTTTTAATAGCACTTTAATGAGATTCGTTGGGATAGTTTTGAAGTCGAGCATATAGACATAAGGCATATGGAATGTCGAGTCTATAGGAATAATACAAGAAAACATACCTCGAATTTGTTTGTCGGCCGATATGCCTTTCTCAACCTTTGTCAATCTTTAGCCATAGAGGTTGAGATGGTTCTTCTTCCTTCAATGCTTAACTCCTTCAAGAGTTCTTATATAACCATCTTCTTGGCATTGAATAATTTGTAGTCCAAGCAAGAAATTGAGCTTCCCCATCATTCTCATCTCAAGCTCACCTAGTATCAACTTAGAAAAACATATCTTGCACAAATATTCATTAGTAGCACCATAAATATTATCAACAAAAATTTGCATAAGTAAACAACCTTGCCCTTTTTCAAAACAAGAAGTGTAGTATCAACTTTACCTTTTGTAAAATCATTTTGCAAAAATAGCTAAGTCTATCAATTGTACAAGGCCTTTTATAAAAATCATTTGGCCTAAAATTTTAGACTCCGATAGACTTATATTTGAATAAAACCATTTAGAAAGTTGGATTTAACATCCATTTGGTAAAGCTTGAAATTTTCTTTAAAACAAGAATGGGCAAGTAAAATGCAAATAGCTACTAAATGTGCTATGAGTGCAAATGTTACAACAAAATTAATTACCTTCTTCTTGAAAATACCTTCGAGCTACTAACCTCGCCTTAGTTCGACCAATGTTGCCTTGGTCATCGAGTTTGTTCCGGAATACCCTTTTTGTCTTCTTCATGACTATCATCATAGGCCATCCAATTGATCTAAGGTGTTCATAATAGAACATTTACATCCAAATATTTTGAGGTAACTAATATTTGGAGTACTTCATTCTCATCTACTTTGAGGTAACTAATATTTGGAGTACTTCATTTCTCATCTACACAACTTAACAAACTCATTACCGGCATCGCTTATATAAGCAAGAAAAAATAGTCCAAGTGTAAAAACATGCCTCAATCACAAAATATCTTGCATAGTAGAAATAGACACTATATATAGACCAAGAAACACATACTATGCATTTAGAATATCATCAAGAGTCTAATAAATCATGCAAGTTCAAATAAGCTTAAGAAAGCTACAAAGGTCTCTTTTGAAATTTGAAAATCCGAAAGCATATAGTTGAGACCTTATTTAAAAAAGTATTTGAACAAGAGTTGATACGGCAAATATGTGCAATCAAATATCGAATAGTGCCTTTCAAAAAATCTAAAAATCCTCTTAATGGCACTTGTATGAAATACTATGAAAAACAAGCACATAGGCACATGGCAATACATATATCGAGTCTATAAGAGTAAGAATAACACAAGTAAACGTACCTCGATAATTTATGCCTTTCTTGACAAATAATGACGTAAATGGCCATTTGTGAAAATATGTAAATCCTACACAATTCTTAAAACATATCTAGCACAAATCATAATGATAAAAGTGTAGGCTAAGAGATATCACAAGTAAGCTCATGCCATAAAAATCCATAAAAGATGATAACACACTTTAGTCTACAAAAATGCACAAGAGTTTTAAAAACATCATATAAGGTCTTCGTTTTCAAAAATATTTTAAAAGCACAAGTATACATTGAAGACCTTAATTAAAAAATAAATATTTGAAAACTCATTTTGCAATTAAGACACAAACAAAAGCATGCATAATAACAAAATAAAATGCATATTTAAATAGGGAGATACGGGTTACCAATTACGCCATTTCCATGGGTTGTGTCGTTCCCATTGTTGATGATATCTTCCCCTTGAGAAGTCACTTTGTTGATGATGACTTCTTTGATTGCTCCATTTCCAAGGTTTGTTGCTTTCCCATTGTTGAAAGTATCTTCTTCTTTGAAAATCATCTTGTTGATGATGTCTTTGCCATTTCAAGGATTGTGTTCTTCCCATTTTTGATTATACCCTCTTCTTGAAATTGGCTTTGTTAAAATAGTTTCTCCTTCTTTGATCAAATGAAACGGTCATTTGATGTCTTCTTAGCGGTATAAATTTTCTTCGATCATTATTTCACGGTACCTAATATGACATTGTTTTGTGGTACCCTTATGTGTTTGGGTCCTTTGGGATTAGTCTTGAGACTTTTAGGTCTCCAACAATAATTGGAGCTATTTCTAGCCCGACAAGTATTTACCGTATGACCCTTTTTACCGCAATAAAAGCATGTAATAATTCTAGGAGCATAATGACCAACGTCTTAGAGACTTGATTCCTTTTCATGTGATTGACACCCTTAGGCTTATGATCAAGTTCTAGTTTGAATTATCACAACAATCAACAATATTGGTCATCTTATCGGTACTCAAGTTGGATTTAGATAAATCATTTTTCAAGCAATTTATATCCTCAACAAGAGTACTATTTTCTTTCTCAAGGTTTCTAACCTTGTCAAGAGTGGTGGTGTGAGCACATGATAGAGATTCATAGGAAGTAAATAAACTATCCTTATCATTCTTTAAAACAATGAATTCCTTTTTCAAATTTTTGTATTTAACAAGTAAGTTTTGGAATTCATCTTGTAGCTCATCATAATCGTTTTGCAAATCACTATATTCATTTTGCAATTCATTGTCATAAGAAGTAGAGGGTTTAGAACTTACCTCGTTTTCTTCTTCGATGCCCATGAGGCATTGTTCAACTTGTTCATCATGGGAGGTTTTAGAAGGCTTATCCCATGTTGTTGAATTTGATGTTGTATCCATGTGTGAAGTAGATGTTTTTGAGTTGCTCCTTTCATTTGCATATACTTCATAGATGGCTTCTAATTTTTGCCATACTTCATGTGCCGATTGAATACCTACAACATGATCAAATTCCAAAGTGGTAAGTGAACAATGTAAAATATTAAGAGCTTTACCATTTAAGGAGATGATTCTCTTCTCTTCATCATTGAGCTCTTTGAAGCCTTTAGAGGTGTGTGGTGTATTCTTTGTCGGAATGGATTCTCCATTGATGACGGTGTTCCAAATATCGAACCCGCAACTTTGTAAATAGCATTCCATTCTTTCTTTCCAAAATATAAAATTTTTGGAATCAAACCGAGGTGGCTTGGTGGTGGAGGTGCCGGAAAGGTGAGCTTCGTTCGTAGCCGACGATCGTTTCTCTTCACTCGCGATGTGAAACGAGCTTGCCAAAGAGTTTGGCTCGATACCACTTGTAAGTCAAGCGGCTACGATAATCTAGAGGGGGTGAATAGATTATCTCCATCTTTCGTTTTCGCCCTCTTTTTCAAACCGAATGCTCAAACACAATAATAAGGTGCGGAATGTAAACAACACACGTCGATTTAAAGAGGTTCAACCCACCTAGGGCCTAATCCTCTACCACCCCAAAGATATCCAGGGATGGATTTCGAAAAGAAAAAGAATTTTATTAATTACCAAAATTAATACAAATTCAACTTACAACACCTTGAAGAGCACCACACTCTTCTTCAACACCACCTTTGGAGATGACCACAATCTCCCTTTGAAGATTACCACAATCTTCCTTCAACGGCACCTTGTGAAGATTACCACAATCTTCACCCTTGAAGAGCACCACACTCTTCAACACCTCAACAAGAAGATTACCACAATCTTCTTACACCTAACACCTAGATCACCCAAGTGTGTTCTTACCACAAGAACACTCACAAGGATATCTTGTGTTGAATGATTACCCAAATTCAAGATTACAACTCGATAATTGATAATACAATAGAGTGCAAGTGTAATCAAGAAAAGCCTAGACCTCAAGGATGTGAAAGTGAATAGCTAGGCAAATTACAACAAGAAATAAGACAATGTAAGAACAAGTGTATTCTTGAGTGTATCTTGTTGTGTTGTAGTTTTCTCTCTTGTTGTGTTGCTTCAATTCTTCCTCTATTTATAGGAGATGATTGATACTTGATAGGCTCCTCTTGGAATCTGATTTCTACAAAAAAATTGCAATTAAAATCAAGATTATAGCTGTTAGAAATCAATCCCACAATTTAGGGAAAAGCTGTCTGCTGCACAACGGTTAGAATTTTCTTTGTCAAAGCATAGGGCGCACGTCGCCGCATTTAAATAGAAGTTTGAAAATGAGAATACACATTTACAGGCGGCAGGTCGACGTAGGGTTCGACCGGTCGTCCCTGACTTCAACCGGTCGCACAACCTCAAAAACGAAGGGCAAACGTTCTGTTTCAATTTTTGCTCCCAGGTACCGGTCGCCCACGGGGTCGACCGGTCGACGCCACCGGTTGCCCTATAGGGCGACGGCCGGTTGCCTCGACCATTTTTCGCAAACATGAAGTTTTCTGCTTTTTCTCAACTTTCAGCACGGGTTGCTCCTATACGGCGACGGTTGACCTCAAAACAAAAGTGTTGTCCAATTTTATATCGAAAATAGACTTCAAGAAATACTCGAAAAATAGTGAAAACATTTTAGACCGATCGGGAGTATTAGGACAACATTTAGAAAACATTGTTTTGGTGTAAAAATACATTAAAGTAAAATCATTAAAAGTGTTGTCCAATTTTGTCGAAAATAAAACTTGAAGAAATACTCCGGAAAATATTAAAACCATTTTGAATCATTTAGGAGTATTTGGACAACCTTTAAAAACATTGTTTTGGTGTAAAATCAAAATCATCAAAATCATGATAAAACCATTTATCAAACATCGACATTTTCTTTCTTCACTTCTTTGAAGGGTACAACCTCACCCCATTTAGAAAAGTAGTCTGTCGCAGCCCAAGATATACAAGTGTCCTGGGATGACTTTGTCATAGGTCCGACCACATCCAACCCCAAGCATCAAATGGCCATGAAGCAACAAAGAGGGTGCAACGGCTCAGGTGGTTGATGAATAAAATTTGCATGAAATTGACAGGCTTGGCATCTTTGCGCGTAATCCATGCAATCTCTCACCATTGTCGGCCAATAATAACCCATTCTTTTAATTCAAAAGTGTAGCTTTGGGCCCGATCTGATGGGCGCCACAAACCCCGAATGAGCTTCTTCCATGGCTTGAATAGCTTCATCATCGCCTAAACATCGCAAGAAGATTCCATCAAATGATCGTGTATACAAGTGTGCCTTTGTAGTAAATGAAGCGAGCCGCATGATGTCGAACATCTACCCTTTGTCGTGGATCGTCGGGTAACTTCTCATACTTCAAATAATCCACAAGTAGTTGGCGCCAATCTTTTTCTCAATTTCAAATACCTCTACAACATGATTTTTTTCTTCTTCTTCATTGCAACCTTCATCATCAAAGATCGGAGGTACTACCCAACTTCTGCAAATTGGCACACGAGCTTCACTTTCGGGCATGGCGAGTGTAGAAGCAAGTTTTGCTAATCTCCAAGCCATCCAATAAGCCTCTTCGCATAATTGACGTATGGGAGTAGCTCAGGCTTCTTCACTTCATATACTCCAAGTAGTTGATTGACCACCAATTTGGAATCTCCATAAACTTCTAAACGCGATTGCTTTATGTCAACCGCCATCTCCAACCCAAGGATGAGAGCTTGGTATTCATCAACATTGTTTGAACAATTTTGAATTAGAGTAAAGGAGTAAGGCAACACTTCTCTATCAGACGTAACGAAGATAACTCCAGCTCCTTCTCTATGAGAAGCCCCATCAAAGTACATCTTCCATGGAGGGGAAATCTCGATTACAAGCACATCTTCATCGGTAATTCGTCGATAATTCCCACTCGGTGAGGATGGGATGATCCGCCAAGACTTGCCCTTTCACCGCTTTTGAGGGACATATTTGATTTCAAATTGTTGCAATTGTAGGTACCACCTTGCAAGTCTATCAGAAAGGACTGACTTTGTCATACTTTAGTGGATTTGCTTTCGAGATCAGACGAATTGTGTGAGCTTGAAAGTAGTGCTTCAACTTTTGGATTGCGAAGATTAATGCCAAGCAAATCTTTTCAATCGGTGAATAATTTAGCTCATTTGGTGTCATCATCCGACTCAAGTAGTACAAAGCGCTCTCTTTTCCACCATCATTTTCTTGTGCTAGTAGAGCTCCCCGTAACGTTCTTGGCAGCAATATAAAGGATCAACGGGCGCCTGTGCACTGGTGCAACCAACACAGGGAGACTTCATCAAATATGCTTTGATACTTTTGAAAGCATTCCGGCAAGATTCTTCCCATTCAAATGGAACGCTTTCTTCATAAGCCCCATTTGAATCAATTTGGCATCGATCGGCTAGATTTGAAATGAACCTTCGAAGATAAGCCAATTTTCCTTGCAAACTTTTGAGTTCGTGAATATCACGAGGTTCGGGCATCCTTGCTATTGCATCGATCTTTGCTTGCTCAATCTCAATACCTCGATGACAAACTACAAACCCAAGAAACTTTCCAGACCGAACACCGAATGCACACTTCAGCGGATTCATCTTAAGTTGATATCTCCTTAACCGTTCAAAGACTTTCCTTAGATCAAGGAGGTGATCTTCTCGCTTCTTAGACTTCACGACCACATCATCGACATAGCACTCAATATTTTTGTGAAGCATATCATCGAAGATTTTCTGCATGGCTCTTTGATATGTAGCTCCAGCATTCTTCAAACCGAATGGCATTACTTTGTAGCAATATATACCTTTTGGGGTACGAAAGGCTGTCAACTCTTCATCCTCTGGAGCCATACGTATTTGATTATATCCAGACGATCCATCCATGAAAGATAATGCTTCATGGCCCGTAGTGGCATCAATCATGGAGTTCGGTGATAGGCAATGGAAAATCGTCTTTGGGCCACGCACCATTCAAATCTCTAAAGTCAACACAAACTCTGATTTGGCCATTTTTCTTTCGTACAGGGACAATGCTTGATATCCATGTAGGGTACTTGACTTCTCAAATGAACCCAGCTTCAATGAGTTTGTTTACTTCAGCCTCAATTAATGGAACCAAGTCGGGTCGAAATCGTCGTTGGGCTTGCTTAATTGGACGAGTTCCTTTCTTAACAGACAAGTGGTGTACTGTTACTTTTGGATCTAATTCAGGCATCTCTTTGTAGGACCAAGAGAACACATCTTTATACTCCTGAAGCAACTCGACATACGAATTTTCTTCATCAATTGTTAACAATGCATTGATGTAGATTGGTCGTGGATTATCATTGTCGCCCAAGTTAATTTCTTTTAGCTCATCGATCGTGGCTTTGATCTCTTCTTCAAGTTCGGGAGGAGCATCTTTGGCATCTTCTTCTTCCCCTTCTTTGCTCAAGGTGATATGATATGTCGATGCCACACTTTCTCTATCATCTTCATCGTCTTGAGGCTGCGTGAAAACAACAGTTTGAAATTTGGCTTTCAACACCCTTTCACATGATATGAGTAAAGTAGTTTGTCGGTTCATACGAGATGGAACAAGACTTCGAAGCTCTTCAGTAGCCTGTGAATTTCTAGATCTTTTCCAATATTTTGATGATGTAGAGATGCCCAATCTCTGATGGATGGTTCCTTTGCTCTTCAATTTTTGAATGGGTCCGAGTCTATCAAAGACTGATATTCGTCGGACCTTCTTTCCATTTTCGTCAAAGGCATCATCCGTTGATGAAAGTTCTCCTTCAGACACATAATTGATGTTGGCTCTTCTAATGGCGATACGAATGGGAGTTGGTGCCACAAACCCAAGACCTATCCGAGTATTTTTAGCCACATGTCCCATTTCTTTTGACATCTTTTCAGTATTCGTAGCTTCAGAAGGGAGCCTCCTCAAGGTAGAATTTTCTTGCGGATCATATCCAGCTTTGACAAGAAGATCGTAAGCTTTCGGAATAAAACATTTCGCATTTTGGAGCACTTCTCCATGTTCAGTCTTAGGTCCTTCAGCTGGGCGGACAAACTTTTCTAGTGGTTGCGGAGATGGTTTCTTATCATCGAGTTTTGTCAAAGGCAATACCAATCCCTCCAAAGGTCCATTGTCATCGTGACTTGCAGGAACACTCTTGATTTTGCCCTCTTTAACTTTATCATCTTGTGGCTTAGATGGATTTTCTTTAGCCTTCATTGCCTTAATGTCTTCGAAGTAGTACTTGGCATCGGCAAAATGTGACTCTGCCTCGGTGAAAGGTTTATCATCTCCAAGAACTTTCTTTACCACACCGTCTCTACAATACTTGAAGCATTGATGCCAAGTAGAAGGAACCACCCCATTTTCATGTAGCCAAGGACGTCCCAGAAGCATATTGTAAGAAGTTTTAGCGTCTATGACATGAAACAATGCAGTTGAGGCCATTTCGCCCATCAACAATTTCAATCTTATGATGCCGAGAGCCCTTTGCCCCCCTTGGTTGAAGCCTTGGATCATCAAACGACTATTTGCGAGTTCATCCATGGGCATTTCTAACTCTTTCAATGTGCTTGTGATGATAAGATATTTCTTCGGCCGAGCCTCCATCAATCAAAATCCTATTCACCTTTTGCTCGTGAGTATAGCGGTCACGAACAATGGCTGCTATGGGGTTTGGAACCGAGCAACAAGTCCTCGTCGGTGAAAAATATTGTTGAAACACAATCCCGGTGATATTGTCAACTTCCTTCTCAAGTAAACATGCTTGACTAGGTGAAGCATGCTGCTCATTCGTCATGTTGCATGCAATATTACCCGCATCCATGAATCCAGATGTGATGGTAATAACATTACTAGTTGCACTATCTTCCTCAAGTGATATCTTTCCTTGGCGAGCTAACTGCATGACTTTATCTTTGAAAATGAAGCAATCATGAATTGGATGGCCTACCAAACGATGGTATTTGCAGTACTTCGGGTCATCAACTCGCCCAGCTTCATTGGGACGCTTCATTTCGGGCAATTCAATAGGTTTGCCTTGAAGCGATCGTCAAATATCCCGAGACATCGAGTCAAGGAATGGATATTGTTTAGCTTGCATCTCCTTAAATTCAACTTTTTGTTCTCTTTCTTGAGGAATGTCTTTCTTTTCATTAGTCTTTGCATTTGCATTGGCTTTAAACTTGATAGGTGTTGTGTTAATTGCCATTGATTCCTTGTTTGGAGCTTTAGAAGAAAACTTGCCCCCTTTCTTGGCTTCATATCGCTCTTTGGATCTCTGAGACTCTTGGATGGGTGGCCCTTCAACTCCACTTGCAGCCATACTTAATTCCATATCATGAGCCCGAGTAGCCAACTCTTCAAATGTTTTCGGTTGGATTCCCTGAAGGATGTATCGAAGACCCCAATGCATTCCTTGGATGCACATCTCGATTGCCAAGCTTCGACAACCGGTCTTCTCCAGATTTGAGGCTCAAGTTACGCCATCGATTGATGTAGTCGATGACAGAGTTCTTCCTTCCACCGACGAGTATTTGTAAGCTCGATCATGCTAACCGTTAAGCGAAGTCTTTGTAAAATCGGTTGAGAAACTCCTGTTCTAATTGCTCCCAACTATCAATCGAGTTTACTTCAAGTCAATATACCAATCGAATGCGTTGCCCTTCAAGGATTGGACAAAGCGTTTTTACGAGGCGATCTCCATAAGTCCGGCAAGATCATTGCACGTTTCGACAAAGTGAGCCACATGTTTGTTTTGGATTGCCTTGCCGTCGAATTGTTGGAACTTCGGAGGTTGGTAACCGGCGGGCATCTTCAAGTTGTCAATCCTTTGCGTATATGGCTTGGCATAAGTCATAGACGACTTGGAACTTCCATCGAACTTATCCTTAATAGTCCCCATAATGAACTCCTTAAGTTGGTCGATTTGGAATCACCCATCGACGAGACTTGCAACTCATTTTCTCGGAGACTTCTCTTTTTCATGTGGTCGTTGCTCATGGATGTCTCGACCTCCTCATGTGTTTCAACTTGCTTGCCCATCGCACGACTTGTATCAACACCATCTATTTTGTTCATCGCCTTTGTAATTTGCGAGTCTTGTTCTTTGACATGATTGACGAGTCCATCAATGGCCCTCGTCAAACTTGCGATTTGTTCTTCAAATGATGTAGCATTCGTCATCATAGCGGGTGCTATGTTTGAGCAACTTGATGTCGGCGGGAGATTGGGGATGAAGCATCATCTCTTAAGTCTCCATCATCTTCGAGATGAGTTAGATTTGTTTTAGCTCGCCGGAGTCTTCTCAAAGGATGTACTCGGCTTCTTTGGACATACTCCTTGTAGTGATACCAATACTTTTACTTGTGTCACCTGAAGAGTTTGAAGAAGCAACTTTTGTTGATGTGGTTTTGCGAGTAGCCATCGCGATACTTCAAGATTTGTCAATGAAAAGAGATGAGAGGTAGAGATTGTCCCACCGGCATGCCAAAATTTGTAACACAAATTTTTATTGTCTATGAAATAACAAACAAGAAAAAATGTACAAATTAAATATATATGAATCAAATTATAAAAAGGGTTACAATCTCTAAACTAAATCCTCCGATTCTTTTCTTCAAGAATAAAATATCCGGGATTTGGAGAAATTGGAGTCGATTCTTGATTTAATCTTCTCCAAACATAAACTTGAACTTCAATATCGTTAATTCGAGGGCTTGAAAGCTTGATCTCGAATCAACGTGATATATTTGACGATATTTGATTTGAATATATGAACTTCTTGGTGAAATTGACCTTTTGATCTTCCTCCAAGATGGTTTCGACTTCAATAACGTTTACTCGAGGGCTTGGAAGCTTATTCTCGAATCAAACGCCGTATTTGAGTGGACTTCACGATGAACGCCTTGGATTTCGCCTTGAACACCGTGGATCTTCTTGAATATATTCTTCTTGCCTTGAGAGAATTCTCTCCACCGCTTTCTTGCTTGGATTTCTTCTCTTTGAATTGTGTATTAAATCCTTGAGAATGACCCATATTTATAGTTGTAGGAGAGGGTTCTTAGATAACTCACAAAGAGAGGACTCTAACTTGATTGGTCCTTTAATATTTAATATTATTTCTTTAATCACAAATTGTGATAATTATCAAGAGAAATAATAATAAATCAAGATTTATCTTGATTTATAAGAATTTGACATTTGGCAATCTTTAATTGGCCAATAAATATATATTAAAAATATCAATAAATTAACTATTTAAATTAGTAATTAAATTTGAATAAATTCCCAAATATAAATAGAAATTATAAAATTGATATTTAATATGAAATTTCACATGTGTCACCATTTGATTGGTGCAAATTTAATTTGTCTATAACATCTTTCCAAATTCTTATTACACAAAATACAAGACATTAATTAACTAGCAGATTTCTTTAATAATTGTAGCAGCTGTTTATATTGGGGATCGAAAAAATTCATTCAAATTTGAAATTGATTTGTAATGCTGCAACGAATACAAAATAATTATATACACTGATTTAATAATTACAACATTGTAGAAACTTTCTGGGACAATCCGAAAAGACTTCATATTGTGATTCGGTTTGTGATATGAGATAGTGACAATAATTGTAATGGTTCAATGATTAATGTTGTATTTAAATAAGTTTTTCAAAATTTATAATAATTATTTTGTTAATGTATATTTGTATTGTTAAATTTCATAATTATTTAAAAATAATTGTTTTATTTCTCTAATAATATTTTTAGTATGTGCTTATAATTATTGTTTTGTAATATAATATAAAATACTTTTTATAACTATTATTGATTGTATATTGAAATAAGCAATATAACAATAACTAAAAGCTAAGAACTATTTAATTTATTAATATGCTCATATATTCAATTTTGGCCCAACAAAATATTCATATATGACTATATGTGTATATTTCAGTTGGGCGTTAATATTTTTATGTAATAGGAGTCTCTCTTTATCATCTTAGAAAAATATATTTTCTTATGTTTTGTTTAATAATTCATCTATTAAAAGGTCAATCTCTATTCTAATGTAGAGCTACTGTTAAAAAAAAGATATTATTTTTAGTCACGATCAATCATATGTTGATTTGTCCATAGTTATCGATCATAATTAAGGTCTTATTATTTTACTTTGTGATAATGATAGTGAAATTATTCACAAAAGTTCAACAACTAATATTGTATTCAATAAAGTATTACGAAATTTATAATATTTTTATTTTAGTAACTCAATAATTAAGTTTCTCATTTTTAATTTATTTGTTTGTTTTAGGGAAATTATAAGTTGTTTTGTGCATATTTACAATTTTTTATTGTCTAATATGTATTATTTATCTTTAGTATTTAATTTTTTTTGATATTACACACATTGTATTAAAATTAAAATATTTTTTTTTCTTAATACAGTCGTGCATCGCACGGGAGGAATCTAGTATCTTATAATACCAAACACATTAACAACTTATAAGATTTGAAACAGCTCCATGATCTTATTTTATCAAAACATGTTGAGAACTTATTTTTAAAATAATATCTAACAACTTATCAACTCATATATAAAACATCTTATCAGATGTAGGAACTTATAAATGTTTAAAATAATACTGTTTTCCCAAGTTGACTTTAAGACTTTGATTGTCTATAATTTTTTAGCATTTCAAATCTATATATATGATAACCAAGTCACTTATAAATAGTAAAAAACTTTTTCCCATCTAAACGAACTTTCCCGAATTAGTCAAAAATTTGTTCGGTGTTTTGCATTTTTTGGTGTGAAATCGAATTATTTCAGGCTCCTTGGCACTAATTTCCGTGTTGAAACTATTAATTAATTAATATAAGTATTATATTAATGGAAACAAATCTTTTATGTATTAATATCATTAATTAATATTATTCAGGGAAACAAATCCAAATTTTATATTATTCTAATCAATAATTAGTAAATATATTAATGGAAACAAATATAATTTTGGTTGAAGTTAACCGATTTTTTTATTCTAATTAATATTCAGTAAATATGTTAATGGAAACAAATCCGTACAAAGTTAAAATGTTGTAAGATAATGTTTCATATTCTAATCAAATGAAATCCAATATTTTAAAAAAAATTCAAACTATTTTTTATTACTGAAAGTTAATTTTTCATATTATAATCAAGTTAAATTTAATATCTACAAATCCCTAGCATTCTTTTTTATGGCAATCAATAAGTATCATTAATTTTAATAAAAGAACAAAAATTAAATTTTAAGTGAAAAAAATAATCTGCTAATCTAAAAAAATAAATTAGATTCTAATCAGTAATCAGTAAATATATTAAGGTAAACAAATTCATAAAATTTAATGATGTGTACAAGGAAAAACATTAAATAAGTATTATTAATTTTAATAAAAGGAAAAAAAATTAAGTGAAAAAACGATCTGCTAATCTAAAATAAAATTATATTCTAATCAATAATCAGTAAATATATTAATGGCAAATCCCATAAAATTTATTGTTGTGTACAAGGAATACATCCATCAGTTTGACAAATCGAAAAACAAACAGACGAATAGTGTTGTGTACAAGGAAGTATTCGAAAATGTGTAATTATTGAATGTAGTTATTACTTTGATTTATTTTCTCGAGTTTCTATTTTTCAATTATATTTATTTTTTATTTTAATTCTTATATTCACACAATTTACATTCAACAACACAATCACATTTTGTGCCGTCGCTTTGAGTGGAATACTAGTATCTAATAATATTAATTAAGTTGCTTCCAAAAAAGAAAGTATTAATTCAGCAATCAGCTCATGATGATGCATCTTAATTTTTTAGTCTTTCATCATTTATACATAATACACGTGGTAAGTAATAATTAAGTACTAAAAATATTTTCCAAATCTCAACAACAATAATTTACTCTCACAAAATTAATTATACACATGGTAAGTAATAATTAAGTATTAATAAGCACGAGAGATTAAAACTATCTATAGGAAAAATAGATATCTCATAATCTAAAAGAAGTGTGAGGTTTGTATCCCCCACTTTGGTGTGGTGTGGGGATAATCGAGCATGGAACCTCTCCATTTAGGGGTGTAAATTTCATATGTATTTGGAGAGAAAGACACATGCGCATCTATACATGCACTTATATATATATGTATGTGTATATATGTATAAATGTATGTATAGATGCACATGTGTTTTTCTCTCCAAATGCATAAGAAATTTACACATTCTAAAGTAAGAAGATCCATCTCTAGGGATAATCTAGGTCGATAAAAATTAACTTTCACGTCAACTTATCTTCTCTTATTGAGACAATTTTTTAGTATTTTATCGTTATACGCGTGGTAAGTAATAATTAAGTACTCAAAAAATCTTCCGAATCTCAACAACAATAATTTACTCTGACAAAATTAATTATACACATGGTAACTGGTAAGTAATAATTAAGTATTAAAAATATCTTCCGAATCTCAACAACAATAATTTACTGTCAAAATTAATTCAAGTTATATTGCCACTACGTTTTCTTTTTAAAAAAAAATTAAAGGAGGGCAAAGACTCTTTTATGATATATGTATTAATTAAACCGAAATTAATTCAAGTTATATTGCCACTACGTTTTCTTTTTAAAAAAAAATTAAAGGAGGGCAAAGACTCTTTTATGATATATGTATTAATTAAACCGAAATTAATTCAAGTTATATTGCCACTACGTTTTCTTTTAAAAAAAAAAAAAAATTAAAGGAGGGCAAAGACTCTTTTATGATATATGTATTAATTAAACCGAAATTTAAGCTACACTTGCCTACACTTATATATTAATATTCCATTGTATATTTGTTCAAAGATAAAATTTCACCTTTAGAAGTTTAAAATATAATAAATTTAAAAATAGTGTAGATAGAATCTCTTAAATTTGTTGTCTTTTAAATTTATAAAAATATATTTTGAACTAACAGAATATTTCTCAATAAAAATATATTCGAATACATATATTTGATCAACATCGATTTATTCAAACTAATCGTAAACAAATCCTTTATTATTGGGATTACGTTTTATTTTAATCGATTAAATTTGTTATCTTTTAATTTTGTACATAAGATTGACATATAGATTAAATGTGAAATCGCCATGTGAAATCGGAAGGATGAGAAGTTGACAAATGTCCATGATTAATATGGTAATGACATGTGGCAACTTTATTTTTTCTTTTAATATTTAGGGTAGATGTGTTATATTTGTAATTTTCAAAAGAATTGGTTGAGCGATCAGAAAAATTGATATAACTTGAATCTTGGAATCATAGAATCCGTTGAACAAAGCTCGCAGGACATAACATGTGCAATTTAAACATTAATGTAAACAAGCGTAACATTGTATTTGATGCAAATATATAATATATTTAAATTTTATTATTATATAAAATAAAGGTTTATCTCCCGACTGTTAGCCCCCTAGGCGTTCAATCCTTGTTCCGTCCTATTATTCATGTGACATTCAATGTTATATTGAAACATTAGATAAAATAGAAAATGACAGAAAATTATATTGATTTTGCACATCCGCCATCTTGATCGACTACGAGGTCAAGAGTATATTAGGATTTTTCAAAATTTATACGCTGCCCCGAGACACTTTCATATAATTGGATAGCAAATTAAAGAACAAAAAAGTACATTTATCTATTATTAATATTTTAAAGTAAACAACTCGAATTTACCGAAAACCAACCAAAAAATTTAGAAAATGGATTATAAAGTTAAATGAAATCAAATCAGTAAATTCAATTTAATTTTTAATTTTTGAGCACCTATCAGTTGTGGTGGATGCAGAAATTTACATTTGGAGGGCAGAACTATAGTTGGGAAAATACAATACATTTATGAATAATTTTGGAGAAGCCAAATACTAAATTTTCCTTTTTAATAATTTTAGTATAAGAAAAAAAATTGAAAATTTTGGGGGCAGCAGTCCTCACCTGCCCCTTGTGTCCGCCCCTACACCTATCATACAAGTACAATCGTGGCACTCAATAATGTGAAAATGATATAGGAGGTTTTGTCAGCCCACGGCCGACAGTGAGTGTTTTTTTTTTTTTGAGGGGAGACAGTGAGTGTTATATATATTTATTACTTCAATAAGACTAAAATGTCACGGCATAAGTTTTCTATTTTGTCTGCATCTTTTGCTTACCATACAAAAATAAGCAAACAGACAATATTCAATTAATATTCTCTAAAAGGTAGGATACTAGGATTGCAGTTGCATTAAAGATAACTACTGACTACATTATTGTATTTATATATCAGATATTAATTAGGTATGATTAAAAACGTACAAGGATACATTAAACTAAGCAAATACCTACACTTTTACATAAACTTAAGTTTTTTTATTTTATTTTTGGGAGTACATGCATGTCTTGAGAATGAGTGGTGAAAATCGAACCTCGAATCCCTAATTTGGACAAAAAAGTAAAAAACTACTATGTATGTAAGTTACGTACTTTAACGCAACATATATATCATATGCATTGCATGGGCAAAATGCTAGTATTTATATATTTTATTCTTGAATTATTCATTTACATTAGTACCTTTTTTGAGAAAGCTTTTACATTAATACTTTAAAGCACAGTTAATTACAATTGGTGTATTATCTGTTTTCATAGTGTTGGATTTTTCACCATAATTTCTAACAAGTAATTATAATTTATTCACAAGTATAAAATATTCAATATTTAACATGTTTGAAGGTTTTTGCGCGTAACAATTTTTTTCCCATTAAAACCCCCAATTAATTCGAGTATATTGATATAATAAGCAGGTATTTTCCTAGCTTAACTCATTGAAAAATGTAGAAAAACAAGTTAGTATGTACATTTATCTCGAATGATTTTAATCCTGAAACTAAGAATAAGATTAAAAAAAACCATATCATCATTGAGAATTCAATAGAACCTTATTGTATATTTGTATGTACCTATATAAAACATCTTATCAGACGTAGGAACTTATAAAATCTTTAAAATAATACTATTTTCCCGAGTTGAATTTAAGACTTTGATTGTCTATAATTTTTAGCATTTCAAATATCTAATAATATTAATTCAGTTGCTTCAAAAAACACAAAAGTATTAATTCAGCAATCAGCTTATGATGATGCATCTTAATATTTTATTTGCAACAAAATTATTCTATTATTATTTTAAATGCCATAAAGCTAGACCAATTATTTTTACAAATCTTGTCGCACTCTTAACTGCGTTTAGATGGGGCAACCCTTTTTGCCTTTTTTCTCATTTAACTTTCAGGTCAACTTATTTGCTCTTACCGAGACAATATTTTAGTCACTCATTATACACATGTTAATTAATAATTAAGTATCCAAATCTCAACAGCAATAATTTACTCTGACAAAATTAATTCAAGTTATATTGCCACTACGTTTTCTATTTAAAAAAGGAGGCAAAATACTCTTTTATGATATATGTATTAATAAACCGAAATTTAAGCTACATTGCCTACGTACACATATCTATTAATATCTCCACGGCATATTTGTCAAAGATAAAATTTCAGCTTCACAAATTTAAAATATAATAAATTTAAAAAATAATGTAGATAGAATCATTGATTCTTAGATTATTTGTTATCTATTAAATTTGTTGTCTTTTCCCTCAAAAAATATAAAAAATAAAAATTGTTGTCTTTTAGATTCAGAAAGGAAAAATTGCAAAATTGGTCCTATAAATATAAACAGGTTTGCAATTTTGGTCCTGTAATTATTGAGTTTGCAAAATTAGTCCTGTAAGTTTGAATTTTTTTAGAAAATTGGTCCTATATAGTTTATACCTAAGCAATTTCGGTCCTGTAATTTTCAAGTTATTGCAGAATTGGTCCCCTAGAGTTATTTCATATTTTCAAAATACCAAGAATACCCTTATGCACATAATTGGCTTATTTGACTAAGTGTTTTGCCTAAAATGGTATCAGAGTCCAGGTTTATTAAGAACTTTAAGTTATATTTATTATTTTATATAATTAGCAATTGATGAGGAGAATTTTCTCCGAGAAAATGGATTTAGACGAGTGTCCAAGATGTATACCCTACAGGAGATAACGTCAAATTTTGACGATGTATGCACAAGAACACCAGGACATGATAACATATTGGGATAATCAATATGTTAAAAAAGAACTCGCAGGAGCCGATAGGAAAACCTTGAGACAATGCAGAAAGCCAGAAAACAAGCAGCATGTTGTCTGAGTATCACTTCCGCCCCACGAGTACCCGCCCCGCCCTCCCTAGAAATTTTAGTTTTAAAATATATTTTAATATATATGTTGCATATATAATATATATTATAATATAATTTTCATATATTCTTATATTTTATTTAATATATATAAGTTGATAATAATAAATGTTGTATATAATATTTTATAAATATATATATTTTTAATTTTTTTAATTTAATTTAATTTAAAATGAGGTAGAACGGGTAGACCCGTCCCATCCCGAGGTATGTGGCGGGTCGACCCGCCCCGCCCGTTCTAGGCACTGGACGGGTCTAGGTCCTAGCCAACCCGCTCTGACCCGCCCCATTGCCATCCCTATGAGATTGCTAACTTTAGAAAGATAAAGGACTAAAAATGCTATTTAGTCACAAGGGCAAAATTGTCCAGACCAATACTACAATTTTTAAAGATAAATGACTAAAATTGCAACTACCACAAAGTTACAGGACTAAAATTGCAATTTACCCAATTGAAATATATATTCGAACTAATAGAGTATTTCTCAATAAAAATATATTGAGATATATATATATATATATATATATTTGATCAACATTAATTTTTCCAAACTAATTGTGAGCAAATTCTTTATTTTTGGGATTATATTTTATCTTTTTGAATCTCGATTAAATTTGTTATCTTTTAATTTTGTACATATAATTGTCATATAGATAAATGTGAAAGCGCCATGTGAAATTGGAAGGATGAAAAGTTGACAAATGTCCATGATTAATATGGTGATGACATGCATCAACTTTGTTTTTTCTTTTAATATTTAGAGTAGATGTGTTATGTTTGTAAATTTTTAAAAGAATTGGTTGTGCAATCAGAAAAATTGCTTAGATTGAGCCTCATATAATATTTATTTGGAAAAAAAGGGTTTTCAAAGAATTAAAAGATGTAGGAAGTCATCAATCTCTTGATTTCTCATCTCTCTCTCTCTCTCTCTCTCTCTCTCTCTCCTTAAAATGAAAAATAAAAAGCTTTCCAAAATTAAAATTGGTAAAATTATACTTGCGTTCAACTATGTGCCAAGAAAAATTAAACGAGTTTGCAGTTTTATACATTGAAAATGAGATGTTGGAAAATTAAATGAGTTTGCAGTAAAATCATACTTGCGTTCAACCTTATTGACGATTTACTTCTCAAAAAGCTAGAAAATCAGATTTTTTAAATAATTTTTTGATATTTATTTTTTCTTATATATTTGTCGATGGTGCACTATTCAAGTTTCAATATTTTGGACGATGAAAAATAAAAAAGTTGTTTGTGCAATATTCTTATTTTTATATCTTAATAAAGACTGTTTTTTCTTTTTCTCATAGGCCCCTGAAAGGCCAGGACCGGCCTTGAGATTGAACTGTATATACCAGATTTCAATATCCTATAAAAATATCTTTTTTCTAATCTATTTATTTTGAAATATTCATAGATTTTTGTTATGATGGTTAAATTGTAAGGATTCGTTTGGAAAATTAGATTGATCAGGATAAATTATTTAGTTTAGGTTTATCAATTATTTGAGATATCTGACTACAGTCCATGATACTAATTCCGGCCTGTTTTTTATCCCACTCTTGGTTAATAATTGGTCAGGCTAAGTGGGTGCAATTATATAATCTCACCCAACTCCAATCCTCGTGTGAACTATCATTGATAAATTTATACCTCATATGCAAATGTAGTATTCTGTTTCTATTTTTTATTTGGATAATTTGGTAATTTTGAAAATTTATCCAATTATATTATCAATATCAAACAAAATATTGTTATCGTAATAAAATAATCACAACAATCATACCTCCCAAAATAAACACGACATAGAACTCAATTTTAGTTTCCAATTCTAATATATCCAAGTCATTTTAAAAGTCCAAGGAGTCTTAAAAAAAAAAAAAAAGATAAATATGTCATTGTCACGACTTTTCACTTATCTAGTTCCCAATAACAGTATAACACATCATTCTAGAATTTGAGCCTCTTAAATCCAAGAGAAAAAAACAATTCAAACCGTACGCGATTTATTGAGCGAAAAAGAATGCATATCATTTATTAGCCTCTATAAAAGGCACATTCTCAGTAAATATGTCATATGCCATTAACAGATATATTGAAAGAAAGAAAATGGAAGTTGTACACCAAATACTTGCTGCTGTTTTTGCCTTTGTGGTGTTAATATACACATGGAGAATACTGAACTTGGCTTATATCAGGCCTAAGAGGCTTGAAAGACTCCTGAGAAAACAAGGTCTCAAGGGTAATTCCTATAGATTGGTTTGTGGGTACTCAAAAGATTTGTTGAAGATGGTTTCTGAAGCAAAATCCAAGCCCATCAGTCTTGACGATGATATCAAGCCAAGGGTCCTCGCGTTTGTCGTCAAAACAGTTGAGAAATATGGTATGCTAATTTTGTGCTGTGTTTGGATATTGATTTTGTTGTATAAAATTTTGAAATATGTGAGTTGTCCCAAATGAGCCAAATTGGTGAGAAGATCTTTTGTAGGACAGACCATTTTATGGATCAGGATCAATAAGACGGAGCCTAGGACTCGCATCCATAAAAACAAAATAATCGGTCAATTTTAGGTCTCTTTATCCCCTCTTTTGCAATCAATGCCTCTCTCTCTCTCTCTCTCTCTAATTTTCATTTGTAAAAATTTCCGCCTAGTTCCTTTATGATTATTTTATCGATTAGACCCGCGCAAGGCGCAGCCTAATCTGTCACCTAGCTAGCGCCTAGTGCTTTTTACATTTGCCCCCATATGTCGGATGCCAAATAGGCATGAAAATCATCGAGTTTTCTTCTAATTTTCCTTTTATATTTGTATATCTTAGATTTTGTTTAGTTAATTTGAATGGATTTGGTTATGGTATTTCAGGGATATTGTTGTTGAAATGCCAACGGAGTGACATTGGTTTAAGGTGTTCATGTTCATTGTGAAAACACAGATTAAAAAGAAATTACAAAACTTAATCCATAATCATAATAATACTTCTAAAAAAATATTAATATTTTTCAAGGAGAAACTGGTACTTTTAGGGAAACTAAAAGTGATATCAAATAAGGTTGTAGGTAACTTTGTAAGTAAATAATCAGTTTTGTTACTTTGAAAAATATATATTTTTAGCATAAAAATATATACTTTTAAATAAAAAAACGGTATTTTTCGAGCTTAAAGTGATACTATGTTAGATGAACTATTAAAGTAGATTTATTACTTTGAAAACATATATTTTTAGAGTAAAAGTGATATTTTTCAAATAAAAATTAATACTTTTAAACAAGGTTGTGCATAACTTTGTAAGTAAATAATCGTTTTGTTACTTTAAAAACATATATTTTTCAACGTAAAGCTGATATTTATTTAATAAATATTAGTACTTTGAGTATAAAGTGATACTATATTAGGGAAACTAGTAATGTAATTTTCTTACTTTGAAAACATATATTTTTTACAGTAAAAATGATACTTTTTTTTAATAGAAAGTTATATTTTTGAACAAAGCTATATATAACATTGCAAATAAATAATCAATTTTATTATTTTTAAAATGTATATTTTTCATAGTAAAAATAATATATTTTAATAAATAGTGATAATTTTGATCATGAATATATATAACTTTGCTAGTAAATAATAATTTTATTACTTTGAAAAAGATAATTCTCAAAGTAGATGATACCTTTTTTAATAAAAGTGATACATTCAAGTAATAAGTGATACTATGTTAATAGAACTAGTAACTTTAAAAACATATAGAGTAAAAGAGATATTTTGTTTAATAAAAAATTAAACTTTTGAAGAAGGTTGCACATAATTTTGCGAGTAATCGGTTTTGTTACTTTTAAAACATATACTTTTCGGAGTAAAAGTGATATTCTTTTAATAGAAAACTTTTCGAGTATAAAAGTGATACTTTATACCATATAGTATTACAAGTATGTCACTGCCCCATAGATATACTAGCTATTCCACCCACCCTAATACTACAAAAAAATGCCAACGCGCTCTAATGATGTTGTGTCATGTGTGACCTCTTAAAATTACAAATATTCCACCGCCCAAAAATTAAAAAAAGGCAAATGGCTTTTGAGTCGGAGACATCTTCTGATTTATTTCTCGTAAGACATTTTAATTTATATGAGTTTTTGCCCAAATTGATTAACTAAGAAAAGAATATTTTATAAGTCATATGAGCTACTCATCTTGTCATTAATTGGTTTTACAATGGAACCTCATCTGGTGGACTTGGACTCTGTTGGATTAGCTGGATTAATTAGTTTTAATTGTTTTAGTTAGTTACTTGGATTGCCAGTTGTCATACTCTGTTGCCTATAAATACTGCATGTACCAATTTGTTGTACACGTTTTTCTCATTTCAATAAAATGCGATTAGCTCAAATGAGCTCTTTCCTCTCAAGATAAAACTAGACTTCACAAATTGAACATGGTATCCAGAGCGAGATCTTCCTTCTTGGGACTTTATGTTAACCAGAGGCCCAATCCTCGAGAATCGGCGTCATAAAAACTGGAGAAGAAGAAGACTTCGGCGACTCGAGTAATCGAATTTTGGCTAATCAAACCACTGCAAAGGCAGAAGATCCTCTTCAATTGCATGGCTTCGATCATCCTGGCTTGATTCTCGTAACGAATCGCCTAAACGGTAATAATTACTTACCTTGGCCGCCGATGATTATTGCGCTTGGTGCCAAAATGAAACTCGGATTTGTTGATGGTAAAATTGTTGCTCCAATGCGGATAAGCTCAATTTGAAATATGGAAACGTCTTGACTTCATGGTCACTAGCTGGTTATTAAATTCTATCTCAAAAGATATTGTTGATGCATTCTCGTATGTTGATCTTGCTAAAAAAGGTGTGAGATGAATTAGCACAGAGATTTGGTCAATGCAATGGACCACAACTATATCAATTGCGAGAGGAAATTAGTAGCATTACTCTAAGGACAAACTACGGTGATGGTTTATTTTACTCGTTTGAAGCGATTATGGGAAGAGTTTAATAGCTTAGCTCCTACTCCTCTGCTCACTTGCACCGCACGTAAAAACACATATTTGAAAATGATGCGAATGTGAAGTTGATGCGGTTTTTGATGGGGCTTAATGAGTCATTTGATCAAGCTCGGAGTCAATTACTCATGATGGATCCTTTGCGGATGTTAATAAAGCCTATTCGATGATTCTACGGATAGAGAGAAACAGAGACCCGTTCAACAATCTTTTCCGAATAGTTTGGGCCGTCTTTGCTATGATGACCAACACCAACAATTTTCAGAGAACAACACAAACTTAAGTAGAGGCGGAAGTTTTAATGGTATTAGATCTGGAAGTAATGGATCTAATTGGCCACGCGAGACGGGCGGAGGATTTACTAGAAGGCTCACCAAAGAGGAGAAGGCAAAATTGACTTGTGCTCATTGCCAAGGCTCAGTCACTTGATTAAGGATTGCTTCTATATCAATGGATTTCCGGATTGGTTCAAGAAGCCAGAGATCGAGAGAGGACAATCTACAACTAATTTTGTTGAAATGGAGCACTCGATGATTTGAGCCAAAATGCACAGTGAGAAAAGCGTGCAAACCACATATATTCTTTGGTATCATCCAGCAGAATCGCTAAATACATGTCTAACCGAAGTTTGATCAACATGCCATGAGTAATGAGAACTTTGCTCACTTTGCTGGATACACAGGTATCAACATTTCTCATTATGCTTTGAGTTCCTTTGCTGAGTTAAGTGATGGTGCCTGGATATTAGACACAGGTGCTAGTAGACATATGTGCACCAATTCTTCATTCTTTTCTAAGGTCCAATCTATTCCCCACTCTGTTAATGTCTATCTTCCCGATGGCTTTTCAAACCTAGTCAGTCAAGTTGGTGAAGTTCTGTCTCTTCCACTCTCACTAATGTCCTCTATGTTCCATCTTTTAAATACAACTTGTTGTCCATTGCTCAACTAACTCAGAACTCTCATTGCAAATGTGTTTTTTCTCCAACACATTGCATCGTACAGGACAAGACGATCACATCCTGGGAGTAGGAAAAGCAATTGGCGGCTATATGTGCTTCATAATGGGAAATCACGATCCTATTCCCGATTCTCTAAATTTTTCCTATTGTAATAATGTGCTCATCACATGGCACAATAGACTAGGACATACTTCTTTTGGTATTCTTGAACATCTCCATTTTTTAAAGGATCATTGTAATAAAACTTGTGAACAAGCGGTGAAGCAATGCAATGTTTGTCATACTTCCAAGCAACACAGATTGCCTTTTGTTTCTAGCACTTCTATTTCCACTTCTCTATTTGATCTTGTGCATGTTGATGTGTGGGGGCCATTCCACTCAGGCACACTCTTCTATCACACTCCATATTTCCTCACCCTTGTTGATGACTACAGTCGAACCACTTGGACCTTTCTCATGCAACACAAAAGCCAAGTCCCATCCATTCTTTGAAATATATCCTCATGGTTCACACTCAGTTTGGTAAGACTATTAAATGCATTCATATCGATAATGGTACGAGTTTATCAACTCCTCTTGTAAACAACTTTTTGAAAATCATGGCATAATTCACCAAAATCCTGTGCTTACACGCCTCAACAAAATGGTGTCGTGGAACGAAAGCATAGGCACTTGCTAGCTTATTTGCAAGAGCATTGCTCTTTCACTCTAAATTGCCTATTGACTTCTGGCCTTTTGCTCTCCTCAGAGCTACATATCTTATTATTGGCCTGCCAAGTTCTATTTTAAAGTGGAAATCACCCTATGAACTTCTTTTCAATAAAGAGCCTGACTATACTCTCCTAAAGCCCTTTGGTTGCACCGCATTTGCTACCAATATTTCCCCTCACAAACACAAATTCGATCCTAGAGCCCACAAATGTATTTTTGTTGGCTATGAACTTGGAAAAAAAGGTTACAAGCTGTTTGATCCCATACACAAAAAAATTTTGGTTACTAGAGAAGTGTACTTCATTGAGGCAGAATTTCCTTCATATCATTCCCCTACTTCAGCAGATACACCTTTACCTAACATCTCTCCATTCTCCTCTGACTCAGTTGAGCCTCTTTCTTCTTCTTCCTCTTCTCCACCTTTCTCTGACCTTCATCTTCCTATTGCCATCCGAAAGGCTCCCAGAAATCTCACAAGACCAGCCAAATTTGCTGATTATGTGGCACAGACTAGTGCTACACAATTGCCCCTCTCTCTCTCCTACCTCTTCAGGGTCATATCACTTGTCATATCCCATCCATACTTTTCCTTTCCACATTGCTCCTCATCTTCCACAAACATCTTGTGTCTTTTCTAGCAAATGTGTCTAATTTTTAGGAGCCTACTACTTACACTCAAGCAAGTGGTGACCCAAAGTGGGTGGAGGCCATGAATAAAGAGATAGAGGCTTTGGAAAAAAATCATACTTGGGAGTTAACCGAGTTGCCTAGTGGGAAGAAACTATTGGATGCAAATGGGTTTACAAGATTAAGATGAATCCCAATGGGACTATTGATCGATATAAAGGCGCGGTTGGTTGCTAAGGGCTATCACCAAGTTCATGGTGTAGATTACTTGGATAGTTTTTCCCGATTGCAAAATTGGTCACCGCTTTCGCATGTTTGTTGCCGCCGCTATTCATAGGTGGGAGCTTCATCACTCGACATTAATAATGCCTTCCCTCATGGGTACTTGGATGAACAAATTTATATGTCTCCTCCTGCGGCATTTGTTTTTGAGAGCAAAACTTGGGCAAGTTTGTCTTCTAAAGCGCAGTTTATATGGCCTCAAACAGGCCTCTAGACAATTGAATGCAGAATTTTGTGGCAAATTGGTGGATTATGGTTTATGTTGATGATGTTCTTGTTACGGGTTCTAATGTTGATGAGATTGTGGCTTTAAAGCAAGACCTTGATTCTCTGTTTACTATCAAGGACTTAGGTGAAGCTAAGTATTTCCTGGGTTTGGAATTGGTTCGCACAGCTGAGGGGATTTATTTGAATCAACGAAAATATATTCTTGATATACTTGATGATGTTGGGATGTTGGATTGTCGCCCTGATAGCACACCCTTTCCTATGGGTCTCAAATTGGCTTCTGACTCGGGTTCTCCTCTCCCTGATGGTGATAAGTATCGCAGATTAGTGGGGCGCCTTTTATACCTCAATTTGACACGGCCTGATATTACGTTTTGTGTCCAGCAACTTAGCCAATTCGTTAACTCTCCCTCCACTTTGCATTGGGATGCTGCTACTCATCTTCTTCGTTATTTGAAGAGTTGTCCATCCAAAGGTTTTTTATGGAGCTGCCAATTCCCTTGGGTTTACAGCTTTTAGTGACGCGGATTGGGCATCTTGTTCTGATACACGACGTTCCATTACGGGGTTTTGTATCTTCCTTGGGCACAGTTTAATTTCCTGGAAGGCAAAGAAACAAAACACGGTCTCTGAATCCTCCGCTGAGGCTGAGTATTGTGCCCTTAGTGCAGCGGTTTCTGAGGTGCAGTGGCTCACTTATCTTGCTGCAGATTTTTGTATGCACATTCCCACACCCATTCCACTTTTTTGTGATAATCAGGCCGCTCTTCACATCGTTGCCAACCCGTTTTTCATGAACGGACCAAGCATCTGGAAATTGATTGTCATGTTATCCGGGATCAATACAAGTCATGTCTTATTCTCCCTACTAAAGTCTCTTCATCCGGCCAGCTGGCTGACATATTTACCAATTGTCATACTTTGTTGCCTATAAATACCTGCATGTACCAATTTGCTGTACACGTTTTTTCTCATTTCAATAAAATGCAGTTAGCTCAAATGAGCTCTTTCCTCTCAGTAAAACTAGACTTCACAAATTGAACAGACTCTCCCCATATTGGTTACCCTTCATGATGTGGGTCGTACCAAGTTCTTCCCGAATTTAACATGGTATCAGAGCAGGCCATATGCTCGGCGTGAGTGGAAAATGATTAATGAATTGACGAAGTACTCAGTCGTGAGCTACTCCTATTGCGAATTAGTTTTAGAATGAAACCTCACTGGTGCGTATCACCTCTCCACCATATTGGGGCTTCATTATATAGAATGATTGGAAAGATTCATGTATAGCAATTTTTGTTTTGGTTGATGATAAATGCTCCCCATTTTCTGATATCTTTAATTTCTTTCTTCAAGTAATTTGTTCATGTTATCTAACTTGGTGTCTGAAAAGAATGGACCAGATTAGATTTCAGAAAGGTACAATTAAAAAAACTACCCTGGTATTTTTGAAAATTACAAAAATCCTCTTGAGGTTTTGATTATGTCATCTATATTACACTATCAATTTATAATTAAAAATATTCACGGCACTCCCTTTATGTAGAAAGGTATGAGTTATCCCTTAACATTTAAAGACAAAATGATTTTTTTCCGTAATTTTGGAACTTCTATGGGATTTTTTCGTAATTACCCCAAACCTCATGGATGTTTATGTAATTATTCCTTTATGAAAATTCAGATGATAGCTTGCATCATCTGATATCATTTGTAATAATATATATGACTTACAGGAAATGGTTCATATTTTTGGTGGGCCCCAAACCTTCAGTTATCATCACAGATCCTGAACAAATTAAGGAGGTTATGACTAAAATTAATCAGTATCAGAAGCCAACGAACTCAAATCCACTGACCAAGTTACTTGCACGAGGAGTTGCAACCTCTGAAGGAGATAAATGGGCCAAACACAGAAAACTCATTAACCCTGCTTTCCATATTGACAAATTGAAGGTTTAATTTTTGCTTTCCATCTGATCATATTTAATGATTCCTATATTTTCTAAAGATTTCATACTTACATACAATGTACTGATATGACGTTGCTTTTGCTGTATTGGTTACAGATGATGATACCGGCCTTTTGTTTAAGCTGTGATGATGTTTTGAACATATGGGAAAAGAGTCTGTCGCCGGAAGGAACGTGTGAGGTGGACGTGTGGCCTCATCTACAAAATTTAACGAGCGACGCCTTATCAAGAACTGCCTTTGGCAGCAGCTACCTAGAAGGCAGAAGAATATTCAAACTTCAGGAAGAACAGGCTGAGCACGCCGTCATGGCTAAACAGTCGATATATTCCAGGATGGAGGTAATAGGCCTTTATTAGAAAGTTTAGATTCTAATAAAAATGTGGACAAGTGCAAAAAGTCGCTGAGGTCTGAGCTAATTATGAAAACCCCGGACATGTTTCAAATTTACCAAAAAAGAAACCTCACGTTTGATGATGTCTAAAATTAAAAGGGACACTATAACATTTTTATATATTTCAGGGGGTTTTGTAATGTTTTTGTGCGTATTTAGGTGAAAATGTAATACATAATCAAGGATTTTTTCAAGTTTTAAAAACCTCTGCATTTTATTGTAACTAGCCCGAACCTAAGGGCTATTTTTTGTAATTATTCCTAGAAATATCATTCAAATTTAGCATTCCGTTACATAAGACTTGTAACATGTACTCATTGCTTTTCTTATCTAATGTGTAGATTTTTGCCAACCAAAAGGAACAACAGAATGAAAGAAATCGCAAAGGAAGTTCAGTTCTTGATTCGGGGTATTATTGATAAAAGGGTTAAGGCAATGAAAGCAGGGGAAGCAAATAACGAGGATTTACTGGGCATGTTGTTGGAGTCTAATTTCCAAGAAATCGAACTACAAGGTAACAAGAGTTTCGGAATGACAATTGATGAAGTAGTAGAAGAGTGCAAGCTGTTTTATTTCGCCGGTCAGGAGACCACTTCAGCGTTGCTTGTGTGGACATTGGTTTTACTGAGTAAATATCCAGACTGGCAGATTAAAGCTAGAGAAGAGGTTTTGCAAGTTTTCGGGAATCAAACACCGGACTATGACGGCCTAAATCATCTTAAAATCGTACGTAGTTTCCAATTAAGCATTGGGATAGTTACAACGGGCTCCTAAGGTTTGGTCTAATTACAAAAAAATCCAGAAAACAGAAAACCTCCTTAGGGGTAACTGTTATATTTCTAGAAATGTCAGGGTTTTCTCGAAAAGTTTTTGCTTATGAAAGAGGAAATGTTGATGAAATCAAACCTCGAGGATTATTTTTGTGCAATTTCAAAAACCTCTGCTCCCTCAAAAAAAAAAAAAAAAAAACCTCTGCTTTTTTATAATTAGCCTGAACTTTAGGGAGGTTTCTGTAGTTATCCCTTAAACATTTGAAATCTTGCTAAGCATGAGACTAAACTATTTAATTCGCAGTGCACCATGATTTTGTACGAGGTATTGAGGCTTTATCCACGGCGTTTTCTACTGATCGACATGTCAGCGAAGAAACCAAGCTGGGGAAAGTAACATTGCCAGCCGGAATTCAGCTTACATTGCCCATCATTTTCTTTCATCATGACCGTGAGATTTGGGGGACGATGCGATGGAATTCAAACCTGAGCGATTTAGCCAAGGTGTGTCGAAAGCGCAGAAGGGCCAAGGCATATATTTCCCATTTGGTTGGGGGCCTCGAATATGTGTTGGACAAACTTTGCGATGCTCCAGGCGAAAGTGGCACTGGCTATGATTTTACAGCACTTCTCTTTTGAGCTTTCGTCCCCTACACGCACGCGCCTTACACGATCATGACACTTCAGCCTCAGCATGGAGCTCACCTGGTTCTGCACAAGCTCTAGAATTTGACTGCGTTGATATTGCATCGAATAAGATCGTATACTAGAATAAAGTTGTAATTTAAGAGAGTCGTATTGTCGTCTTTGTGGAAATAATTGTACTACTTTCGAATCTAATGATGGTACTCAGGTTCTAAAGATGGTTCTAATTTCATGTGGAGAAGATACTTTTACGTAAGGGATAATTGCAAAACTTTCTCTGAGTTTGGGCTAATTAACAAAAAAAAATCGAAGATATTTCAAAATAACAAAAAAACTAGCAGGTTTGCTTGTGTCTTAAATTCAATAGGGTAAAATGTAATACATGTATAATTATAGGGGTTTTTGAAATGTTTTTTTATGGAGGGTTAATATGTATTCAAATTATACGGAGCTCACTGGCCAAAGTATCTGGTAGGGGCATTTCATCAAACACATTGCTCATGTCAAACACTGATCACGTTTTCGACTTTCTGCCCGCCTTGCGTTGCTCCTGTAAGCAATCCAATGCACATTCCCATTAACAAACGCCTGCGACCAAAAATAATCCCAGTTTAGTGTAAATCTACGGTGTTGCTGCCGCTATCATACTAGCCACAAATGACGACGGTCTCTTTCCAGCCACGTGTGACGTGTGTACCTCTTGTTGAAGACATTCGGATCGCTCGAGCACAGTTGTCCCCAGCGCCAGCGGGAATTTTCTGGACGAATCGCCATAACAATTTTTTATGGCTTATCATTTTGCTTTCTTTGCAAAAAACATGTTAATAGATACCTTCATTTGCGGATGGGATGCTATCCCAAGCTCTCTTTATCACTCGTTGTTGGACAATTTCGAGCACCTTTAATATTACTACATTTGGCTTTTTCACACCAGCCGGGGACATAGACCTCCACACTTCCTTCGGACAATGGGACATCCGTCCTTTCTAGAGATGGTCCTAATCTCTGGAAGAGGAAGGGCAAATCCCAACCCCTTACTCCGCGATAGTCAAAGATTCAGAACCTCAAAGCCACTAAAAGACCCTCGGGGTAAACTACATTTGGCTTTCAATAAATAAAAAACGGTATTCTTTCCATGCAATAAGTTTATCCAATTCCATCAACAAGGGAAATTGAGGCCTTAGAATCTTAGGTTGCGATTGGTTGTCAAATATTTTTGTAAAATTTTTCTTTAGAAAATACAGTATTGTAAAATGTTATTGTTTGTAATTTTTTTCTTTAGAAAATACGTATTCATTCATATTCACTTTTCAAATTATCAATCATATCAAATTACTATTGCACTAAAAAAACATTATTATCAAGTATCAACTATCATTATTACACAATCACATCATAAATACATTATTCATTCTCTCTTATTTTTCAAATCATCAATAACATTCAATCACCATTTCACTAAAAACTCATCAGATCAACTATTATTATCACGTTTTTATCTTACATCCAATCACACTCTAAGAAAAATTCACTTCTTTTTAGAAAACAAATTTCATCACTATTCACTTATAAAATGAAAATGAACGGAATAAAATGCCATCCAATCGCGGCCTTACCAATTTATGTGGAGAGATCTTTCAACGAAGTTAATATTTATTTATCTCGAAGAAGCTTTCCTTCTAGAACAACAGCCTATTCTTTCATAAGTGATTTTGTAATAAATTCAAACCATACAATTGGGGCATTAATGTATGGCCTGCAACGTGAGTTGTATGCAAAGCAATTGGATGTCCCCTACCCCAATTGATTGTGATTTGAAAAATAAAAAAGATTGAAATTCTTTACTAAATACAAAGCTTACCCAAATTTGTTTTGGTGGAAACTTGTAGAAAAACTTGAATTATTATGTATATTATAGAAAAACTAATGCTCCCTTTAATCTCTTTTGTTTAATGAAGTAAATAGATGTGGTATACTGGTATGCATGCTCAAAAAAAAAAAGATTTTTTTGGAAAAAATAAAACGAAAATTATATCGTTGTCCATATAGGTTTATTAATTATAATGTCAACTATAATTATTGTAGCTAGCTATATTAGATGTTCATCAAGATTGTATAAAAACACACGAGATCTTCTGCTTCATTTTTTATTCCATCTTGTACTTCAATAAGTAGATGAATGGAACCCGCAAGGGTAGCCAAGTTGGTGGAGTAGGTGGAGCGAGACTAAAAGGTCACGAGTTCGATTCCCCCTACCAACACTTTCTTGGTTGAGCTGTCACACATGGCTTGCCTAGTGTGGTTTACCAGTTGGCGTAGTTTGCGAGGCTAGACGTCAAGCCCGAGGGTTTATCCGGTCATTTCGAAGAGTAAAGTAGGTTCCGGGTCATCATCAAAAAAAAAAAAAAGTAGATGAATGGATGTGTACAAAATGATACATCACAGTTTGGGTATTGGACCGTATTAAGAGCATTCCCAAAAAAACTCTTTAATTGAGAAATAATCTTTATTTTGAAGCGAAAACCATCCCCAACAAACTCTTTACGTTAGAAGCGAAAATGGCACTGACTATGATTTTACAACGTTATTCTTTCGAGCTTTCTCCTTCCTATGCACATGCACCTGATATGGTATTAACACTTCAATCCAATTTACTCTTGGAATCGTATCATTCTCTCCGGCGATATCTGTCAAAGATATTAATATTTATTTATCTTGAAGAAGATACCCTTCTAGAACAACACAGTCTATACTAGATAACAATTGTGATTTTGTAATGAAATCAAAACATATACAATTGGACCATTTATGTATGGCCTGCGATGTAAGTTGTATGCTAATTATGCAGTTGGAACTTGGATGTCTCCCAAAAGACAAAAAAAGATTTCAACAGCATTGAAAACCAGTTCACATTTGGCATATCCACTTGGTGCTAACTGCAAATACATGGATAGGATAATTGCAATTTGAGAAATAAAAAGATTGAAATTCTTTACTTCATATAAAGTTTGCTCCGAATTTCTTTTTTTGTGCAAACAGGGGCGCGACGATCATGTCAGATTGTCCCTAGCCTAATTATTTTTTCCATATGTAAGAAAATATAATTTTATTTTTATTTTTTCTTTCGGAAAAAATAGGATAAAAGATTTGGGTTGTGTCGACCCCCAGCTACGCCAATGGGTGTAAACTTGTAGAAAGACTTTAATTATTGTTTATTTTGAAAAACTAGTAAGGTGCACGTGCTTTGCACGTGAACCATATAATTTTGCTAATTTAATTTAAAATAAGTTACCAATATTATTTATTTTAATTTTAGTTTATTTATAATATTTTTATATTGTATAATAGAGTTTGACTCAAAGAGGAATTTGTAAGGTTAATATAATTACTTTATTATTATAAATATTTATTTAGACAATTTCTACACACATATAGTAAACATGTCGTTGACCCAAAAACTCATGCAAAAGAATTTAATTTAAATTGTCATCGAACTGTATCCAGCAAATATATTTTATTTAAGCGGCATGTAAATAATTTTATTTTGGAAATTGTTATTAGCATCTTCTTACTTGAATTTGACAATCTCTTTGCATATTTGTTTTTGATACTTTGAGAGTATCTTTATCATCACTTGAAATTTGGATCCTAGTAACATTTTGCTTAGTTGTCATTTCGCTTATTTTCTTCGTCTCCTTTTCCATGTCATTTGTATTACTTGATCGAGCATTATTTAGAAGTAATTGATGTCTTGTCTAATATTTATGCTAGTCTTCAAAGTGGATTATATATTTTCAACTTCATCGTCTACTACATTCAGTTTTTCATTACCACTTTTACTTTTTTATTTTGGCAATGAATGAGAAAGAGAAATTCTTTTGATGTTTGCACCTCTATAGTAGTTTGACTCATGTTCTCCATGATTAAATAAAATTTCAATAATAATTCAAGAATTAAGATAAATTCAAACTAAATTCGATAAACATCAAGTATAACATGATCAAAATTCAAAACTTATAAACATGTTATGAAAAAATATAATTTAAATAAGTAAATGGGGAAGACTTTACACCTACTCTATTTTTCTATAATTCAGGATTTATATCTTTGATCTCTCCAAATTGTATTCAATTTTTTCTCCTCGATTTAATTCATTCTTCAGATAAAAAGATTCTCAAGTATGATCATCACATTATCAATTTCATTTTCTGATTCCATAAAATACAAAAATGTCTAGAACAATTTTTATTGGATATTAACCATTGAATGTCGCGATACAATATTTCTTGCGCTTGAAAATATATATAAACTCATGACTTCCTTACTTTCCCAAAAAAAAAAAACCTCATCGATATTGGATGACCTTTAATGACTGAGAAGTAAATAACTGGTACAATTCATCGGGAATCTCAATAGGTATAAGTTTAATTTTTCCATTATTACAACAATAAGTCGTAGACTCGTACTTAGATCTTACAACACCATAGAATTGGGCATTTTTTTCAACCCACGTATCTCCAAACATGCAAGTTTCTTAATTATTGAACTTAAAGAAACAAATTCAAATAATACATGTTAAAATGAAAAAAAACCTTATTTAATATATAGTATTAAATGATCACTTTATAATACTAACCTTCTGGTACATGGAATTTGCTCTTTAAAAATGCATATAACATGTTAAATTTTTGTCTTTTTATGCTTCTTTAACTTATCAAAAGAAGATTTTGGTCCACATTAGTCTCAATATGCTCAATGACTAACAAAAAATGGCAAAATGGCATTTTTTATTGTACAACAGCTAAAGCATCAGTACTTGCCGATGGTGTTTTATTGACCAGTGTTGCATTCATTTCTAGCACTGGCGTTGTGGCTTCTTCCAATATAGAAATCGCAACATGAAGGCCTCTCAATCCAATCCTGAAACAATGGAATAAGAAAAAGAAAGTGTAAAGGGTCTGGAAGTTCCATTTTGAAATATGATAAAGCCTATATACATATTCCTTGTTCTGCAGAACGGAAAGAAAGTTACCCTGGTGACCACAACTCTTTTTTTCCTCCCTCTACCTTCTATTTTTCAATTGTTGGTCCGAAGCCTTGACAACCCCCATTAGGCGGGCCAAAAATAGAGATCAACACTCAATTGAAAACAATAAAATTTTAAAAGTAAGATAATACAATGATGAAGATTTAGAGTAAAAGCCTATGAAAGTAACACAATGAACTTCTCAACAGTGAGTCCAATAAAAGTTGACACCATATTTTAATTGGTATATAGTGTGCTCATACATACATGACATGTTCATAAAAAATGCACAATGAATGAAAGCAATATTACACCAATTATCAGGGTAGTTAGCACAACAACATGCACAAATACATAAGAGATAAAGAAAGTAATGCACTAATACCTATAAGTTCTATTCATTTCAGATACATTAGTCACACAGATGCGTGATGCCAATTTTATTATTAACAGGTTATTGATATGTAAAGGAATCTATGTAACACACAAAAGCATTTGATATGTTTTGCTGACCCCTACCGGTATACTCCATGTGATTACTCCTGTGCTTATGTTTCTAAAATTTCACCGCCATTTTCACCACCCACCGCAAATCCACTCATATCTAGATTATTGAATTAGATGACATCTACTAATTCAGCTATATAATATATGTGCATATAGAAAATATTATGAGCTCACAACCAACAAACAAGTCCTCAAGAAATCTCACCTTCCTCGTTTCAATTCTTTCTTACAATCTTAACTTTCTCGCTTATAAACGGATAATATAATCGTATAATTATGTTGATGCCACTTGCCCACAATTCCAACTTTAAAATGTACATGTTTAACTCGATATGTGTGTCTCTATATATGTGTGTGCATATGTATATTAGTCTTATTAGATGGGGAGAAGACTTTGCATTGAAGAGAAGATAGGAGCCTGTATTTCCAGTTGTGCATGTGCAAAGAGTATTATTTCAAATTTCTGAAAAGGGCCAACACCCAGAGAGAATAAACCAAAAGAAAGTGGTTTGATATATACCAAATGATGAAATAAGCAAACATTATCTCTTCATTGATTTGTCTTAAGTCTATCACTCAAGTACTCAAAACCTTTTAAAGCCACTAATTCAGTGTTTCTCTATTATTTTGTAAGCAAAAACCAGAGTCAAGGTATGAACACATACATTAATAGATCAACCAAAACCTACTTTGACTTCATATGTGTGTCTAAATTGAAGAAAGTATATACCTAGTTTCTCTTTTACTTATTTGTCACTATCCTTAAAAAATCGTCAGGAGAGCAAGCATGAAAATAATATTAAAGAAACAGATAACAATGACTACGACTGTTTTCTCCATAAAGCAACCTTATTTAACTTGTGCCTTTGATGTATATGCTTTCTCCATTCCCAGGAATTCCTATAAGTTTGCTAATGTACAAAAGAAATTGTAATCATGACTCATCCTTAAAATCCATATAAAAACCCAAACACAATTTTTTTTTCCAGATCCATATCATTACAAATTTACAATACATATTTTTTTCTTCACACGCATAGCCATCAAGAACGAACACTGTCCATCCTAGAATTGCACACTCTAAATGTTTTAAATCCAACAATGAGTATAAATGGACAAACAAAGACAAAAAGACATAAAATATAAGAACATCTATGACATAGTGAATCCAAGTACACATTCATCAAATACGAGCCCCTATATCAAGAATCTAAAAGGGCACACATAGTGAATCAATAAACCAAAAGAATTCCACACTCAAGTAGTCAAGTGTTCTAAATCCCTCCAAGAAAACATCTTAGCTTAAGCGATATTATTTACTTGACATTGCCAAAGAGGCTAAATTAATATTTTTACTAACAAAAAATATCACCAATGAGAGGCATCCAACAAAAGAGCTCATATCCAAAGTATCATAATTTCAAATTGGTCTAAATCAATGGACAACAAATGTATACATTCATCAAATATCAACTCTCATATCAAGAAACCAAAAGGGCACGCGTAGTGAATCAATAAATTAAAAAACTTTATACTCAATGCATTTTTGTGAAAGCTGTACTAAGCAACAATTTCATAAAGTAATAAAATGCTTAACTCTATAGCTTCAATAACTTCATAAATTATTTTATGTCCACTAAATCTTATTTTCTTTGGATATAAAAGAAAATACTTGTTTAGCTTAGCAAGAAAAAAAAGCAAGATGTGCATGTTGGAAGGATACAATCCTCAAAGAAGCGTTAATTTTAGCAAGGCGATGTTGTACGTTGAAGATCTTTTACGTCCTTATAGTGGCGAAACTCGGGTCATCACAAGCATATATATTGTGATTATTTTGTCATCCTTCTCACCCTGGGATAGTTTGAAAAATGAGTTTCACAAAGCAATTTGTGAATGATGTCTTGAGAACATTTCAAAACTATTTAACTATTTGTATCTAAAACAATAAAGTTAAATTAGTTCTGGTACTAAAATTAGATTAACAAATGGTGCCAAGGTTTCTCAAGGAGGATTCGTAATTAGGAGATAAATCATATCTACAATTTTGTAAATTTACCAAATTACATTTGTAAATTCTCTAGGTACCAATTATGTTTAGTTTCTTCACAAGTCAAGTCTATTTGTAGAATTGGTACTATTATAGCTTTTATCAGCAGTTCGCCTAAAATAAATATTTAAATTTCTTTATTATTTCTAATAATTATTCAATCAAAAATAAGGAAACTAATCAAGTGATATACAAATTATCGGGACACACATAAAACGGAGGTCATTTCAATAGTTATATAATGACATCTTCTATGAAAACAGAATCTGCCGAACTTACAAAATGATTACTTAGCTACTTTTTGTGGTGACCTTGGTGATAAAAACAATTAAATTTTGATAAAAAATATCCTTATATTGGTTTTTAACCATATCTTCCCAATGATATATTTCCATGATAAGTAGCTAATGATATAGTTGTTTAAAGAGACGGAAAAAGGAAGAAGAAAAATGATATTTTTCATGGGTTTTTTACCATATCTTTGTTAATGATCGTTATTTTTCTTCGCAGCGATAGTGTAGTCCTTGAATTCACAGTCATTCTGCATCGTTTCACTTTCTATATATTCCATAAACATTGGTGTAACATAACCTAAACATATGAGCATGCCACAAAATAATATATGGTATAGTTACCAAAACTACGTTTTAGGTTAGAGTTAATTACAAAAAAGCCCCACAGGATTTTGAAAACTACAAAAAAAGTCCATCATGTTTGATTATATATTATACTTTACCCCCTTATACCAAAAACTTTTCAAAGACCCCCTTATATTTGTAAAATAAAAATATTGCAATTCCCCCCTTACATTTCACACAGAATCAAACCTCAAAGCAAGGGCGGAGCCAAGAAAAGTATAGGGGCGACCGATACATAAAAATGGGATGGGCCGGATAAAAAAACTAAAAAAATCATATAAATCGTAACTAAAAATATAAATTTTTAAAAAAATTATTCGTGTAAATTTTTTTTTGAAAATGCGAGGGTCGAGGCCCAGCCCTTCACCATTGCCTCAAGGGTTTTGTGTAATTTTCTAATTTGTCAAGTTTTTTTTATAATAAACCCAAACCTCAAGGGTAGTTTTTGCAATTATCCCATAATATAATTATAGTTACCTAATAAGTAAATAAACCCACTTCACTTTTGGATATATTACACTAACAAACAGTTTCATTGTTAGACATGAATGGACTGACTATATTGCATGAATGAAGTTATTTATTGATGTCCCGTGTTAACTTTGGAAACATCAACATGAGTAAGCAAAAAAGTAGCATATTCTTGAAATCAAAAGATCAGTTTATAGTGTATATTATTTGGATTTTTTACCGTTTTCTTTCATCATTCGATAAATTTCAAAGAGTAAAGACAAATGAACAAAAATGTGGTGGAAAAATAGGAATTATCAAAACATGGAAGCATCATTATTACCTTGGCCCGATTGTCCGATCAACACATATATCCTAACATGACCTTGAATTCCTCCCCGCCTAGGTACTAAATGATCTCTAACATGTAACGATTCGCTTCAACATTTTTTTCCCTAGAATCTCCCAATATTTCAAACATCTCGATCGCATAATCTCCATTCAAGTAAAATCGCAACTCGTATCTTATGCAAATTAAAAAAACACTTGGAGAAACAAAAAATAATAATAACAGAAAATCCAAAATAGCATTATAGCCCCTCCATAAGAACAAAGAATTTAAAAATCTAACAAAAGATGATCACATATTAGCGGTCGTGGTAGATTATTAACAATGGACATGATTTAGAGAAATAGAAGAACATTCGTAAATAAAATATATGTAAAAAGAAATAGGAAGCATGCCACCGTGCTTGAATTGAATGAATCTCTCGACGAACTAAACACCGTAAATGGACTCCAGAATATCTCAATGGAAGTCTTGTACTCGAATTTCCTCAGTGCCTCACTCACCTCACTGCAGAATGTCGTTATTAATCGCATAATCAATCCTAATCTATGTGGGGTAAATTTTGAAATCGAAAGTATATGTTAGAAAAGGAAATAGGAAGCATACCACCATACTTGAGTTGAATGAATCTCTCGACAAACTCAACCCACCGAATGGACTCCAAATTATCTCATTGGAAGCCTTTTGCTCCAATTCCCTCGGTCCCTCACCCTAACTCTGCAGCAATGACGTTATTAATTGCAAAATCAATCCCAGTCTACGTATGTAAATTTTGAAATCAAAATTTGGTAAAACTGAATTTCCTTTCAGATTTTTTTCCTTATTTAAATTCACAAATACCTAGATCCCACTTGAGAGAGGAAGAGAAAATGAATATAAAGTGAAATCTTTTGACTTTTGAGATTCTTTTTTCTGTCATAGAAATCGATCCAGGGGCTTTTTTTGTGAGATGGGGAGAAAAGGAATATAAAGTGAAATCTTTTGACTTTTGAGATTCCTTATTATCATAGAAATTGATTCAGGGGAGATTTTTTGTACTGTAAAATGGCTTTTCATTTCGTAAATTACCAAATTACCATTAAAAATTAAAAGATCAAGGGCTATTTTAGTCCAAGCAAAATTTCACAGAAATATTCAGACTTTTAAGATAGAGTAGATTAATGATCCCTTTAATCCCTTTTGTTTAAGAAAGTAAAATAGATGTGGTTTGCATGCTAAAAACGTTGGAAATATTTAATTTGGACTAACATATATATGTTAGTTAAATGTGCATAAATATAATCCAATTAAAGTGACCTACTAAATTTTTAATTTTGGATTAAAAGAATATCGAATTGTCATGGAATTAAATGTGTAGATACTATTAGTATCGAGATTTACAATTTGTTGATGTGCCATTTTGTAAATCAAGATGGTCCTCAGATGATCGTTCTTAAGCCAGAAAACATATATATGTTCTCCAGAACATGATACATAAAGCCAAAGGCATGACCACTCATTCAGAAGACTAGAAACTAAATCAAAGCAATTTGTCATTTATTCTTGGATTGATGCACGCTCCGTATTTAAGATATATTAACCCATTCCTATTATCGGATTATCATGGTAGATCCGTTGAAGGATGCTTTTGTGAAGTCTTCTTGAATTAAACCATGTTGCTCGGGATTTAATTTCTAATAAAAAAAAGGGAAGAGATTTGTTTGTGAAAAATTAAAAGAAAATTATATTGTTGTCAGTACATGTTTATTATAATGTCAATGTGATGCAGGCGGAAGCTTAATGAGAACAAAAAACGCACACAAAGCAATCTTAAATACATGAAAAACATAAATAAGCCTTGGAAAAGAGAAAAATCTCAAAACTTACTAATAATTCAACCTCCTTAAAACTAATAATATAGCAAGTATTTATAGGATTAAAATCCTAGCACAATAAAACTCCTAACTTGACTAGGAAACTTAAAAGAACTAAAATAGAATCTTAAACATATAAATCACTTCCTAAAATATAAAATAATCTAAAATCATAAAAGATGACAAATCGATATCATATATCCATCACAATGCCAGAATTATTAGCTATATTTGATCGATGTTCCTCAAGTCTTTAATAAAACACACGAGATCTTCAATTTTATTCCCTATTCCATTTTATATTTTAATACAGTAGATGAATGTCATAAGATCATACATTATTATACATGTGACATTCATACCCATATTGAAACAATTGAAATAGAGTAATGCAAAAAAATCTACACTGATATAAAGGTTATCGTTAAAATCATTCACTATGCACTTCAATAAATGTTGATCCCCTTATTATATTTCTTACATACTCGATTTTTAAATCATAGTTACTGTCAGCTCCACAAGATATTTGTCGCGCTGAGCTAGTAAAAACCAAAAACATATTCTTGGTGTATATTTAGCAGACAACGAGATAAATCGCACAAAGTGAGGAATCTAATGGATCTCAAAGTGTCTTGTTCTTTTATTTCCCCAAATCCGCCATAGTTACGGGACAAGTAGAAAAATTAAGTCGATGAGCCAAAGTGTCACATAAATATTTCCAACCTCTGTTTTTGTCTTTTGTTAAAAGGAGTAAAATATGTCGGCAACATATATATTTGGACGATGAAATAATATATATAATCGATATTGTTAGTTGAATATTGAATATTTAATAAATGTCTCCATTTTATGATAAATTGTACACTTTATTATTATTCTCATGTTTAATATATTATTTATTTATAGATACACATAATTTGGTTAACCAAATAACCCAAAATTTTGATTTGCACCAAAATCAAATCGCAAAGTTTGGTTTAAATTTTGACTTTTTATTTCTCAAATTTGGGTTTCCGTTCGGTTTCCATTTTTGATTCCAGTTTAACAAGCAGAATCAAAAACCGAATAATGATTTATATTTATTTACATATGTTTATATATTTTTTATTTTACACTATTCTTTATATTTCTTAATCACCAAATTAAGGCTAATTTAACAGAGTATGGTGTTTGTGAGAATTTCTTGCCGATATATAGTGGATTTGAGGGAGTTTATTGATTTAAGTCTGGGCGCTATTGGTAATAGCGCCCAATCGTCAGGCGCTATTTCTAATAGCGCCCAACCCCTTTTTTTCTTTCTTTTTTTTTTTTTTGAAATTGGCTGACATTGCAGGCGCTAGTCAAAATAGCGCCTGCTGCAAAAAGCTGCAGCTGCCAGGCGCTATTTTGACTAGCGCCAAGGTACATTTTTTTTTTTGAAATTTTGGACTCCTATAAGAATACCCCCCATCCATTCATTTTCATCCGTCTCACTGTCTCATCACTCCTTGTAAAAATATCACTCCCTTCATTCTTTATCCATCCAACTCTACCACATTTCCCAGCGGCAGCAGGTGGCGGCAGGTGGCGGTTGACGGCGCCGGCAGACGGCAGACAACAATTTCAAGTAATTTTTTACATAAATTAAATATTTCTTTAATATTTGTAATTTATTTTGTTAATTAGTAAAATTATTGAATGATATATTGTTTATTGGTAGGTAATATTTCTAGATAATATTTTTGTAAATATTATTTTATTTTTGGACATTTTTATAAATTTTTAGAAGAAATTGTTGAATAATATGGTAGATAGATATTTTTAAAAAAGTTAGTAAAGTAATAAGGCTAATATAATTTTAATTGCTTGTAGATAATTTTTTTAGATGTTATTTTTAGTCTTATAGATAATATAGTTGATATTTTTTAGTTTATTAGTAAAAATGTGAATTTTTTAATTTATTAGTAAAAATAACAATTATGTTTAATTTTTGAAGATATGTCAGACAAAATTGGAATATTTGTGCACTATGAAGGAGAAGTTATCGGAGCTACACATATTGATCGTAGTATTGATCTATCAAATTTATTAGGACTTTTGTATGAAATGACGGATTTGGATTAGAATCGCCATAAGTTGACAGTTTCTGCTAATTGACAATGATAATTCACGAGTGGTTCCAATTAAAAAGGACCGGGAACTTAGATTTTTTTTGATCCGATAACTGGTTTAAGGTCTGTTGATCTATTTGTTGAATCCGAAATTATATCTCATACCGCACCATCCACCAATTCCATTAGAAAATGAGTTTTACCAAAGATGCATCTTACACTATTGGTGACTCGAATTGCCATACATTACTCAAGGAATGACAAACATGGGTTTGGGTAGTGCTTGTAGACCTAATCAGGGAAAATTTGGATGGATTGAATGTGCATGTTGAGAAGCGACCTACAGTTAGGGGTGATCATTTTCTTGCCGATAAAACGGGACCCTCGGAACCTAGTGATAATAGCGAGCATGGTGATAATAGTGATGATAGTGATGATCATATTGAGCATAATGATGTACATGAAGAGGAGAATCTGTCCAGCGACATGTTCCTTTGGTAGTTCCTCCTCATCCTAATTTATCAAGATCCTCTTTTTTGAGTCGGGATTCGAAGATATTTCTGGTGATACTGTTGATGGCTCGTTAACAACTCTGTATTATCACTCTGAGAGAGGTGAGTTGAAAAAAGGTATGGTTTTCGTAGATAAAAAACATGTGCAATCTGCAGTTAAGGATTTTTCTGTGCGTCATGGCAGACGTGAGTATAGGGTTGTGGAGTTGATAGGTGTGAGTTTTGCATGTGGTTTGGGGCATATTTATAGCTATAATGATGAGTAAACATGCATATACGTGTAAAATGCTACGTATTCACTCATTGTAGAAAATATATTACACTTTGCTTGTTTTGTAGGAATTTAATGTTATTTGAAGCAAATTTAATGCAAATACGAGCATCGCAGAGTGGAAACACTGAGAATTGAGTGAGTATACGAGAAGCGAAGCTAAAACAAGAGGAAAATGAGCGTTTAAGGAGAATACAGGGAGCGCACGGGTTGGGCGTGCCTTAGGCACCACCCGTGTGCCCCTGAATGGAGGCACCTTAAAAGTTAAAGACATGGTGCACGGGTAGCCCGTGCTCATACGCACCACCCGTGCGCCACTGGGAATTGCATTGTACCTACGGCATCATGCACGGGTAGCCGTGCAAGGGCACACGACCGTGCGTGTTTGGCAAAAATCAAAGGTTTCGCTACGGCATGACGCACGGGTAGCCCCTGCAGGGGGCGCACGACCCGTGCGTCTTTGCTGGAATATCACAATCTGCAGCACTTTGCCCTAAAATGGAAAGTGGGTATAAAAAGGCTTTTTGGGGGGCGCACACAAGCATATTCTGACATTTTTGGGATCTACAACACAAGACAAAGGTCTATTCTTGGAGGAAGACATCAAGGAGACAATTGGGTTGCATCAGAGCTCAAGGAACGGAGATACATCGAGAGATTGTCGACTTTCCTAAGTTTTTCTTGCTTCTCTTGTAGTTATCATCTTTCATTTTTTAGTTGTCATGGTTATGAACAATTTGTCTATGAGTTGTTTAGAAAACATGTGTAGCTAAACTCTTTAGATTTCCGGGTTTTGGAAGTAGATTAATGAACTCTTGTTGGATGTTTTAATCTTAGTTGAAGTTATTATCTTGAAGCCTATTTGAGTACTTTGAGTTTATTCTTGTTTTATCACTTGATCAATGATTTAACTTGTTTGATATATTGATTCATAATTCGAGAGATGAGTTTCAATATTAGATCTTGAGTACTTGACATGAATATTTGCATAATCGAGAGGTTTGTAAGTATTTGTGAGGACATTTGATATTTTGCACTTTTGGGAGTTGAGTACTTCATGTTGAGTAGAGATGCTAGCATAAGTATTTCAATCTACGTTTTATATGCATCTCGAGAGGGAGGATAAAATATCTTTGTGATCGTCTTATAGGAATATTGATAATAACTTGGCTTGGATTAAATCGGACAACAAGAGGGATATTAATCGAAACCTTAACTCGGAAATCCATTTTACCATCTTGATACTTCTATCAATTGTGTTATCTTAATCTTGTGTTTTAGTAGTCTAACTTGTCTTAATCTCACAACAACAATCATCAAATTACGATAGTCTAAATAAAAATAAATCTATCTTAGTTCAATACTTAGTACCTAAATTTATTAGTCTCCGTGGATACGACCTTGCTACCCTTTTCTATAACGTACACCGTACACTTGCGGTGAGCTAAAAATAAAGGCGAACAGGAGTCTACGCCGACATTGTGGAAAGTTGTTTGTAAGCATAATCAATCCGGAGTTATTGAAACGAGCTTCTCATCGCAACAATACAATTGGTGGTTTCGGTCGTGTTTTGACATTCAATGTGGGAAATTACCAAGTTGGGACCTCCCCATAGTTGTGTTATGAACACCGTCTCCAAAGATCATAGAAACTTGTGTAAAAATATTATCGCTAAAGATCTTATGGGGATGGTACAGTGTGATCCGGCGTATGATATCAAGTATGTTCAGCAAAATGTGAAGGACAAATATGGATATGAGATATCATACCATAAAGTTTGGCACAGTTTGAAACGGGCAAGAGAAAATGTGTATGGGACTTGGGAGAGCTCTTGTCAATATTTGCCTAAATATATGGGCGGCGGCTGTAAATACAATCCGGGAACAATTGTGGAGTGGTTCCCTAAAGAAATAGACGAACGTGGTGTACATACTTTGGGGTACGTTTTCTGGGCGTTTAAGCCGTGCATCGAGGGTTTTAGGCATTGCCGCAAGGTCATTAGTGTGGACGGAACACACTTGTATACTAAATACAAACACAAGATGTTAATTGTTGTGACTTTGGATGCAAACCAACATGTGCTACCTCTAGCATATGCTATTGTAGATGAGGAAAATTTTAGGTCATGGCATTAGTTTCTTCACATGGTGGCTAAATACGTGGTTTGTGGCACCAAGGGAATGTGTCTTATTTCCGACCGCCATAAAGTATAATCAAAGCGGTTGAACGTGTTCCCGAGTTTCAAGCACCTATGGGAGTACACCGGTTTTGTTTGAGGCATGTGACATCTAATTTTAATAATCATTTTAAGAATATAAAACTCAAGGACCTGTGTTGGCAAGTTGGATCGAGTTGAGTGTTGAGGCGTTTGAGAAAATAATGGAGCAGATTAAATTATGAACCTAGATGCTTACAGTATTTGGCGGCGATTGATCTTGCCTATGGACACTCGGCTACGATGAAGGGAAGCGGTGTGGAATTATGACTACAAACATGCGAATGCATTAATGGAGTACTTAAGGGTGCTCGGCGCCTTCCAATCACCGCCATCGTTCGGATCACTTTTGCCCGATCGGCTAAGTGTTTTTAGATCGAATGAGCGAATGCATCGATGACTCAAGAAAAAACCAAATTTGGCGGATGATGTACAAGAGGTTTGACAAAATGCAGCGCCTCGGATTACAACATATGGTGCGCGGATGTATGATTATACTGAACAAACTGCAAGTGTCATCACACAAACACCGGGTTCTAGACATACACGTACCTTCAAAGTGAAGTTATCTACCCAAGAATGTTCATGCGGTCAGTGGAAGAATGATGGAATACCATGCTCTCATGCAATGCAAACTTGTCGCCATTTTATGATTGATCCAGGAACTTTTATGAAGCAATATTATAGCACCAGCGCTTACTTGATGACATATTCTTCCGGACATTTTGAATCGTTGCCCGATGATGATGAGTGGGATGATCCACCTTTCCAAATGCAACACAATACTGAGCGTCGTGTTGCCAGGCGACGTGGAAGAGATACAACATCAAGAATTCATAATGAAATGGATCGTCCACAAACCCGTGCGAGGCAACAATATCGTGCGCGTGAAAGAGCAGAAACTTCATAGCGCGGATCATCATCCCATCAGATTTAGTTTGCTTTATTGTGTCTTAGAAACCATGATTGTAATAAAATTAGGAACGTGTAATTCGTGATTGTAATAAAATTGGGATATGTCTTATGAAACAATATTTTCCGTATTCATTCATTTATGTCTTATGCCTTAGTCATTTTATGTCTTATGCCTTGGTTTACATTTTTTCAACGGGATGAATTCTAGACGTGTCGGGAGGTATACGGACCTCGAGGATCCCGATATTTTGACTTTACAGAGACTCATCGAACTCGGGTTGTATATGATGGAGCGGTTGATAAGGTACTATCGACTCGCCAGGGATGTTGCATATTTTGGAGTTTTAGACCAGGTGCTGATGCGATGCTACATCCTCGAGTATTGGATATATTGTATGACATGGGTTTCTACGGTGTTGCACAGTGTGATTCCATGCATACTGACCATCATCTCATCACTCCCTTAGTAGAAAGGTGGCGCCCCGAGACGCACACATTTCATCTACCTGTCGGAGAGGCTACGATGGATTGTTCGAGGATGTTGCTATCATATGGGGTTTATCCATAGATGGTGATCTTTCGTCGTTGGTCTACTTTGTTTGCTACATGTAATGAGTGGTGTGCCTTTGTGGACCATAGCTAGGATTTATACCTACCTCGAGTCGAGATGAAGGGAGGACACGGATACATTATACTGGCCATTTCAAACCATTTGAGAGGCATTCAAATCCACAGATCGACTCGCGAAGACGTGGTTGAGAGTATGCATGTGGTTGTGCAATGCTCTTATTAGGTTGTATTATGATCTTAGGACTCCTCAGAAATTGTGTCTCCTTGTTATAGCTGCAGCTAGCCTACGAGGATGTCCGAGCAGCTGGGTGTTTCAGTTGGGGTAGCGCAGTTTTATCATTTTTATACCGTGAACTTTGCAGTGCTGCAAATAAGGAAAAAAATGGGATCGGAGGACCATTGGGTCTTCAGGTATATCTTTGTTGTTGTCTCGTAAATTATAACTTGCATTTATATTTTCTGTTGAAATTTTAACCTGGTCTCGAATGAATACTATAGTGCCCGCGAATATTACTTCGATGATTGTACAAGATCCACTTGTAGGTGTTGATGGTAGAGGATTAGAGCTACCACCATATGGGGCTAGGTGGATACATCATCACAGCTACACTCACACAGTTAGGCATTCTGTACGGGTATATAGAGATATGTTTGACCGACTATTACCTGATAAGGTAAAACCCTTTTACATTATTCATTATTATAAATAAATATATAAATATATATATTTTAATTAATGAGTATTTTTTGCAGTTTTTATGGGAGCCCTATGATCTAACAGCCCCGGATATCAGCGATCTTGGACCTCGTTGCTTGACTATACATTGGCTATCACGATGTCCACTTATTAATTATGCGATTGTCGAGATATATCATCCCGATCGAGTGCTTAGGCAATTTGGTTGTATACAGGGTATTCCACAACATATACACCATATGCATATGGACCCACATGAAATTAATCTTAGAAGTCAGGAAACCCCTGATTGGGGATATCGTCATCGATCTTGGGTCGAGTTATGGAATATGAGACATACATCGATACTCGACGTTCAACCAATTGCTGGAGGTGTTAGTATGGTCGATGGATATATGCATTGGTATGGAAAGATTACACGACGATTGATAACACCTGGTCACTTGCCTCAGCAACCCGGGTTCCAGCCATCAGACACATCAGCACGTGATGGTATGGTATATTTATTGTTCTCTGACTTGATTTTTCAAAGTGAATTATAAGCAACAATAGACAAATAAATAAACATGTTATTTGTTTTTTTCAGTTCGTGGATGGAACAACTTAGGCTTAGTTCAGCTGAATCATCATTCGAGGATGTTGAGTCATATGCACGTTTATGACGTGTTGTTCTTTGTAAGTTAGCGATGATATTGAGCGGATGCTACACAGGGCACCATACCACACGGGTCCACCAGCAGGTGATATACCTGCCGAGACAGCCCCGAGAGCCCATACGGGTCGTAGCACACACGGTAGCGGACGACAACAGCAATCACGACCATTTACAGACGGTGCTTCCACATCTCGTGATGTTCTTCCATCGGTACCCCATGATATAGTGGGACCTTCTACTTATACACCCACGATGCACCAAGTTATGAATTTTATGAAATTCTTAAAAATTATAAATTCACAAAAAAACACATAAGTTCTTTTTATTGATCAATTTTCATTATATATGACAGATCCATCTACATCTACTCCTGGTTATTATGTCCCTCAGCCAGTACACACTGATTATAACACACCAAAGTGGATATCATTTACATCTCTAATACATACAGATTTTGGTGCTATGGGAGTTCCACATGGGAGTCATGATCCGTCCACATCCAATCGTCCACATTTCAACATATCACCTGTTTCATTTCCACCTACACTCAGTCAGTATCGGGATTTGACCGGAGAGTCGACATCATCAGCTTCATCTAGTCATCATACAAGAAATGATCAAGAAAATGATGATCCGCCACCACAGGAGATTCAAGGGAATGTTGGTAGGCGTATGAGTACTAGGCAGAGGGTAGCGCTTAGGTGTGGCACCGGGGACATAGGGTTTGGGATTAATCTCGACTTGTAACGATTATTTTCTGGTATCGTATGGATTCAAACTGATCGGATTTGATTAATCGAATGAATTTAATCTTTTTGTTTTATAAATTAATAAATAAATAGATTATTAAATTAAAAAAAAAGTGTGGGCTTTAGCTCAAGTAAAGAAAAAATAAATAAAAAAAGGCTTGGGCGCTATTGCAATTAGCGCCTAATAGTTGGGCGCTATGGCTAATAGCGCCTAGACCTAATTTATTAAACAACCCCAAATTTACCATAAAACGGCCACAAAATTTCATAAGTGCAATATTTTGTTAAACTACCCCCAAATTAAAGAACGAAAAATTACATTTATCTATTTTTAATCTTTTTAACAAAACATCAACTTACTTAAAAACCAACCGAAAATTTTAAAAAGATGGAATATAAGTTTAAAGTCGAACCGAATCGATAAATTCGATTTGCTTTTTAATATATGATTTTAGTTAACTAAACTAGAACTTTTATTCGATTCGATTCAATTATGCACATATGGCTCTCGGTGTATCAAATCCAATTTTTGCATATTTGGAACAACTCTTTGTGCGCAATAGTTAGAATATTAGGAATCTATGAGCCATATTGTATTTCTCACGATTTAATTAGGGACGGGGTTTGAGAGGCGGGAAGCTATTTTCCATGACTATAAAAAGCGTGCAACTCGGTAACAAAAAAAAAATAAATAAGGTAATGTGAAAAGGATGTAGGATTTTTCCTCATCTCACGTAGGGTGTCAATCCGACCCGACACGAAAACCCGACACGAACCCGAGTTGAAGTTACCGAGAGAAACCCAAACACGACCCAAACCCGAACACGATCGACACGAACCCGACACGAAGTTACCAATTTGTTTAAAATGTAATTGTTTTATTTTTTACTTATTTTTTGATGCATTTTGAGCATAACTGAAATCGACACGAAACCAAACCCGAACCCGACCCGATGGACCTAATTGACACCCCTAATCTCACGTGCCGATAGTGACTGTTATACTTGGTTGAAACGAAACACCTTTTATTACTTTTAATAAGTCTTCCAGCTTTTTTGTCTTTATCCCATACAAAAATAAGCAAACAGACCAAATTCAATTAATATCTCCCACAATGTATGATTGCAGTTTGTAACGGGCTGCCCAATTTTGGTGCATTAAGCATGGAGGCTAGCCTTAATCAAGCCCACACAATGGCCTAAATACTTAGGCCCAATTGTACATAGAACGTTCTAGAATCTTGTAGAGTTTTGTAGAGATTGTAGGGTGATTCTAAAGCATTCCTTTGTAAATATCTTGTAAGAATATTCTAGGGACATTCCTTGGAGAGTTCTAGAGAACTTCTCCCAACCATAGGATCAAATGCATCACCACCGTCCATTTAGGAGGTGGAGTAGTATAAATAGGGGCATGGTTTCATTTGCAAATCATCAAGTCTTGTAAGCAAGTTTGAGTGAATATACAAGTGTTCTTTCCCAACTATCTTGTGTTCTTTCTTAGCCATCTTTCTTACACTTCTTCACACACTAGCACGTTCGAGAGAGGCTGACTTAGCAACCGCGAGGGGCGGAAGAGCGCTAAGGCCGCACGGTTCATTGTTAAGGGAACAAGTCCGTGACAGGTGGTATCAGAGCCCGGTTCGGGCACAAGTGTAGTGAAGTAAGCGTAATGGCAGGCGACGACAAAGACATTGCGTCAGGAGTGACGGACACCCGTGGGAGGGAACTCGTGCCAACCAAGGATAAGAAGAAATGTGACCAGAGCAAGGCTCGTGGGGAATCTTCGCCTTGGGAGCTTGCTGCAGGCGAGATGGGCGAGAGGCTCGAAAGGGTCGAGCACAATGTCGAGACGTTGGAGGGCCACGTACTCGGACAGCTGGACACCGTCAAGGAGTCGGTGCAAGAATGCCTTGATGCCAATACGACGTTGGAGGAACGTTTCGCACGGCTAGAGGCGCGAGTGGCAGATATTGTCCAAGCCCTTCAAGCAAGCATCGAGGGGATGCAGGAGGACTTGGCACTTTGCAAGAAGGCCGCTGCTAGTGGGGGAGCTAGCACGTCTACAACTAGTCCAAGGGTGGACTGCCCCAAGCCAACAGGGTTCAACGGGGCACGAGACGCCAAGGAAGTGGAGAACTACCTATGGCGCATGGAGCAATACTTTGAGGGGCTCAATCTCACCGACGAGCTATCGAAGGTAAAGACCGCTTCTCTCTACCTTACAGATACTGCTATGTTGTGGTGGCGCAGGAAGCACGCCGACATGGAGCGGGGCACCTGTCGGATTGATACATGGGACGATTTTAAGAAGGAGCTTAAACGCCACTTCTATCCGGAGAACGTTGTCTCACGGAAGCCCGCAAAGAGACTTAGGGAGTTGAAGCAAAGGGTACTATCCGAGACTACGTCAAGGAGTTCACCACCCTAATGCTTCAAATCCCCAACATGGCCGATGAGGACTTATTGTTTTACTTCGTAGATGGACTACAAGGGTGGGAAGCAAGAACTTCATCGACAAGGCGTTGATCGGTCGATGAGACTATTGCCGTTGCGAATCCCTTTACCGAGTTCCAACCACACACCTTCAGGGATGCTTCAAGAACAAGGAGAAGGTGAATTCGGGCAAAGTGTGGGGGAGAGAGGCGGGACGCCGAGACCAATGAAAGGCCAAGGAGGGACGACAAGGGGTCATCCCACAAAGACTACGAAGACAAGAAGCGGGGGCCGTGCCTAAAGGCGGATGTTTTGTGTGCAAGGGGCCACATGCCATGAGCAATTGTCCAAAGCTCGGTCGTTATCCGCCATGCTCGAGAAGCAAGAGACGGAGAGTGTCGGTTGAGGAGGAGACGAACAAGATGGGATCCCTTCAACTCCTCAACGCCCTCAAAGCCAAGCCAAAGGCCGACACCATCAAGCAAGGGGCTTATGTACGTGGAGTCGCTTGTCAACGGGAGGTCTACCGGGCGTTGGTAGACACGGGGCTACCCACAACTTCATAACCGTGGAAGAGGCCAAGAGGTTATGCCTATGATGGACGAATGGGGACGGTTGGTTGAAGACCGTCAATGCCAAAGCCCACCACCTAAACGGCATAGCTCGAGGCGTAGAGCTACAACTAGGCACTTGGAAGGGCCAAGTGGATTTTTCGGTGGCACCAATGGATGACTTCAAGGTCGTGCTCGGGATGGACTTCTTACGCAAGGTAACCGCTATCCCTATGCCTTCATTTAGTTCTGTATGCATCTTGGAGAAAGGGTCACCTTGCATGATTCCGACCGTTGAGTCATCCACTACGCATCAACGGGAGGCAAAGCACTTGTCGGCCATGCAACTCACCAAGGGGGTGAAAAGGGGGGAGCCGACATTCTTAGCCACCCTCAAGGAGGAGGACCAACCCACTATCAAGGAGGACAACGTCCACCTGCTCATCCAAAAGGTGTTGGACGAGAACAAGGACGTCATGCCTGCCCAGCTGCCGAATCAACTTCCACCAAGGCGTGAGGTGGACCACAAGATCGAGCTAGAGTCGGTGCCAAGCCGCCCGCCATGGCACCCACCGGATGGCTCGCCCGAACTCGAGGAACTACGCAAGCAACTAACGGAGTTGCCAGCACGGGAAGATCAGGCCTTCCAAAGCACCTTATGGCGCGCCCGGTTTTATTCGAGAAGCACGATGGATCATTGAGGATGTGCGTGGACTATCGGGCGCTTAACAAGGTAACAATTAAAACCGCTACCCCATCCGTTAATTGTCGACTTGTTTGACAGTTTGGTGGTGCCAAAGTATACACTAAGATGGACTTACGTAAAGGCTATTATCAAGTCCGCATAGCCGAAGGGGACGAGCCGAAAAACAACGTGCATTACCCAAAGTATAGATCATATGAATGGTTAGTCATGCCGTTCGGACTAACCAATGCCCCAAAGAACGTTTTGCACGTTGATGAACAAGATTTTCCGCCCTACCTAGACCGGTTCGTGGTGGTCTACTTGGATGACATCGTGATATATAGCAACTCAATGGAGGAGCATGCCGACCACCTACGCACCATCTTCCAGGTATTGCGGGAAAACTAGTTGTATGTCAAGAAGGAGAAGTGCTCGTTCGCAAAGGAGGAGGTACCCTTCTTGGGACACATTATCGGGCATGGGAAGCTTCAGATGGACGAGGCCAAGATAAAGGCTATTGTGGAGTGGGAGGCCCCGACCAAGGTAACCGAACTTAGATCTTTCCTTGGTCTTGTTAATTATTACCGTCGTTTTATACAGGGATACTCAGCACGGGCGGCACCTTTGACGGACCTGCTTAAGAAGGGGAAAGCATGGGAATGGTCCGAGAAATGTCAAAAGGCATTTGACAACCTGAAGGCCGCAGAAGCGAGAACCGGTCCAAAGATCGCCCGACTTTGGCAAGCCATTCGAACCGCATACCGATGCGTCCGACTTTGCTATTGGGGAGTATTGATGCAAGAGGGACATCCAATAGCATTTGAAAGCCGCAAGCTCAATGACACCGAGCGCGGTACACGGTGCAGAGAAGGAGATGACGACCATCATTTATTGCCTACGGGTGTGGCGACATTACCTTCTCGGGATCTCATTTTACCATCAAGACGGACAACGTTGCCACAAGCTACTTCCAAACTCAAAAGAAGCTATCACCGACGCAAGCCCGGTGGCAAGACTTCTTGGCGAGTTCGACTACACATTGGAGTACAAACCAGGGAAAGCCAACGTGGTAGCCGACGCACTAAGCCGCAAAGGCGGAGTTTGCGACCATAAGCGCGGCAAAAAGGGAGATCGTGGATCGCATCGAGACAAGGGTCGAGCATGACCCTATGGCTAGGGAGCTCATGAAGCTAGCCAAGAGAGGCAAGACCAAGCAATTTTGGGTAGATGATGGCCTACTCTACACCAAAGGGCGACGTTTATACGTTCCGAGATGGGACATTTGAGGAAGGATCTCATCAAGGAATGTCACGACACAAAACGGGCAGGTCATCCGGGCCAAAAGCGCCTTGGCGTTACTAGAAGCAAAGATACTTTTGGCCACAGATGAGGGACGGCGTCGAGCTCTATGTGAGGACTTGTCTTGTGTGCCAGCAAGACAAGACGGAGAATAAGCAACCGGCGGGACTGCTCGAGCCATTACCTGTCGCCGACCGTCCATGGCACTCCATCACCATGGATTTCATAAGTGCATTGCCCAAACCGGGGGTTCGGTCGATAATGGTGGTGGTCGATCGCTTTTCCAAGTACGGGACATTCATACCCTGTACAAAGGATTGCACAGCGGAGGAGGCAGCGAGGGCCTTTTTCAAGAACGTGGTGAAGTATTGGGGACTACCACGGCACATCATCAGTGATCGCGATCCTCGCTTCACGGGGCGACTATGGACGGAGCTCTTCAAACTCCTAGGCACGAGTTGAACTTCTCAACAAGCTTTCACCCCCAAAAACTTCTCAACGGGTGAATGCCTTGTTGGACCCCCAAACCACTTTGTGAGTGCAAACCGAAAGATTGGGCCAAACTCCTTGATGTGGCGCGGACAAACCGAACGGGTGAATGCCTTGTTGGAGTGCTACGAGGCACTTTGTGAGTTCCAACCAGAAAGATTGGGCCAAACTCCTTGATGTGGCGCAATTCTCTTATAACTTGCGGCCGAGAGTGAGGCCACGGGACGAAGCCCGCTCGAACTTGCAACGGGCAACAACCTTGACTCCACACACCTTGGCCACAGCCTAGAAGATGGGCGGAGTCCGGGGCAGCAAGATGGCTAAGTCATGGGAGGAGCAGGCCGACTTAGCCCGTTCATGCTTAGAAAAGGCCCGCAAGAAGATGAAGAAATGGGCTGACGAGAAGAGACGGCCAAAGGAGTACACCATTGGCGATCTAGTCTTCATCAAGCTCCTACCGCAGCAGTTCAAGGCGTTACGGGGCATGCACAAGGGCTTGGTGAGGCGTTATGAAGGGCCGTTCACCATCACAGGTAAGGTAGGTAAAGTGTCTTATCGAGTCGACCTACCTGATACTTTGAAAATTCATCCGGTCTTCCACGTTAGCATGTTGAAGCCATATCACGTGGACGAGGAAGACCAAGCCGAAAGTATTCGCAACGAGCACCTCCCGTGGTGACCAAGTCTATGAAAAGGACGTTGAAGAGGTGCTCATGAAGAGAATCGTTCGAGGCGAGGTGTTCCACGCCGTACTCAATACTTAATCAAATGGAAGGGCTACCCGAGTCCGAGGCAACATGGGAACTTGAAGAAGACTTGTGCGATTCCGACCACAACTTAAGCGAGTACGAGGCGACGAGGACGCCACCGAATTAGGTGGGGGAGAATGTAACGAGCTGCCCAATTTTGCCGCATTAAGCTTGGAGGCTAGCCTTAATCAAGCCCACACAATGGCCTAAATACTTAGGCCCATTTGTACATAGAACGTTCTAGGATCATGTAGAGTTTTGTAGAGATTGTAGGGTGATTCTAAAGCATTCCTTTGTAAATATCTTGTAAGAATATTCTAGGGACATTCCTTGGAGAGTTCTAGAGAACTTCTCCCAACCGTAGGATCAATGCATCACCACCGTCCATTTAGGAGGTGGAGTAGTATAAATAGGGGCATGGTTTCATTTGCAAATCATCAAGTCTTGTAAGCAAGTTTGAGTGAATATACAAGTGTTCTTTCCCAACTATCTTGTGTTCTTTCTTAGCCATCTTTCTTACACTTCTTCACACACTAGCACGTTCGAGAGAGAGGTGACTTTAACGCAAGAGAGGCGGAAGCGCTAAGCGCCGCGGTTCGGTTCATTGTTAAGGAACAAGTCCGTGATAAGCGATAAAAAGGATACTAAAATATCGAGATACTATTTAGGTATAATTAGTATAGGAAGTAGGAATTCTCGAGGGGGCCCAACTAACATCGATCTAAAAATAAAATACAATACATCAACTTTAAAAATAACCACTATAAATAATCATTAGTTTTAATAAAGTCATATTCAATTACATCTTAATATTTTTAAAAAGAAATAACATAATACAATTACATGAATATGTCATAACATTTCTCTTCTATTCTTCATATTTTGAAATCGTTGCATATAGCTTCCTGCTAATGTTTGAGATATATCATTTTCAATGTATGTTACCAAACAATTCATTAAGTAGTTCATCTCCTATTTGATTGCGTAGTGAACTCTTGATGATATTCATTGTTGAAAAAGCTCTTTCCACCATTGCATGCACATGCAGTGGTAACTGGTAAGATCAATGACAACATAACCAACAAATAAACTAATGGAAAAACAATATGTTATATTGTAGCAACCATCTTCTGAGCAAGACCTCTTATACCTACTACTTTAGAGAAGTTTTCATCTAAACGAACATTGAAACGATTTTTCTTGTTGGTGCTTGAAGTTGAATGTACAATTGTAAATGCATTGGTGATGAGGGCGATTCCTCGATAATAAGTGGTACTCTTTTAAAAAATCGTTCCATTATCTAAGAAAATACGGGAAAAAAAAATCAAAAACTAATACAACTTAAGGAAACAACTATATATGAACTATAAATTATAATAAATTACTAAAAATCAGCCCTAATAATTCATATAACAATTAATGATATAACAAAGAAATTAAATAAATAGAGAAGAAAACAACAAATCCTACAAAATTAATTAATATACACTTTGATAGTAAAAACCTTAAATACAATTCATTCTCATTTATTCAATGTTAATCTCATGACAATAAATCCACTCAAAAAAAAAAAACTCATGACAATAAAGTGAAATAAAAGCTTTAATACAAACTTTGGGGGTAGCCGAGTAAGGGTTCGGCGTCACGCGTGAAGTTTGGTATGTTTTCTTCTTCAGACCTTGGGGATTTTTTTTTTTTGGGATAAGAGACCTTGGGGATTGGGCGTGAAGGTTGGGGTAGGGCCTAGGGGTTTGTTTTTGGGTTTGGCAAGCCTAAACTTTCAAGAGTTAGTGGCCCATTTTTCTTTTTTTTTTTTTAATTTTATTAATGTTATAAGTAAAAAGACAAATATACCCCTAATATTTTTAAAAATCCCAGGGGGGCCCAGTGCCCCCCTTGGCCCCTATACCCCTTCGTCCCTGCGTATAGGGATACATCAATTTAAGCAAATACCTACACTTTTATATAAAGTTAAATTTTTACTAAGCCTTCTTGATGAGGATGATTATAAGTGAAAGCAAATCAAAAAAGAACATAAGAAATTAACGAAAAAATAGATTAATCCAAAACATGCATAATTAGCTTCCGTTTAGCAGCTCGATATTGATGATGTATTTTAAGGCAAATCACTCTAAATTAAGGTTTCTGATAAAGTTCAAGTATTATTCTTCCTAAGCCAAAGTCTTCTTCTCTCAAAGCTGAGAATCTTATACTGGAAACTTGTCTGCATACACACAAACATTAGACGGGCCTTGGGATTCTCCAGGGAGACCTCTCCGACGTTCACATCAGTACGGTGAACGAGAAAAAAATATAAGACAATAAATGAATACTAAATATGAATTATGAATTAGTTAGTTACAATGAAGATGAAATACCTTTATATATCTGGATGGTGGGCCTATAGACCGTGTAGGAAAATGGCTCGTGGTAGGATTAAGACCCTGTGGATAGGGTTATTCCATCTCTAGTCCATTAATTGCTAGAAAACTATTAAATTTAATCCAATATGTAAATTGAATTATATATTAAAAATAAAAGGATATTTATGCCTCCAACACTTATAAATCTCATATTGAATATACCATCACTTATGATTTTGTAACTCTCGTTTAATTAGACATGCGATAGGAGTGTGTATGGTACAATATGGTTTGAAGATTCAAAAATCTTGAAATGTACCAAAATTCGGATATTTCAAAATTTGATATTTGCAACCGTGCAAGTAGATGAAATATTTGTACCGCATCGTCCCAAATTTCGGAACGATTGGGTGCGAATATTCGGTTCTAATGGACCGATTTGGTCGGAGCAAAGAATCGATGATCGAAGATTATTCACGCTTTAAAAAGATACAAAAAGATAATTAATATGAAATTATTAATTAAATTATACCTTAACTATTTAATCCATTACACATAAATATACACCATGATAGGAATTGCCAAACATCTCTTGCTATACTGCTCGAGTTTTGATATATAATAACATTGACTTTTTATCGTCCCAACACATTAAAATCTTGTGTGTATTTTTTTCATAAAACTCCTCAAAATACCTATAGAATTCCCCTTTATTAGCAATCAATTTTTGCACATTTCCCTCTTCTAGAAAAAAATTCTTGATATATGAAAACAAAAGTTTATATAAACTTATAGTTTCAATGTTTTAATTACTTGATTAGAATATCACTCTTAGGTATAATTTGCTAATCATTTAACTAATTTTAATATCAAATATTTTCTTTATCAGATAATAAGTCTAGTTATAATCACTCATAACTCAAATAACATCAAATCACACATGTACATTTTCTATAAATCACATATGATTTTTATTTTAACTTATTGAGTATATTTAAATAAATTAATATGATAACAACTATTTTTTATATATAATTAATATAGTGTAACTCTTATTGAATTAAATTCCTATTTAATTATTAATTTTTTGTATTGATAAATATGCTAATTTTTAATTTTATAATTTCTAGTATTATATTTCATATAGTATTTAATTTCAAAAATATGCAATTAATTCACTATCAAAATATAAATAAGAAAATATTATATAAGTATGTATAAAAAAATTTAAAATCGACTCTAGTTTCAAATCTACGGTTTGGTATGTTTCGGTACATTTCTTGATACAGATATTTGAAAAACCGTAACAACAAACTTTTTGGGATGATTCAGTTTGGGAAAAATATAAAAGTGAACAGAGGTTTTTCATTCAAATATCAGTTTGGGAAATAGTTTGCTGTTTTTTGGTTTTTCTTCTTTTATTGGGACGCCTAAAAAAATCATAACAAGGATAAATATGTCAATGTATCGACTTTTCTCTGGCATTGCCACCACACCAGCCTGTGTCATTTGTCAATACGTAAGAGATGATTTAGGGCTCAAAACTCGCTTTTTTTTTTTTTTTTTTTTTTTTTAAGCTCGAGCAGAACTGCGCTTACGCCCGACTATCTTGAGACAAACATATTTCCCTCATTCTTACGCCGAAGATAAACCATGGGATGTGCACGACTGGCCAGTAAGTGTTCGACGACGGTCACGACGTACAACCAGATCCTCCCGTAAAGGTAAAGAGAACAATTATGTTCGACCCCCAATCTACTAATAACGACCTCTCCCGAATCGAACCCACGGATCTATTAGTATGAGTTAGTTCCCACCAAATCTTCACTACCGCATATGCCCCTTGAGCAATTTGATAGAGAAGGGATATGAACCCATTGACCTCCACCCCACAAACAATTTGATGGAAGCGGACTCAACCCCGACCTCCATCCCATAATTGTTTGTGGTGGCGGGGTGAAATTTAAGCCACCTGGTTTCAAAACTCGCTTTCTTATTCACTTATCTTCTTGTCCCAAAACACATTCTAGAATTTGGGTCCCTCTCAAGTCCAAGAGAAACAATTCAAACTGTACACAATTTCAGAATTTCTTGGGCAAAAAGGAATGGATATCATTTATTAGCCTCTATAAAATGCACAGCCTCATTAGTCTCACTAGATAGGCCATTAACAAATTGAATGAAAAATGGAAGTTGTATACCAAATACTTGCTGCTGCTTTCGCCTTTGTGGTGCTATTTTACACATGGAGAATACTGAACTGGGCTTATATCAGACCTAAGAGACTTGAAAAACTCCTGAGGAAACAGGGTCTTAAGGGGAATTCCTATAGATTGGTTTATGGGGACTTAAAGGAGTTGTTGAAGATGGTTACTGAAGCAAAATCCAAACCCATCAATCTTGATGATGATATCAAGCCAAGGGTCCTCGCTTTTCTAATCAAAACACTTCAGAAATTTGGTAATGTTTTTAATTTTGTGCTATGTTTGGACTTTGGATCTTGATTTTTGTTGTGTGTGGGCTCTTGGATAGAGAACCTACACCACACACATGTTGTGTGGGGATAATATGGCTTTATTTTTTATGCTAAGTAATTTTAGTTACAGAAATAATGAAGTCTTGTAGCATGATTTGAAAAGATTTAATTACCCACTTTGAATTGGAGTTTTTTTTTTTCTTTTGGTTGATGATAAATGCTCCCCTTTAAATTCTTTCTTCATAAGTTTGTTCATGTTATCTAACCTGGTGGCTCTGAAAAGATTGGACCAGATTAGAAAGGGATAATTTCAGAAACTACCCTGAGGTTTGAGCTAATCACAAAAACCAGAGGTTTTTGAAAATTGCAAAATTCCCTTCAAGTCATTTATATTTGTAAAAATATTACAGTTACCCCAAAAACATACAAGACAGACTCCATACATCAAAGTGGTTTTTTCTTTCTAATTTTGGAACTTCTCCGGGCTTTTTTCTAATTACCCAAACCTCGGGTAGTTTTTGTAATTATCCCTCTTAGAAATTTTAGATGATAGCTTGCATCATGAAATCTGATATCTTTGTAACAATGACTTACAGGAGATGGTTCATATTTTTGGCTTGGCCCAAGACCTTCAGTTATCATCACAGACCCTGAACAAATTAAGGAGATTATGACCAAGAGTTATCAGTATCAGAAGCCAAAGAACTCAAATCCACTGACCAAGTTACTTGCACAAGGAGTTGTGAGCTATGAGGGAGATAAATGGGCCAAACACAGAAAACTCATCAACCCTGCTTTCCATCTCGAAAAATTGAAGGTTTAATTTTATGTTTCCATGTGATCATATTTAATTCCTATATTTTCTAAAGAATAATAAAAAAGTGTTATGTGTACTGATATGAGGTTGCTTTTGCACTATTGGTTACAGCTTATGATACCGGCTTTCTATTTGAGTTGTGATGAAGTTTTGAACAAATGGGAAAAGAGTCTCTCGCCGGAAGGAACGTGTGAGGTGGATGTGTGGCCTTATCTGCAAAATTTATCTAGCGACGCCATATCAAGAACGGCCTTTGGTAGCAGCTACCAAGAAGGCAGAAGAATATTCGAACTTCAGCGAGAACAGGCCGATCACATCATCAAGGCTTCACGGTCGATATATATTCCAGGATGGAGGTAATAGGCCTGTAAAGAAGATATCTCCGTAGCAAAAATTAGATTCTAATATAAAAATGTCATTCAGTTTTAGCATTTCATCATTCAGTATAGGAATTTATACCAAAAAAAAAAAAACTGAGGTTCGGACTAATTACTCAAAGTTCAGAAGGTTTTTGAAAATTACAAAAAATTCCTTAGAGGTTTGATTTTGTCTCATTTTTCCCCCTTCATATGCGAAAAAACATTTAAAACCCCCTGATATTTATAAAAATATTACAGTTACCCCCTTAAATTTAATACATAATCAAACCCGAATGGACTTTTTGTAATTTTGAAACATCTCTGGATTTTATTGTAATTAGCTCAAACCTCATTTTTTTTTTTGTAATTATTATACCTTCAATTTATATTGTAACATATATGTATGCTTTGACTTTCTTATCTAATGTATGTTTTTGATGTGTAGATTTGTGCCAACGAAAAGGAACAATAGAATGAAAGAAATCGAAAAGGAAGTTCAGTTCTTGATTCGGGGTCTCATTAGTAAAAGGGTTAAGGCAATGAAAGCAGGGGAAGCAAATAATGAAGACTTACTAGGCATGTTGTTGGAGTCCAATTTCCAAGAAATCGAACAACAAGGTAACAAAAGTTTCGGAATGAGCATAGATGAAATTGTAGAAGAGTGCAAGCTGTTTTATTTCGCCGGCCAGGAGACCACTTCAGTGTTGCTTGTGTGGGCATTGGTTTTATTGAGTCAATATCCAGACTGGCAGATTAAAGCTAGAGAAGAGGTTTTGCAAGTTTTCGGGAGTCAAACACCGAATTATGACGGGCTAAATCACCTTAAAATCGTAAGTAGTTTCCAATTAAACATTGGGATAGTTACAAAAGACAGCCCCAGAGGTTTGGTCTAATTACAAAAAAACCTAGAATTTTTTCAAAATTACGAAGTCCCCTCAAGTTTGATTCTGTCTTAAATTTAAGGGGTAACTGTAATATTACTAGAAATATTTATTTATTTTTTAATATTTTTGCTTTTTAAGGGGGAAATATAAGACTGAATCAAACCTCAAGGATTTTTTTTTTGCAATTTTCAAAAACCTCAAGTTTTTTATATAATTAGTCCGAACCTCATGGAGGGTTTTGTAATTATCCTTTAAACATTTGAAATCTTGCTAAGCATGAGACTAAACTATTTAATTCGCAGTGTACCATGATTTTGTACGAGGTATTGAGGCTTTATCCACCGGTAGTTGCTCTTGGTCGAAGTGTCAATGAGGAGACGAAGTTGGGGAAAGTAACATTGCCAGCCGGAGTTCAGCTTACGTTGCCGATTATTTTCTTACACCACGACCGTGAGATTTGGGGTGACGATGCGATAGAATTCAAACCCGAGCGATTTAGTGAAGGAGTGTCGAAAGCACAGAAGGGCCAAGGTATATTTTTCCCGTTTGGGTGGGGGCCTCGAATATGTGTTGGACAAGCTTTTGCAATGCTGGAGGCAAAAATGGCGCTTGCTATGATTTTACAGCGCTTCTCGTTTGAGCTTTCACCATCGTATACGCACGCGCCTTACACGATCATAACTACTCAGCCTCAGCATGGTGCTCACCTGCTTCTGCACAAGCTCTAGAATTTGATTGTTTTGATATGGCAACGAATAAGATCGTGAAACTAGAGTAAAGTTGTTATTTAAGAGTCATATTATTGTCTTTATTGAAAATAGTTGTACTACTTTCGAATTTAATGATGGTACTCATGCTTTCTTGCATCAGAATGCAGAAATACATATTCAACACAACCTTTGTAACATTGAAAGCTTTATACAAGTGCAAGTCCTGGGGCATAAAAACAGTGGTATAATGGCCTAATTGCAAAAGATGCCCTGTATAGATGGCATTTTAGGACGATAAGTATCAAGTTGGCAAAATATACCTTGTAAGTTTATAAAGTTTGGCAAAATTGGTCCTATAAGTTTTTACTTAAGCAAATTATGTCCTATAAGTTTTGAATTGTTGCAAAATTGGTCCAATGGGATAATTGAATATTTCCATAATACCAATTATACCCTTATTCATACATATTGCTAATTTGACTAAGTGTTTGCGTAAAATGGTATCGAGCTCAGGTTTATTAAGAACTTTTAGTTAAATTTATTATATTTATGTAATTAACAATTGGTGAGGAGAAATTACTCCGAGATTATGGATCCGGACCGATGTCCGAGATGTGTACCTTTACAGACATATCGTCAAATATCGACGATGTATGCACAAGAAACACCTTGTGCATTTCATATTGGGAATACCAACATGAAGAAAAGGAAAGCAGAGCCGAAGCGGGGAAACCTTAAGTGCAATGCAAAATGCGAGCATAATATTATAAGCGATTCGGATGCTTAACTGCACCTATATATGTTCACTGATGAACCTTCAAGAAACGATTCATGAAAATTCCCATCGAACAATGATTCCCGATGGAGTACCGTGAGTGGAACGAGATACTTCAGATAAATCTAAGATCTCCGAAGATCTTAGAGAAATCGTAAGACGGGTGCATTATGGCAACCGCCATATTCATCTACCAAAGACAAGTTCATCGATCCGAACTGATGGAGACGATGGTGAAATATCGAAGAAAACTCTTGAACTCCTTCATGATATTCAAACGAGTCAAGAAACCTGGAGGGAGGCCAAGTTCATCCGGAGGAAGGAAAACGTATTGATTTTGGGGGATACAAGACTATTTACACCAAAAGTGGGAAACCAACCCAAGTCATACGAAAAATGACGGATGAGGAGAAGCTCATTGCTCTAATCAAAGGGAAATCCATCAAAAATTAAAAAAGATGGATATTGAAAAGATGAATCTCAAAGATCTACATGACGGGCGTAATCCTTCGCGGCGGGATTAGGTATTGTAGATTTAAAGATGAACGCAGTGAGGAATCGCCTTTGGTTACCTATGACCCACAAGGTAGACCAATTCCACCACCACCGCCACGATTAATCCTAACGTCGAAGAAAGACGAGGTTCGCATCATGGAACTCGGGACGAGAGGATGCCACATCCGGGATTTCACGACGGGAAGTGATCCACTCCCGGGAGAACAGGGAGGTCGAAACCCTCTTGTAGGAACTAGACAACAACCCTCTTTGGAAGGCCGAATGTTTATCGACGCCTTATGGAAGATCGCACTTGACCCAATACATCCGTATGGGTTGATGTTAAATCTGGACATCCTGCATTTTAAAAATAGAGAAGTCCTCATTGATGAATAGGCCGGCTATGAGAATTTCAAGAGAACTCTCGATCTTACAAAGGATTCATTCATTTTACTACTTGAAATGAGTCTTGAAGGATCGGTGAAGATTGCTCGGGATATGACCGATGCTAGTACGAAAAAGTTCGGTCACATCGGGGAATCACTTAAAGGAATTGTCGATGGTATGGCAAAACTATTCAAAATCCAGTTCATCAAGCACAAAAGTTATTTCGAGGATTAGAAGATGAAAAAAGAAAGAGATATAAACAAGCCCTCTATAGCCTTGAAGTTATGGATATTTGTCATATTGACGAATATATCAAGTTGTTCACCGAATACTAGGTGGAAATCCAAGATTGAGGAAAAAAAAAAGCTGCACAACTATTCTTTGCCAAGATTCCGAGTCCCCGGAGAGAAATGCTTATCGGGAATACAAGGGTGGAGTGAAGTAGAAGCGTGGCCGAGGAAAAATGTCTTTCCTAAAGGCCAAGTTATCCGAATGGTGTTACCAAGCCGCTCTATACAAGAATTACAAAAGATTAAGAGGAATTAACAAAACAGTTCCTCTATGTTGCGTGGATAATGATATCCCAACAAAGTGGTGGGAGGTCAACCAAGGCGGCACAAAAAAAGGAAGAAGGAGCGAAGTCATCCATACCGCCGAGGAAGCAAAGAAGAAAAAAGTAGGTCTTCATGGAGACCTAGAAGGTTCGTCAAAACAAAAGGCCCGGTTATAAATCAGGGCAAAGACCGCACCAAGCAGAGGAGTAGAGCCTCATCATCAGGACCTAATCAAGCAAGTACCAGCAGAAATCCAGGAGAAGAACTTTCGGGCGTGCTCACACTAGAGCTAATGAAAGTTTCAAAGATCAGTAATTGCTGGACATGCGGAGCAAGAGGGCATATCTCAACGGATTGCCCGGACAATCAAAAACGAGGAGTCGAGGCAAGGTTCGAGGCTACACGTAAATCGAAGAAGAAGTCGTCTATTATCAAGATTTAATACAGTGTATCAATTTGAGGATATTCCCGAGATGAAAACATCTATGAAGAATAAATCTATTCCGACGATGGAAGTGACTCAACTCGAATCGAGTGAAGAAGAAATTCTTCAGATGATCGAGAGAGGATATGTCGATTCCTCTCTCACACTACGATTTCTCATAAGACTCTTATGAGAATCATGAAGGAAGATCCAAAGCTTCAAGTCTATGATAGATTTACAATCGGAGCTATGGAAAAAGCATTGGATAAAATTGGGTTTCGTAATGAAAAACACCAAATTATCTACTGAGGGTAACAAGGAGAATTGGCTATTCCGATGGAGTTTACCAAAGACTCCGATCGAGATGCGCTTGGTCCCTATTAGAGAAATACAGGAGATCAAAAGAAAAGTTAAAAGAGAAGTTGCAAATACACTCTCATGGATTCATATCGAGCCATAAGAGTAATTATTAAAGCAACATTCAAAGAAGGAATAGATTCGCCTCTCAATCTTGCTATCTTTGACAAGCGAATCTCGCATCTCAAGTATTCATGCCTTGGAGCGATTCTGGGAGAAATTTGTATGCAGGAAATTGGCATTTAATGTCTATCCTAGAATTGCATACAATTTGGGAGATCGAGACTTCAAGAGAGTCCTAACCCTTCATCAAGATTTCAAAAGAGTCGATTTGATGAAAGAAGGAAACATGCCTTACTCGATCACATAAAAGATTTCCTATGCTCTCTCGAATACCCATCATTCAAGTATTCTTGAGAAAGGAATTTATTGAAGTCCCAAGAATCTTTGAGGACTTTGCCAGGGTGGTGTTACCAGAAATCATTGAATCTCCAACTATTAAGGAGATTGATATGATAATTTAAGATCAACCGGTCTTCAACAAAAGTTGGAGTCTCGAGTTGAGCCGAGAAGGATGTCTTTCCAAAGCGAGAATGGTGAGTAGCGGCGCGTTGGGAAGAAAGGAGACCAAGTATGCGATTCAACGCATCCCGATGTTTTTAAAACAAAGCAGTGAGAGTGAAAAATGTCGAGAAGGATGGCGAGAGGTTGAAGTAATATTCGACATCACTCAAAAGGATAACATTTTTCCTTGTGATGTTCTATATTATCTCCAACAACCAATAGTTGGAAGGTATCAAGGAAGCCTGAAGATAGGAGAAATTGAGCTTACTATCACGGGAGTTGCGGGGAAAGATCCTAACAATTAATACCGGGAATTGAATTTCTTGAGGAACATAAACCTTGGGAAAGATTACAAGACGGAATGGAGTTCACGCGTGGCTAATAAAAGATACTGAGAATCGATGACCACTAGTCCATTCTCCATATACATTTCTATTGGAATGTTATATGTCTGAATACAAGGCCGAGTATTTCGCCGCCTATATTGATTCAGTGTCGGAATATGTCTTTGCAAAGCCGGATGTTTTTCCTAAAGAAATTGAGAAGATTTACCGCCTATTGCAGGAAGAGATTTCTCTAAAAGGATTCTTATCCTTAACGTGGGAATTAAACAAGCGTAAATAATGATCGGAGGCGCGGGCAAGACTTACCCATGGTACAAAGTAAAGACGCCACCAATCTATTTCCATGATACAGTGCGAGATATTTTGCTAGGAAACAATTTCCTACAAACATTCAAGCGATTCACACAAGAGAACGAGACGAGAAGACTTATTTTCACAACCTTATGTGATCATAAGATTATTGTCCAGAGCAATGAGGAAACATTTTCGTAAAAATGCCTATTAATTTTCGCAGCAAGCGTGGTGATGAAGCCAAACTTCGCAATCCAAAAATGGCGGATCGAAGGAAATTTGGGGAAGCTTTATTATCCTATAGACAATTTGGTTCCATCCGAAGGATCGTGAGATATGGGATAATAACTTGTATTCATTCGTAGTACAAGGAAAAGAACGAGTCACCCGAAGCCATTGCAGAATTATGGATGAGTCTAATGGAGAATCCACAGAGTGATGTAACCATAGAGGAACAAATATCACTCGAGGATATCAAGAAGAAGATCCAAAGGAATTACAATGAAGATCCTTTGGCTTGGTGGGATAAGAACGAGCTTAAAGCTTCCTTAAAGGTTAAGCCTGGAAAGGAGTACGAGTTCGTAAGATTCAAACCAATCCTTATGAACCAGGAAGATCGTGAGGATATGAAAAAAAAATACTTAAGGAACATCTTGACCTTAAGTTAATTTCACCAGGAGTTTCTCCATACTGTTGATCCCAGGATTCTTAGTCGAAACCATGGAGAAATCAAAAGAGGAAAGCCAAGACTTGTTATTAATTACAAAGGATTAATAACATTTTGGAGTTCGACGGATACTATATCCCAAGCAGAGAACATCCGGTTAAATCGCATCAAAGGTGCCAAGATATTCTCAAAGTTCGATTGCAAGTCCGGATTTTACTAGATTAAGATGGATGGAGAAAGCAAAAAGTTCACGACTTTCTCTACACCACAAAGACACTATATTTGGAATGTGATGCCTATGGGATTGGCTAATGCACCCCGGATATATCAAAGAAAGATGGATAATCTATTCAAAGATTATTTCGATTTCATGTTCGTGTACATCGATGATATTCTTATCGCCTCAAAGAAACATGAAGGAGCATCTCAAGCATTTGGAAATATTCTCGGATGTTTGTCACAAAGAAGGATTAGTGCTTTGAGAAAAGAAGGCGAATTGCAACGAGACGCATTGAATTCCTAGGAATTGAGATCGACGAATCCAAATAATCCTACAAAGTCATATTGTAGAAAAGATACAGGATTTCCGGATACATTTAAAGACAAGAAGCAACTTGAGTTTTCTTGGAGTTGTCAATTTTGCTAGAATGTTTATAAACAATCTAGCACATTACAGAATGTGTTTAGCCCATTGCTTAAAAATGATGCGAGATTCAAATGGGAGAATGAACATCAAGAAGGAATCAAGCAACTTAAGGAAATTTGCAAAAATCTTCCGAAACTTGCAATTCCACAGGATGAAGATGAATCGGTGCTTTATACAGATGCGTGATTATTGGTGGCGGCAGTACTTACAAAAGCTACACCAAATGGAGAAGTGCCATGCAGAGATATCTAGCGGTGGTTTATTCACACCTGATGAATCGACTCGGTGGCATATCAACGAGAAAGAATTCTTTGCAAAATGAAAGGCTTTTAAAAAATGGCCTTTATTTTTATTGGCTAAAAAGTTTATCTTAAAAATTGATAATTCAAGTGTTAAAGCTTTTCGAAAAACAAAATTGAATCAAAACCGAAAAAGCTAGAATACTTAGATGGCGGTGAATGCCAATATTATGATTATGATATTGTCATTATAAAATCTCATGAAAATATTCTTGCAGATTTCCTAACAAGAGATGGAGGAATTTCGATTCCATCCTCACCGCATCAAGACATCTTGGAGACCAAATTTGGAAATGCTACTCCGAGAATTTGATACCCTGGCCATCAATGCCGATTTGGCCGAAATTACAAAGGAATGATCGGGACAAAGTAACCGATCGTATACGAGCATGTGTCCGGTCTCACTCTCAATTGAGAACGGCATTTCAAGGGCCACTCCTCGGGCCGCTAATAAGCAAAAGTAGCATTTAGAGCGCAGGCTCCCCAACCTCGTAGAGAGGATTCCAAAGATCTCTAAAGCACAAGTCCTAAGGGCGTAAATGTTGGCCCAAGGAAAACCGATACTCCGGAGTCAAATCCCGAGTTATCACATCAACCCAAAGACGTCCGGGGTAAAGGACGAAGAGATCAATCTTAGGCCTATGATGGGCACTTCTAAGGTTGATACTAACGAGATTAAAGTTTCTTCTTCTTGGCAGGAATACCAGGCAAATTGGGAGAAACTAATTACCAGGCATGGGATATCTCCAGAAAAAACAAAGATTGATGTTTCTGGAAAATATCCAAGGGTTTGGATGCTACCAAAATTCGACCCTCAAGAAGTAAAAAGGTGGTACGAGTTTGGGGCTTTGGCCTCGATCTATACTACTTCACCAGGATTCCGGAGATCACAAAATTACCGAAGTGGATCTAGGAAGTCATTTTAGAGTCTTGGTCCAACAATGACAACCTAAGACGAGGGGATACATTGGAGTTGTATTTCATAAGTGCAATGACAGAGCCCGTCGGAAAAGGTGGACATGAAGCCTTCCATTACATTAGGCTTCGAAGACCAGATGAAAGAGCCTTCGGAAATATCAAGGAGGCAAGTTCGAAGAAGTACAATTGGCCATGACCTTCATCAAGATCATATCACTACAAGAAGGGGCATGGGATTGTGGGTCTGTCTCCTGAGAGATGGACAAAGTCAAGTTTCCGTTCAAGTTCTACCGTAATTCGGTGAACGGGTCATTCTGTTGAATACCATGACAGAAAAACTACAAGGTTCGCAGAAGATCTGTTCAAAAAAAGAAATCTTCTATGGGAAAATAAGTCACGGGGAGTAAAGAAACTCAGGAAATATTGTAACATGGCTCATATTGGCCATTGGGAACTTCGGGTCTGTCCGAATGTCAAAACTGAAGGAACCGGAATTTGGTAAAGGATTCGGCCAAAAGTCGATCGGAGAAGACCCGACGACGGAGAAGAAAAGTCACGTAAGTATCCAAAGTTTCGGGACCACCAAAAAGTAGATTCCCAATAAAGCTAGTGGAGACATGTGACTCAGGAGAGACAGTAACAACCCACTTAGAAAAAAGACGAAAAGTGGGTCCATGAAAGATGCCGTCCAAAGTATTACAAGACAAAGGACGAGTCAGCAGGATTTGGAAGTTTGCATAAAGAACTTCGGATACCAGACAAGATGGGGCCAATCCATGTGAAGAAAGGGAAAGGCCAACTAATTGTTGCAAGTGGGAGCAAGCAATAATTCAAGAGTTTGATGTAAGCAGTGACGTCTTACATTTCAACAAGAGCTGAAGTCCGAAATTGAAATCCGGACTTACATCTATTTAAACCAGAGTTTGAAGGAGGCTGAGGACATCGAACATTTCCCTTAGTCTTCTTACAATAAACTTTCTTTGTAAAATTCTTTCTGTTGTGAGTTTAGAATTTCGAGAGTGTTTTCAGTTTTCAGTTTTAGTTTTTAATTTTATGTACAAGAGTGTGATAGCCTTTATGAGAGGCTAAACAGGTTTTCTCCTCCCAAAAGGAGATTACTGATGTAATAAATCTTTCTTTAAGTTCTTAATAAAATAAAGGCTGTTTGTTCAACATGTGTTCATAATGTACTATTGATCAATCCCCTTTGAAGAATTACTTTTACGCCTTGGAGTAGGAAACGAACCAAGGCTGTGCTGAGCGGTTGCGCCAAGGAGTCGAATAATTGCAGATCATCTTCTCCGAGGGGTGAGGTTGAACAGTGAGGAGCTGTTTGTCAAACGATCTGGGGGCAGTAATTTTCCGACTGGTGGCGTTGCGAACCACTTAACCCGGTGCTGTTTCGGTCAAAAGAGGTATGAATTTTAAGGGATTTATTAATTTTACGGAAGCATGTTGGGCCTGATATGGTCGTAATGGACTATATCCGTTTTATCTAAACACTTTAGTCTGAAATCGATTTTGAATTATGAAGCATTTACGTAAGTATGTCCTATTGAGTTTATAGGTGAAACCCGACATGATCCACTTAAAACCTCGAATAGAGACTCGGATCTAAGTAGGTGTAACAATGCCACGAACGAAATAGGTATCGAAAAATGTAATTTTCATAATCCTTGAAATTGGGGTTTTTAGAAAATAGCGGGGTATGAAAGGTTTGAAATTGCTAAATTTTGAAAGTTATAGGACTATAATTGCTACCTTTGAAAGATAAAGGACCTAATTTGCTATTGGGCCATAAGGGCAAAATTGTCCAGGGCATGAATTGCCACTTAAACAAAATATTGTCCTCTTTTGCCACTACTTAAAAGTTCTTGGGTATATTTTGCAATTTGGTCATTTGTATAATTGTACGGAAGATAAGTCGCAAAAAGTTGGAAATTTAGGGCACGGGCTTGCTGTCGTTAAAATTGCGATTAAAAGAGCCAACGTATTTGATGGATTACTAGCAAATCTCTGATCACCATCATATCCATCTTGTATTGGTATACCCGTATAAATAGTGAAAAGTAGCCTACTTACCACCACAATGCACTTAAGTTTCTTATGGAGTGGAGTTTGTTCACTTGTTCTAACCCACACTTCATCAAAATGCTCTCTGGGACATATGCGAACTGATGACCGACTTGGTGGGAACTCATACCCATTAAATTAAACATGGAAAGATACAAATACCCTTACCATATGGGGCGTGCAGGTCACGTGTGAGCATCTCGACAGAATATTGCCCCGAGATGCCATTGGAGGTTGCATATTCCCAAACCCGCAAAGATTGGATATTGATTTTGAAAGAAAAAAATGTTTAGGTTGTAAATCCGCAAAATAGGCATAGTACAGATTGCAAAAGAAAAAAATTCCACAAAATATTAATTGTTCACTCAGCAAATTATCCTCTGAATATGACATGTTAAGAACCATGTGTCTACCCACTCTCTCTCTAACCAAAAAAAAAAAAAATAACCCAAACCTAATATCCTCTTCCCCTCCCTCCCCAACCACAACCGCCACCCTCTTCCCTCCCCTCCCCTCTCTCCTTCCCTCCATGCTTTCGTTGGAGGGCGACGATGACGGTTCCTTGTGATATTCGGAGGTGACCGATATTTTCGTTTCAATGTGAAAACGGGCCGGAGCTCCACGGAGGTGTTCGAGTAGATGAGTAGATGATGGGGGGATGCAGAGAGTTGGGTGAGGGAGATGCAATTTTTTGTATTTTTTTCTCTCGTTTTTTAGCTATAGTTGTTGTTTTCTCATTTTGTTTGTATTTTCTTTTCCCGGTTGATTTGCGAAACTCATGGCGGATCGGTTTTTTTCTTCGTAAAGATGTAGTGGTTGCTTGTGCCCGATTTCGATTTTTTAGTGTGTTACGATCTCCATTAAGGAGTCTTTGAAGTCTCCCGGCGTGGAGTGGTTTAGTTTGGGGTGGGTTTTTTAAGTCCATGTTGTGAGTCTGAATTGGTCTTACCAATTCTCCGCTTGGCTTTTAGTTAGTCATGTCGGCTCTTAGCCGGTTGACTACGATTGTAGTTGTAATTTTAGTTTTTGAGTTGTTATAATAAAATACTATCGTTCGGAAAAAAAAAAAAAGAACCATGTGTCTACTTCATGTCCACAAAGTACTCAAGTTTCAAGTCCAAATGCAAGCATAGGAAATGTGAAAATGATGTAGGAAGTCTCTTCAGTTCATGTGACCATAGGCATCATAATAGTCTTCTATTTTTTCTTCTTGTTCTGTTTTGTCTTTATACAAAGATAAGCAAACGGAAGACCGAATTCAATTAATTACGTATAATTATATATGTATTCATATTATATTAAAGCCTTTTTAATAATAGAATTGCAGAATCAATACGTGAAAAAATAAATTAGATGAGAAAATAAGAAAGCAAACATTTTCCTCAAAAAAAAAAAAAGAAAAGCAAACATTTATTTTCATGTTCAAATAGACAAATACTACACACAAAAAATAGTGAAAGTTTTGCTAAGTATAAAGACGAACTCAACTAGCAAAATACTCCAAAGCTTCCCGTATGCTTCGATATATTGCAGCCAGTAAGCTGGGGCTTATGATATGAGGTAATCTATTAGTTATCCTTCATATATTTAATTGCAATATTTTTTAACTAGTTGATTGTTAGCCCATGAGGCCCACAGTCGCAATAATAAGCCCATGAGTCTTAAAGTCCCATATTTTTTTAAATAAATTTAAATATATAAAAATAAAGAAAAAAATCCTGATCACAAACCGATCAGGTAGCAAAGGAAAAAATAATGCTAAACTGTAGAAAAAACAACAAAAATAACTTAAGAATGCAATTTAAATGAAATGCGTATCTTTCTAGATGATTTTCGAATAGCAATTGCATTTGTCTTTTCGGCACGCGCTTGAGTATTATCTTGATGATCTGATAAATTTGATATCGGCCCAGGATCCTCGAGCCGCAATTGTCATAGCTTTCATAACTTTTGAGGAATCACATGAGTGAATATCAAACGGAGTAGTTGATGAGTCACTTAGCTTGATCTTTAAAGCTTCCAATTTATCTACATCAACTTGAAAATCAAAGTTAAGAGGATAGCTTGATATTGGAGATATTGAATCATGAGTTGAAGCCAAAGCCGTTTCATCACTCTCATTCAGTTGCGAACTTGATTCAATAACATTGGAATAAACCATAATAGCTAGCGGATTATCTTGCGTCTTTGGTACTGTATGATCATTTGTAATCATTTCAGCATACCTTTCTGAAATGTGAGCCGAACTGCAATCTTTTTCCTATAGAGCATCAAACTGATTGCGAGTAGAGATGTTTTGTTGAGGACATGAAGGGCTGGTATTTTTACCATTACTAGCTGATATTTTGTTGACGGCCACAAATCCATTATTATCCATCTGCGGTTGGACCAAAGTAAAAGATTTCCCATTAGGATGTTGGTCCTCGACACTAGAGTGATCATCCTCGGCATAGTCCGACCACCATTTACTAGCAGCCACGAGAGGGGGAGGAGGTTCCTTATCTTCCACCGATTTATCTACCGCCTTGCCCTTATCCTTAGATGAATGAACAGGTTCCACAATATTAGAATCAACAACTTTATCTTTATCATTCGATAGAGATCGAATTACCTCACGATATTCCTTACGAACCCTTGAACGCCCATGTCATGAATTAGTTATTTCAGGATCAGTTTGAACCGTGGCCGTAATAATATTGCAACGACAAATCGCTAATGAATGTCCCGTAATACCACATTTCGAACAAAACTCGGGAAGTTTCTCATAACTTAATGACACAAAAGAGCAATGCCCCGGTATGCGTTCCACCATCACGGAATCCTCGTAGGGCGTAGACAAATTAATTTCGCCAGGACCCGCACAAAGTATCCCCAGAGATTAGAGGTGGCAAAATCAAGCCCGGCCGTGGGCGCCCAGTCGGCAAGGATTTGGGGTCGGCCGGAGCCATATTTTTAGGCCCGAAAAAGGTCGGGCCTATTTGGCTTGGCCCGTCTGATGGGTGGGCTAGTCCGACTTTTGGGCCGGCCCGATTTTCTCGTACACGAAGTATATATTTGGGTTGGGCTGGGCTAGTCATGTTGGTGGCCCGACCAAAATCGGCATTGACCCGCCCCAATTTTTGTAAAAGCCCTACCAGAGATCCATTAAGAGATTTTTCATCAATTTGAACTCGAGTACCTATTGCCTCAAAGAATTCCCATAATAATACTCGGATGCCAATGTTCAATGCTTAACTCAAAAATACGCACCCACGCACTCGTTGTAGAAGTATTGACTTTATATGGGTTAAAATTAGGATCCATGGAAAAAGACGAATCGCACTGTGATTAATTTGCCATGTAACACGTAAAAATGTCCAAGCACGATCCGAATCAAGAAAACTTAAGGCAAAAAAGTATCCCTTGCCCAATGGAATCAATGTTCAACTATTTTGGATTTTCCATAATTCACTCACTCTGACCAGGAGGGGTTGGAATGGTCATGGCTTATTCCCTTTACCAATCAAAACACGACCAATTAAAGAGCACGAGAATTCCTCAAACGTTGTTGATACAAAATTTCATCAATTGAAACAGAGAAATAATCCCCTTTTTCTTAAAGTTCGATCATAATATTATTACCCTGAATAATATTAGCAAAAGTAGAATTTCTTTGGTTTAATCAAAGAATCCAAAGTAGGGTTAGCATTTTTACCAAAGAATCTCTAAAAGTAGGGCTTGCACTAGGGCATACATGGGGCATCATTACACCGGATGAATCCAAGGATATAGCGAGAATACTTTGGGGGGGACCATTGTTGCCGAGATTGGCGCTTTGAAGGAGAAGAGGGGACCACGGTTGAAACCATCTTAGGAGGGGGACCGCCGCAAGGGGACCACCTTTGAAGAGTTCATGGTAGCCCTAAGTAAGAGATTCGAAGGATCCATAGAGTGACCATGGCACCCCTTGCCGCAAAATCCACATAAGATATAGGAGAACTCAGAGAGAGAAAACCAACGGAGAACAAAATGTAGCAAAGGAGCAAACATCATAACTGGCAGCTTGTATTCCAACACCGGAAAAAGCCGCCGGAAAAGTCATGGAGGCACAACCCTAGGGTTTGGGAGAAAGAGAGAGAAGAGAACATCCTAGGGTTTCAATTTTCTCTATTTGTGCTAAAAATATTAATTAAGGTGCTGTTTAATTTGCCTTAAAGTCCCATATATAAATAGTATTTCTCCCGATTATTTGTATGTTAATTGTTTACATACTCTGTACTTTTGATTAATCCAAACATAACTAATCGACAATTGTTGATTATAATACTTTTTTAAAAAAAAATCTGTTACATTCTATGATTTTTACACTTTTCTAGAATTTGGGAACCTTTCAAGTCGAAAAGTCCATTCAAAAGACAACACCTTCTAGGAAATGTAGTCTTGGGAAAAAGCATGGGATATCAGAAGACTATATAAGAAGGCATAATAGTCTCAGTAATCTGTAGATAGCCCATTAACAGATTGAAAAATAAAATGGAATTTGTACACCAAATATTTGCTACTGCTTTTATCTCTGTGGTGCTATTATACACATGGAGAATACTGAATTGGGCTTATATCAGCCCAAAGAGGCTTGAAAGACTCCTGAGGAAACAGGGTCTTAAGGGGAATTCTTATAGATTGGTCTCTGGGGACTTAAAAGAATTGTTGAAGATGGCTGGGGAAGCAAAGTCCAAGCCCATCAATCTTGATGATGATATCAAGCCAAGGGTTATGGCTTTTATTGACAAAACCTTTCAAAAATATGGTATGTTATTTTCTTGTTTTCTTTGTTGGGCTGAAGTTGTGTGTATGTAAAGAAATCTTGCAATGGGTGGATGTTGATTTTGTTGTATGTGGGCTCCTTTTGTGTTATGAGATTTGGATAAAGAACAAGTGACACTACATAAACATGTTTTATCTAAGGATTTTGCTTCATATTTAATGCTAATGTTATTGTATAGGCTAAACTGCAATTTTAGTCCTGACAATCATAGTCCTCCATAAATCATGATTTGCGAAAAAGTCCCGTGCTTTTCAAGAAACTCTCGATTTTAGTTGTTTGATCGCCGAAAATTGAAAAATTTGCTGGAATAATTCATGAGTACACATTTTGGGACGTGGAAATCATTTCGCTTATGTGTGCACCAAACAAGTGATTTTTTTCCCGAGCTTGTTACTCAAGTGGTATCGCTCATCCTTTATAAGGATGTTGGCCAGGGTTTAAAGCCGTATCTTTCGATTTCTTTGAAATTTATCCCCTCCCTTCCAACCACTGCTCCCAACTTATTAAAAAAGTGATTTTTCTTTCCTGAATTTTTGTTTCAATCAACATGTCAATGGAAACTCGAAGGATGTCATAAGCTAGATTGGTTTCCACATCACAGATTCGGCTAGAAATGTGGACACATGGATTTTCCTGGTAAAATTTCCAATTTCTGAACTAAAGGAACTAAATCTACAGATTTTTGAAAATTACGGGTTCTTCTTGCAAATCGAAATTTCTGCGGGACCATTTTTTATACACCCTTATAGCCACAGGACTACAATTGCAATTTAGCATGATTAGAAATTGAGCCTGCCCTACTGATAGCATTCATAGCAATTTATTCTGGTTGATGATAAATGCTCTCCACCTTCTGTTATCTATAAATTCTTTCTTCAGAATTTAGATTTTTGTTCATGTTATCTAAATTTAGGGTCTCTAACAAGAATGGACATGATTAAGTTTTAGAAGTTCAGATGATAACTTGCAGCATGAAACTGATTATATATCTTTGTAATAATGACTTATAGGAAATGAGTCATTCTTTTGGATTGGCCCAAGACCTTCAGTTATCATCACAGACCCTGAACTTATTAAGGAGGTTATGACCAAGAGTTATCAGTATCAGAAGCCAAAGAACTCTAAAATATTGACCAAGCTGCTTGCAGAAGGAGTTACAAGCTATGAGGGAGATAAATGGGCCAAACACAGAAAACTCATCAACCCTGCTTTCCATCTTGAAAAATTGAAGGTTTAATTTTCTGTTGCCATCTGATCATTTTTGATTCCTATATTTTCTAAATATTTCATACTTTCGTACAATGTACTGATATGAAGTGGCTTTTGCTCTATTGGTTACAGATGATGATACCGGCCTTTTGTTTAAGCTGTGATGATGTTTTGAACATATGGGAAAACAGTCTCTCACCGGAAGGAACGTGTGAGGTGGATGTGTGGCCTTATCTACAAAATTTATCTAGCGACGCCATATCAAGAACCGCCTTTGGTAGCAGCTATCAAGAAGGCAAAAGAATATTCAAACTTCAACGAGAACAGGCTGAGAACATTGTCAAGGCTTCATGGTCAATATTTATCCCTGGATGGAGGTAATAAAATAGGGAAAATTGTAAAATTGATCTGGTAACTTGGTCTCTTTAGACCATGGTTGCAGAAATCGCTAGGCGCTAGTCGGGCGGCAGATCAGCGCCTAGGCGGCCGCCTAGTAACAACACTATTTATTTATTTTTTAGCGATTTTTGGCCGATTTTTCCCGCCTAGGCCCGATTTTTTGGCCGATTTGGGCAAAATCGGATCGGCCTAGGAGTTCCTAGTCGGCGCCTAAGCCGATTTTTACAACACTGCTTTAGACTTTTAATCTGTTAAGTTGTCAAAGTTAGGTCTTAGTTCAATAACTTAAAAAAAATTAGGACATTTAGTCCGATTTCCACCAAGAAAGCCATGGACAACAAATTGGGGTTTTCTTTCAAAATTTATTAGGGAAATCGCCACGTGTTTACTCACTTATATTTAAGTTTGAGAAAAAAGGTAAAAAAAATTAAATTAAAATGTCAAGTAAGCATAGAGCTGACAATCTTGGCCCGATCCAGCCGGCCTCCCGCCCGGAGTATTAGGCCAGGATGGGCTAAGATTTTTCAAGCCCGAAAAGGATCGAGTCTCTTTTGGCTTGGCCTAACGGGTCAATGGTCCAGTCGGCCCGACTGGCCGAGTAAAATGAACAGCATGGGCCAGACTGGGCCGTGAAAAATCAGCCCGAAGAAATTTTGGCCCGGCCAGGTTTTGCCTTCCGGCCCGGCTTGATTGCCAGTTCTCTGTAAGCAGAACCTAAAAATAGAATTTCAATATTGGAGTCCCTAATAATTTGGTTAGATCCCTCCAAACACTTCTCATTTTTGTTTAGTTTTTATTTATTTTATTGTCAAACTTTTTTTTTCATCTAAATTGAAAAGTTACCAAATTTATTGTCCAACTCATCACCATTTCGGTCCAAATCAGAAATTTCGAGCGAAATTAGAATTTTTTGGCAAAAATCGGACCAAATATCCCAAAATTTTAAAGCTACTAAAATAAAAGTCTAAAACTTAACTTTGACAATTTAACAGGCCAAATGTCTAAAATGACCAAGTTACCGAACCGACTTTACAAGTTTTCCTATTAAAATATGTCAATGGCCTGTAAAAAGAAATATCTCCATAGTCAATTGGATAATATTTCAATTGAGCATTCCTAATTCCTGTGTGTAATTTGTGTTCTCCATGTGTAGATTTGTGCCAACCAAAAGCAACAACAGAATGAAAGAAATTCAAAAGGAAGTTCAATCTTCGATTCGGAGTCTCGTTAATGAAAGGGTTAAGGCAATGAAAGCAGGGGAAGGAAATAATAAAGACTTACTGGGCATACTGTTGGAGTCTAATTTCCAAGAAATCGAACAAAATGGTAACAAGAGTTTCGGAATGAGCATAGATGAAGTTGTAGAAGAGTGCAAAGTGTTTTATTTCGCTGGCCAGGAGACCACTTCAGTGTTGCTTGTGTGGGCATTGGTTTTATTGAGTAAATATCCAGATTGGCAGATTAAAGCTAGAGAAGAGGTTTTGCAAGTCTTCGGGAATCAAACACCGGATTACGGTGGCCTAAATCACCTTAAAATCGTAAGTGCACTACAAATAAAAACTTTACAGTTTACTCATAAAATTTACCGACATAAATAAACTTTCCTAAAAATACCAACAAAATCAAAAATATTGTTTTTCCCTCAAACTATACCGATCATCGACAAATCTCCAACAGTCTTTAAATTAACTCTAGTGAGATCTTCGTCACAGGTTACCATGATCTTGTACGAGGTATTGAGGCTTTATCCACCAATAGTTGCTCTTGATCGAAGTGTGAATGAGGAAACCAAGTTGGGGAAATTAACATTACCTGCCGGAGTTCAGCTTACAATGCCAACTATATTCGTACATCAAAACCCCGAAACTTGGGGGACGACGCGATGGAATTCAAACCGGACCGATGTAGCGAAGGGGTGTCTAAAGCACACAAGAGCCAAGGTATATTTTGCCCGTTTGGTTGGGGGCCTCGAATATGTGTTGGACAAAATTTTGCAATGCTCGAGGCAAAAGTGGCACTGGCTATGATTTTACAGCGCTTCTCTTTTGAGCTTTCGCCGTCCTACACGCATGCGCCTCACACGATCATAACACTTCAGCCTCAGCATGGTGCTCATCTGCTTCTGCACAAGCTCTAGAATTTATTGAGTTTTTGATATTGTTTTGAATAAGATCGTTTAGCTCGAGTAATTAAGAGTCAAATTATTGTCTTTATGGAAATAAATGTACTATTTTTGAATTAAGCTAATAATGGTACTCAGATTCATATTGCTTTTTTGAAAGGGAAATTTCATTAACGGTTAAAGGTCTTTGGAAAATCCCAAAGAACGATTGACAAAGGGGGGCGGAATATGATCCCAATCATAAGATTCAATAGACATATTTTTAGCAAAAGATGCAAAGAAATGAGCAATGCTATTGTTGTGGCGACGAGTCCGAAAATGCCTCGCTAATGGGATTTGGGCTTTGGCTACTAAAACCTCCTCATAGATGGCCAAGCAACTGATAGGGAAGTGCGCTTCGCCATTTATTGCAAGAATAATGGCAGCCGCGTCCCCGAATATTTCAACGAGGGAAAGATTGAGCTGACGACCAATAGCAAGGGCTTCACGAAGGGCAAAGAGTTCAGCAACTTCCGCATTAGAGATACTCGGGAATTTTTAGAAAAACCTTTAACGAACTTTCGTGAACCATCAAAAACTGCCACTCCTGTTCCCGCGCAACCGGAGGTGGTAGAGATTGCTCCATCAAAAAAAAAAAAAATGCAAGGGCCTGTGGGTGAGCGCTTCATCAAACAATCATTGGATAGTGCGAGAGATGTTCTTTCCGGCCACAGGTGCGCTTCACTATAATCAATGAGTTTGGTGTTGGCTGCTAAAGCAATCGAGCGAGCATCCGGGTTAGAATCTTCGAATTTCTTCTTGTTCCTTGCAAACCAAATAAAATCACAAATAACAACAAAGATCTCACACATGTCATCTTCAAGGTGTATTAATATTTCTTGAAACCAAAGTCGAAAGGAATTTTGTTCATGCAGTATGATCAAATCCCATAAACCCACAAGTTTCCACACTGACATGGCAAGCTCACACGTGAAGAAGATGTGTGACGCCGTGGGGGAAGGATTGGTGCAAATCAAACACGACTCATTTGCGATGATGTTTCGTAGCCGGAGATGATCGGTAGTAGCAAGAGATCCGGTGAGGCATCTCCAAATGAAAAGTTGAGTTCTTTGCGGAATGCGTAATTTCCATATTTTTTTCCAAGAAGAATAATCAACCCTACTGCACGAGGTATGAATTTGCGGGATGAAAGTCGAGTCAGCCGCGGAAACAATAGAGTGATAGGCCGAGCAGACGGAAAACTTGCCATTCTTCGAGAAGTGCCAGCCCCAAAGGTCGTGGGTGTTACAGACACCGAGCGGCATTTCGAGGATGGCCTTTGCTTCAGCAACGGAGAAAAGAGAATATATCAGGGGTGAATTCCAGGTGTGTTTCACCATCAATGAGCTCAGCCACAATAGATAACTGTGAGGTGTAGGGCGTGGGCTATGGATGAGGAAGTCAGAATGATATGGTCCATATGGAACCCACGGGTCGCCCCAAATTTTAGTCGATGAGCCAGAACAAATGAATTTCCTGCAGCCTAATTTAAGGTTTTGGAGAGACTCGAAAATCTTTGCGCCAAGACCAAGAGGGGATTTGTCCAAGTTGGGTGAAAATAAATCACCCGTCCGAAAGTATTTGGCTTTAAAAATACGGGCAAGAAGTGTAGAGGGACATGTTAGGATTCGCCATGCTTGCTTACTGAGTAGAGCCAGGTTAAAGGCTTTGAGATGTCGAAAACCCAATCCACCCATCGCCTTATTCAAGCATAATTTGTTCCAACTGCGCCAATGAATCACTTTCTTGGTCGTGTCTCCACCCCATAAGAATTGAGCGGCCATAGAGTGAATTTTATCAATGATAGCTTCCGGAAGTTTAAAGCATGACATGGCGAAAGTAGGTATAGCTTGAATGATCGAATGGATTAGGACAACACGACCACTTGTGATAAATTTTTTTCCTTCCAACCATTAATCTTTCCCCAGATTCTATCAATAAGTCCATTAAAAATTTGTTGTTTGCTTGCTCCAATTACAGTAGGAAGTCCTAAATATTTTCCATGACTCGAGACCTCCGGCATGTGCAGTAGGGTAGAGATGGATGATCGTATCGCCGGGTTCGTGTTCGGGCTGAAGAGGATTCCAGATTTTTCAAGATTAATCCGTTGGCCTGAGGCGTCTTCATATAGTTTAATGGCATATTGGAGAGTTTGTGCTTCTTGAAAAGTAGCATGCCCGAATAATAAAGTATCGTCTGCAAAGAAAAGGTGTGAGATCGTCGGGGCATTTCGGGTAATGGTGATCCCATGAAGAGAGCCGGTCGCCTGCAAATCCTGCAAAATAAGAGAAAAGGTTTCGGAGCAAAGAATAAAAAGGTAAGGGGATAGGGGATCTCCTTGTCACAGCCCGCGATGAGGTTGGAGGGAACCGAACTGGCTGCCATTTAAAAGAAATGAGAAAGATGGAGTGGAAATGCATGTGTGGATGAGGGAGACAAAATGAGTTGGGAAACCTAATTTATCCAAGACTTGAATAATAGAAGCCCATTCCACCCGATCAAATGCTTTACTCATATCCAATTTTACAGACATGAGGCCAAGGTTACCAAGTTTTCGGGTTTTCATCGAGTGATGTATTTCGTAGGCTACGAGAATATTATCCGTAATGAGCCTCCCGGGGACAAAAGCGGATTGAGAGTCAGAAATGAGAGTGGGAAGAATATTCCGAAGGCGGACGGCTAAGGCTTTGGAGGCAATTTTGTAGACTACGTTGCACAAACTAATGGGTCTGAATTGTGAGACACGGTCTGGGCTCCTGACTTTAGGAATAAGAACAATGTGAGTGTAATTGTAAGATGGTAAAAAAACATTATGGTTCAAAAAATGTAAAGCAAAATTAGAAACATCATTACCCACTATGTGCCAAAATTTTTAGAAAAAGACGGACTCATACCATCGGGGCCGGGCGATTTGAAGGGTGCATGTGCTTTAGAGCTCGTTTGATCTCATCCGTTGTGAAGGGTTGTGCCAGGGCGCCGTCATCTCATCCGTCACCTTAGTTCTAACACGACTTAATACCTGTCAATGGCATCTTGGGACGGCATAGACGAAGAGAAAATGTCCGCGAAGTGGTTGCCGATAATGGATTCGATCACGGGATTTGTCGGTTTGAAGTGTACCATTTTCGTCCATAAGAGACGAAATGGTATTAATCTCTCGTCGAGCCGTAGCAAATGCATGGAAAAAACTAGAGTTTCGATCACCCCTCCTTATACCAATGTTTAGATCGTTGCTTCCATTTGATATCTTGAAGGGTGAGTAAAGTATCCAATTGTGCATTCGGTGTGCGAGCACGCATTTGATGTCCGTGGAAATGGGCCCTTTTTGCAATTTGGAAATGTCCGATTTGAGTTCTTGGATTTTCTTTGGAAGATTACTAAAATTCGATTTGCTCGATTAAGTAGTCCCACCGACAATGTTTAATGTTGGACCCAATATCATTAAGATCGAGTTCCAATTTTCCTTTATGGTTTTTTCGCAATCTTTCGCTCGAATCCACATGGCTTGAAACGGAATGGTCGACTCTTGGAGCCCGGGCGAAAGCTACTCGACATCTTTGTTGAGATAGCGTCTGAGAGATACGCATGGTCGGGAAGTGTGGGAATCATTGTGTGAAACTTTCCAAATCGGGAAAATATCGCGGCATAAATTGTTACAAACACTGCGATCAAGACGTGCTCTTTGAGTGAAAGGGTGAGCAAGCAAGCGACTCCAAGTGAAGATATGACCGCTAAAACCCATATCCCGTAATTCACAAACTCGAGAGGGCTTCCCCGAAGGCAGCGATTTGCCAAGAGCCCTATCGTTCCTCCCGAAAATTCATGTTGCATAAGTACTTCATTAAAATCCCCAAAACAAATCCATGGAACAGGCGGTTGAGAGATAAGAGACTTAAAGGAGTTCCGAAATGACGACGAAGAGAGACGTCACGGTTGGCCATAGACTCCGGTGGCTCGGAGAGTATGATTGTTGTATTGAATATTGACATCAATGAAGCGGTCACGAAGCACCGTAATGAGACATTTAAGGTTTTTTTTCCAAAGAAGGGCAAGCCCTCCCGACCTCCCGGTGATGGGACCGAGAAACCGAAATAAGAGAGTTGATTCTTGATGTTGTCAATAATCGAGATGTTGCATTTGGTTTCGCAGAGAAATACAACATCGGGCTTCTTGTTGCGAATAATCTCGCGGAGTTCTTGAATTCGAAGGTTCCCAAGCCCCGATAGTTCCAACTTATGATATTCATGGTGATCGCGGAGCGGCCCGCGCCAAGCTCCGCCGTTTGAAAGGGGTTCGGTCATTGAAGAGTAGGGTAGAGTCACTTGGAGATGGGGGTTGGTTTTGGTTTTCTTATTAATTATTTCGACAGATATGTTTTCTAGTTGAGAATCGAGAAACCGTCGACTTGAAGCTTTCTTTTAGGCTTAGGTTTCTTTGAGGTGGAGGTAGGGACAAATGTGGATTTTTTGCGGAGCGAGGTGAATTTTCGAGCAAGTTTTCGAGTGGGGTGTCTAGAAGCATGGGCACTTGAACTAGAAATGGGGATGGAGGAGGTTGAGGAAGTGAGGGAGGGGATTTAAGAGAGTCAGGTTGGACGTTTTGAGAGGGGAATGGGCTTTTGAGGATGTAGGAAGAGGTATGTTATAGACAGTGAGTGGAATTGTGGAGCGGGATGATGGCGAGATTTTGGGTTGGAGATGCGGCTGTGGCGGCGGACTAGGATGGATATGTGTGGGGTGTGGTGGTTTGAGCGACTCAGTAGGTGTGGGCAAGGTGTGGGAAATGTTTGAAGTATCTGGATTGGAAGAAAGTGGAACGATATATCGGGAATGTGATTGTGAGTGGGAGGTTCAGTATGTGTGGTAGGGTGGGGGCTCTTTTGTGCGTACGGGGAGTGACGAGATGCAGAAAATGGATTTTGGCTAGTGATGGCATGGAGCCAAGTTCAATTCCAGGGATTTAGAGGAGGATGAAGGGTGGAGGAGACGTTCTTCGCAGTCCTTTAGGATGTGCCCGATAATGCCACAGTGGAAGCATAAATCGGGAGAGGCGTTCATATTTGAGGAAAATAGGGTGTTTCTGTCCAAGAAAATTGGCATGGATGACACGCAGAAGAGGTTTTGTGATATTGATCCTCACTTTGATTCTGACATATTTGCCAATGACTGAGCCCGTTAGATCAGTGTCGAAACCCGACAAGTTCACCAATGGAGTTACCAGCAGATACATCAAATTCTCTGTTCATAAGACCCAATGGGAGCTGATGTAACTGTATCCAAAAATCACAATGAGAGAAAACCATATCCGAAGGCTTTACATTCGCAATGGCATCGTTTATCACCAGTAAATATCTGTCAAATAGCCATGGTGATCCGAGCATAATTCGCTTCTTGTCCAGGAGGTTATCGAGAGAGAAAAGGAATGTGTTGTCATGGACGAGTTTGCATGAGAAAGAGCCTCTGGGGTTCCAGAGCCGTTTGAAAAGAGCAGAGATCTGGTCGCTGTTAATAATACGGGGAGCAAGGATCTTTCCCATAAGGCAGAGGTTCAGGTCTGTGGAGTCCGGAGTAATGGAGGATGTGGGTATGGAGATGGATTCCTCTGCTGCTAGGGAAAGCCGGGCGTACAATTTTTCCAGGTCTTCTGCCATCCGTGTGCTTTGACAGGAGAGAGAAGACAGATAGAACTAAGGTAGTAGATGGATGATTTGTTGCCAAGTCACAAGCAAACTTTCACACCGAATGAGACCTGCAAAAGAGAGAAAATAACAAAAAGAAAAGAATGAGAAAAGAAGAAAAAGAAAACTGGGAATTAAAGTGGGGGACACAGGGCCCCTGCGTATGGGACCAAATGAAGATTAGTAATGAAGATTAGTAATGGAGCATTAGTTGAAAAGCAAAAAACCACTGATTGATTGGTAAGATGTATGATTAGATCAGTGAAAAACTAAGAGGAGTAAAACTCAGGGGAAGATGGAGGAGAGGAAGGGGATTGAGCATGCTAGAAACAGGCGTGGGAGACCCATGGCCATGCGCCTGGGAAACCCAAGACAGTGCTCTAAGGAGAATCTCCAGAGGAGAGCCCTAGGACAATCGTGCAAGATTCCAGATTCCAGATTCATATTGCTTGGTTCCTGCAAATTTGATGGATCATATGATACATGATACATCATAATTGAGAGTGGCGTAGCCAGTCGAGCCAAGTACCCCTAGCCAAAAAAAAAATTTCCTCTAACCCAAGTATATTTTACCCTTAAAAAATATAACCTTTTTTACCTTAAAAAAATGGGTCATGGATACTTTTGCCCCACTTTTTCGGAAAAAAAAAAAAAAAGACAGGCTTTTACGCTACCGGTATTTTTAGGACAAAATTACGCTCCCGCCCTTTTTTTGTACAAATTTACGCTCTGCCAAATTCTCCGGACTTTTTACGTTATTTCTTTGTTGTTTCAAACATGTTTCTTCTAATCAAATTTCGGTGGAAAAAAATAAATTTTGGCCCGTTATAATCCATTTTATACTCAAAATTTTATAAAAAAACGAGAAATATATACATAAAACAACACATATTAAAACCTAACAAATTGAAAATAATATAGAAACAACATGAATAAAAAACACAATTCAATTTTTGATCCAATGCATGAAAACATAAAAACATGGAAACAACCAATAAACAATATAGAAACAAACCAGGAAACAATATAGAAAATGCCATATGAGCAAAAAGAGCTTGAAAATAGATAAAACTTGTATTTAAACATCGAAAAATACGTGGAAACAACAAAGAAACATAAGAACAATATTAAAAGCGTATGGAAACAACCTAAAACAACGTAAAAAATATTAAAAACACCACATGAATAAAAAGAGCTTAAAAATAGGTAAAAGCGTATCTACACAATGAAAACTACATGGAAACAACAACAAAATTATTAGAACAACATTAAAAATATTATAGAACAACACGAAACAATAGAAATAATATACGTACAAACAATACATGAACAAAAACATATAAAGCAATACAGAACAAGAAAAAATGAAAAAAAAACATAAAAACAATCGACAAATATGTAGAAGCCTAAAAAAGGAAAAAAATAGTTACAAAAGTGAGATGAGCGTATTTAATGGTATTTTTACGAGAAAAGTAGGGCAAGTATGGCAATTACTAAAAAAATGGGATTTTTTTGGGGGGATGCCCCTAATCCGCCCCACTAATTGAGTTGTCAAGAACGGATAATATCTAGTGTGTCTTGATAAAGATTTTAGATTGTGTCGATGAGACCCGAGGTTTGTCTCCGATTCGGGAAGTGCTTGCCCGAGGAATGGGTACCTCGCTAAGTTTCAAAGACATCAAACACATCCACGAGCGGATGGCGATCTAAGCGAACGATTCAAATCCTGGAAGATATGTGCGAGCCTACACGTTGGATTTCCAATGAAGTTGGGATTCGCACTTACCATTGGCCGAGTTCGCCTTTATAATAAGCGCTATCAGGCCACAATTGGGATGGCACCCTACGAAGCCTTGTACGGGCGAAAGTGTAGATCTCCACTACACCTTTGGGAGATTGATGACCAATGGACTCCAAAAGAGAAAGGAAAGTCACCCTCGATTAGAAGATTGACTTAGTTCGGGAGGCCATGGAGAAGGTCGGCGATCAAGAACGGATCCGCGCGGCTCGGAGCCGCCAAAAGAGTTACGCAAACAAGAGGAGAAAGGACTTGGAATTTGAAGCGGAGATGAAGTATTTCTTGGACTCTTTCCACGGAAAGGATTGATAAATCCGAAGAAAGGAGGCAAGTTGAGCCCGAGATATGTTGGACCTTACAAGATTTTGCGGAGGATCGAGAAGTTAGCCTACCGGCTCGAGTTACAAAGACGAGTATGTGGGAATGCATGATGTATTCCACGATCGAGGTTAAAGAAGTATCAACCAGATCCCGAGCATATCATCACCCAAGATACTCCTCCTCTGATGGAAAATTTATCCAACATCGAGAACCCAATCCTGGATCATTGACCAGCAGATACGTCCGTTGCGTAACAGAGAGATTCCGATGGTTAAAATGGTATGGCAAAACCACAACCGAGACGAAGACGCAACGTGGGAGATGGAAAAAGATATGAGGAATCAATATCCAGAGTTGTTCTTAAGAGAATTTGGGGACCAAATTCTCTTAAGGAGGGGAGAATGTGAGGCCCCGATTTTTTTCAACATATTCTACAATAATGTATAGAGACAAAATTTTGGCTGAGTGTCACAATATCTATTATAGATGAGATATGATACTCAATTATTTATTTCTCCTAATGACGATTTTACTCTTTCCCTATTTCAAGCATACCGGTCATCATCTTCCTCAAGTATTAATTCTTGATCGACTATAGACAATTTTAGAAATAATGGACCCTCTATAACTTAGGAGTCCAATCCTTATCCAAATATTTCAACTTATTCTATAATACACTCCCAATCAACTTCCTATTTATTTTGAGAAAAATATACATTTGTTATTTCAAATCCTTAATTTTAAATTTTTAAATATTTAATTATAGAAATTTATAAATTTTATTTTTCCTCAATTTTTATAAAAGAAAAGAAAATCATATTTTTTTTATTATTTTATTTTCCAAAAAGTCGACCATTACCCATGGGAAAATAACTAAATTTTTTTTCTTCTACTACTATTTTATTTATTTTGTATCTCCCAACTAGATAGTTATTGGACAAAAAAAGTATATATATTTTTTTAATATTTTCCCTTACAAAAATCAGCCATGAGGTAAAAACAAAAATGGGAAGGTTATTTCATTATTTTTTTTCAAAGCCTACATTTAAAATTAGCCTACTAATCCCTACCCAATAATTATCAAATAAAAGACAACAAAAATGATTCCCCCTAAACATAGTATTTTGGCTAATTGTCCCTAGTAAAGGAGTCTAGTTAATTTTTTATGTCTTAATTCCCCAATTATTCTTCATTATCTTATCTTTTAACTCAAAAAAAAAAAAAAACAAAAAAAAAAAAAAAATTCTCCTGCAATTAACACCTAATTTCGGCCCTATGGTAGAATAAGTAGAGAGGGGTGTGTTTATGTTTAAACCACCAAAAGAATTGGGCACCACTGATCATCCAACAAAACCACTTCTCTTTGCCCTTCGTAGCTAACACATTTTCCATCAATATCACCAAATATCAGAGAAAGTACTGTACAATATTCATTTCATCAAAATAGAAACACGCTCGATCTGCAAGACGATGAACCATCATTTTAAGCAGCACCGAACTGGCAATTGTAATAAGCATCGATGACAATGACATCATTTCTGGAATCACCGAATCGAGACTCCGGCACCGGCTACGCTGGAGCGCTTCCAATAAGCTAATTCAATTTTCTCAGGAGCTGAAAGCGGAAGCGCTCGTAAAAACGAAGCACTTCTCGCAGGAGCTGAGGCGGTTCTCGTGGAACCACGGGCACGCGTCGCGGATACTCTCCGGCGTCGGCGGAGGCAACAGCAGATTGGACTCCGCACTGGCGGCTCGGGTGATGCGCCACCCAGCGAGCGCAACTCGATCGCACGCGCTCCGGGGCTCAGAAAGCTCTACAAGGACTTAAATTCCTCAACAAAAGTAAAAATAACTGCATTGATGCGTGGAACAAAGCTGGCCAAAGACGGTTACCTTCATCGCGCTGATTTTGCACAATGCATAGGGATGAGAGATTCGAAGGAATTTTCATTAGAATTGTTTGATGCATTAAGCAGAAGGAGAAGATTAAAAGTTGAGAACATAAGTAGGGAACAATTTTGATTTTTAGTACATATTATTTTTTTAGCCTTAAATCCCAAATTTTAACCTTAAGTTGTGGATTTTGAACCATTTAGGGGCTGACCTAAGGAGATAAGTCTTGGGGTTTAGAGCTTGAAGAAGAAGGTCCAACTTTGGAGAGTCCAACCATCACTACTTGAAAATTTAAAAGGTGGGTGGAAATATCCTTTCAACTTCTAGGTGTTTTAAATTGAAAATATGCATGTAGTATTTTGTTATTGAGCACTTGAGATATATATTATGTATTGCATGCTATTTTCTTGTATCAAGTTGGAAAAATTCTCAAGTGTTGCTCAAAAATGCGATTTATCGAAAAATAGGGCATACATGCACACTTTATTGTTATATTTGATGAAATTTTGTATGAGAAGGATATGTATGTGTATGACTCTTGAAATCTATGTTTTGAATGATTTATAACCTGGACAAGTCGAGCATAATTGATTAAATTTCAACTTTTGGACTTAAAATGCAAAAATGGAAAGTTGGTGGACTTAATTGCAAGAAAATAAAACTTAAGGGACCCCTCTGTAATTTTCGATTTTGGGACTGAACTCAGGTTCAAAAATTATGTTTTGACATTTTAATAAAGTTTTAAGAGTTTTTAGATAAATAAAATCAACCCTTAAAAGCCCAAGGACTAGATTGTAAAATTTGAGAAGTTTAGGGGCTATTTTGCAAATTTCGAAACTGTACCAGACCCTAATTTTAAAATTTGACATTTTAACTCTTAAGGGACTGGAAATAACATATTTTAAGTGTATTCCAAAAAATCCAAGTGTTTAGAGCTTGGAAAGTAATTTTATAAAAATTGAGGGACCAAATTGTAAAAGATTAAACTTGAGGACCAAAATACAATTTCCAGGACTTATGCAGTCCATGCACCTGGAAATACTAATTTAACTATAACATAATTATATCTTGGACCCAAAGTTCAAATTTCATACCAATTGGACCCCTAAAAGCCTTAAAGGCAATTATTTCAAAATGGGACAAAAATGAAATTTCAAAAGTTAAAAGACCTAAACTTATTTCTTTTTAAAACTGCTTTTGTCCCAATATCCCACTAACCATAGTGATATTTTTCAACTGGAATCACATTAAAAGCCCTTCCGGTTTGTGAGTTCCAATTATTTTAAACTTAGAGCCCGAAATGACAATTTTAACAAATTTGGGGCCAATATGAGAATTTTATAAAAACTCGACCTCAAAACTTCAAAAACCTGAATCTCTGAATAATTTGGAGAATTTAGGAACTGACCTCATAATTTTTCAAGGTCGGGATATTTATTTATTCAATTTTTAACCCCAAAAGTATTGATTTTTACAAAACGGGGCTAAATTGTAAATTTTCTTTTAACCTAACTCAAATTATTTTCCTTTTATTAAAATAGCCCTGGACCCTCGACTTCAATTCTTAATTAAAATATTTTATTTTCTCAAAATCTCTTGACTTATCGGATCGTCTTGACCGATTAATACCCGATCGTGGGGCGACTTCCTCGTGTGCGATTTTGAATCTATAACGGGACTTATGTTCCACTTAATCTTTCAAGATATCGAAGATTGCTTATCCTCCCGATAATCATCTTCATCCAAATAACTACACCATCGCCATAATTGCTACTCGCGAATTTTCGAAAACTTTCTGAATCGCTTCCCTGAATCAATAATACTCGATTTGCCTGGTTGACTACCGAACTTGTATTTACTTTCTGCTTGAGTTAACTTGTTGTGTCGAGCTCACAGTCGGAATGGATCGTCGGGGATGGAACAAGGCAGCTCATTTGCTATTCCACTCTTAGGCCCCATCGCCCTAATCCCCATGGCGAGGGACGGAGTTTGTCGAGGAAGCGGGGTCGTAGTATTTGAGGTATAATCATGATTATGCGGGTCATCCGAGCCTTGCTAGCTCCAGCTGTGGATTTTGTCTTTGCCTACGGAGCGATAAGGTGACGGGTCTTGGACCATCTTACTCGGGAGTTACAAGGAAGAACGAAGGAATCGTTCCCAATCCACACGATTAGGAGTTAATCGGACCCGTTTGGTTGGCGCTACAAATCCGCACGCGAATCGCTACTTATATTGCATAGGTTGGCGCTACAAATCCGTGACGCAACCGCTACTTGCCTTGCATAGATTGGCGTTACAAATCCGCACGCAATCCTTTTGATCGCTTGAACCATAGTGCTGCGTGACCACGAATCTGTTTTCTTAAATCGTATAAGTATATTACATAAATATATTTTTCATGACGCTTGTGGTGTGTGTGAATTCATGCATCATCTCTCACGCGTTTTCATACAACTAAATTTCTCACATTAACTATATATATCGCCACACTTGCACACGATCACCCCATCCACCGAGATTTCTGTCTCACCCCTCCTATTTTCTAACCTTAGAAGATGACTTTGTCGAAGAAAAGTTTGAACCCGCCTTGGATTGAATTCTCGTGCTCACTTTGTTGGTCTTACTTCCTATTGATATCTATGTTGTTGGTTGCTTTCTTTTGTTTTTCTCTTTGTTGGACTCTTTTATTTTCTTTTGCCATTCTTTGTAATTTAAGGGCGTAGGACTCTTTGACACTTAAGTTGATGATATGATGTGTACTTTATTTCCTAGTTCGGATTGTAAGCTATTTGGTTGTTGGGATGTACTTGTAATCGTGTTGTACTTGTAGTTTTCTGCTTTAGACCTTGTTTCACTTGGGATTGTTGCATCGTTTTCTAGAATGTTGGATTTATTTTGTTTAAGTGATTGATCGCCGTCGCGTCGCGTTTGTGGCGTGACAGAAACAATTCAAACTGCACACGATTCCTTGAGCGAAAAAAGAATGCATATCATTTATTATTAGCCTCTATAAAAAGGCACATTCTCAGTAGATATGTCATATGCCATTAACAGATTGAAAGAAAGAAAATGGAAGTTGTACAAAAATACTTGCTGCTGTTTTTGCCTTTTTGGTTTTAATATACACATGGAGAATT